>CM027466.1:53911188-54511188 GCA_015776775.1 Magallana hongkongensis
AACTATAGCCGACAACACAAGTTTCCTTTGCTTCATGAATACGGACAAACTGTCTGCTTGGCCTGCGATAAAACTTGATAAACATAGAAACATTCATATATAGCGAAGGGCTGCATAATATATGGCTAAAGGTTATATTTCTACATGCAAGTATACTAAAAATGAACGTTTTCGGCAATTTGTTAAGATCAAGGCATGCGCACATCTAGAACCCTTCTGTAAATTCAAATTTATTAGATTCATATGGTAAAATTTCCGACAATAGACCTCGAACCACAACCCCCTGGGAAACAAAATTTTCCCTAGCCACCCCCCCCCTTGAAAAATTTCTGGATCCGCCCATGTAATGACTAACCTTATAATTAAATAATAGATAAAATAAAACCGGACGAAAATAAGCTTTCTTAATCAAAAATCAAAATATTCAATAACTTAATAATAAATAAATCAAACAATTTTTTACAAGGAACCAGCAAAAAGAATAAAGAAAAAAAAGTAAAAAGAAACATACAAAAATGAATTTTAGATCAGAGAAACTATCGTTAGTTTTAAGTTTGATATCAATTTTTACATTTTAATCAAAATAGTTCCAAATGTACGCAGCGATCTACATATTACCAATTTCTCTGTTCGTTGCATATTTCTTTAAAATACGGTATATTATATATATGTCGTTTTATAGTAAACAAATTAGGCAGGCCTGTATCGTGACGAAATTTGAGCAGACATGGAATAATTAAACCGAGCGCGCATGCGCACCTGCTCTTTCTTTTCCCAGCCACCGGCTGCGGAATTAGAGGTGAAAGTTGCAGCAAGTCTATAAGAATGAAAAAAGAAAATGTCGAGATGGCTGTTTCCTCCCTGTTTAAGCATGAACCTTGAACGCGAATGTAAGACCCCCATCAGCACAAAGGGTACGTGTCTTGATACAAATGAAGCATACACTTCCTATTGACACAACTAAACACTGACCGCATTTACCATTGGCATAACTAAACACAGACAACACTTACCATTGACACAACTAAACACTGACAACACCTAACATTGACACAACTAAACACTGACAACACCTACCATTGACACAACTAAATACTGACACGCCACCATTGACACAACTAAGCACTCACAACAATAACCATTTCAAAATTAGGGGCTCACAACACCTACCATTGACACAACTAAACACTGACAACATTTCCTATTGACACAACTAAACACTGACAGCATTTACCATTGACTTAACTAAATACAGACAACAGCTACCATTGACATAACTAAACACTGACAACATTAACCATTGACACAACCAAGCACTGACAACACTTCCTATTGACACAACTAAACACTGACAATACCAACCATTGACACAACTAAACACTGGCAACACCTACCACTGACACTTCTAACCAGTTACAACACCTACAATTGTCACAACTAAGTGCTCACAACACTTACCATTGACACAACTAAACATTGACAACACTTACCATTGACATAACTAAACACTGACAACACATACCATTGACACAACTAAACACTGACAACACATACCATTGACACATCTAAGCACTCACAACACTTACCATTGACACAACTAAACATTGACAACACTTACCATTGACACAACTAAACACTGACAACACATACCATAGACACAACTTAGCGCTCACAACACATACCATTGACACATCTAAGCACTCACAACACTTACCATTGACACAACTAAACACTGACAACACATACCATAGACACAACTTAGCGCTCACAACACATACCATTGACACATCTAAGCACTCACAACACTTACCATTGACACAACTAAACATTGACAACACTTACCATTGACATAACTAAACACTGACAACACATACCATTGACACAACTAAGCGCTCACAACACTTACCATTGACACAACTAAACATTGACAACACTTACCATTGACACAACTAAAAACTGACAACACATACCATTGACACAACTTAGCGCTCACAACACTTACCATTGACACAACTAAGTACTGACAACACTTACCTTGACACAACTAAACGATGACAACACCTACCATTAACACAACTAAACAATGACAACACATACCAATGACATAACTAAGTACTGACAACACTTACCATTGACACAACTTAACAATGACAACACTTACCATTGATACAACTTAACACTGACAACACCTACCATTAACCGAACTAAACAATGACAACACATACCATTGACACAACTAAGTACTGACAATACTTACCATTGATACAACTAAACATTGACAACACTTACCATTGACATAAATAAACAATGACAACTCTTACCATTGAAACAACTAAACCCTGACAACAACTACCATTGACAAAACTTACCATTGACACAACTAAGCACTTACAAAAATTACCATTAATACAACAAAAAAACTGACAACACTTACTACTGACACAACTTAACACTGACAACACCAACCATTTACACAACTAAACACTGACAACACTAACCATTGTCATAAACTAAGCGCTCACAGCACATACCATTGACATAACTTAACACTGACAACACCTACCATTGGCACAACTAAACACTGACAACACCTACCATTGATACAATTAAGCCCTGACAACACTTACTACTGACAAAACTAAGCACAGGCAACACTTACCATTGGCACAACTAAACATTGACAACACTTACCATTGACACAACTTAACACTGACAACACCTACCATTGACACAACTTAACACTGACAACAACTACCATTGATACAATTAAGCCCTGATAACACTTACTACTGACAAAACTAAGCACAGGCAACACTTACCATTGACACAACTAAGCAATGGCAATTCTCACCATTGGCACAACTAAGCACTGACAACACTTACCATTGACACAACTAAGCACGGAAAGCACGTTCCATTGACACAAATAAACACACAAACTACAGTGAGTGTTCCATGATACATCTTGCCAAAGATTACAGCTGACAAACTTACCAGATAATGTTCACTGGCAGAGCTATTTATACCAATGACAAAGTTTATTAAAATGTTTATCAGCACAATTTACCAATGTTCATTTAAATATGAGGGTTAATTATTGATACATCTCACCACTTATCCTTATAACCAGGGATGGGGTAATTGAAAAAAGTATTTGTAATTGAGTGTAATTAATAACATTTTTCAAAGTAATTGAAAGTAATTTGTAATTGAGTCTGTCTTCAATTACAAGTAACTGAATGTATTTAAATACATTCCAAAAATATTGTGTATTTTCAATTACTTTTCAATTACATCTCAATTACTTTTTTTCCAAGTTTAAAATATAAAAAAGGTGTCTTATAATGATAAATAGATTTTATACATGTTTGGCATGGACTTTTGTTTATACAATAATTAAATGTCCCATAATGTTTCATATGTTTATACAGCATAACACACTGCCCAGGGCAATAGCTAAAGATCTAATTTTGTGGAGGTGTGAACTCCTCTAATACCCAAGAACCCCAATTGATTTTAGACTTAAGGGAGTCAAAATATCTCTTTCTTATGATTTATAGCAATTATTATTTATATACTGATATGCTGTACTGCCGAAAGTTGTACTTTCTGAATAAACATAGTTTTAATATGTGAATAAAAATTAATTCACTATAGAGAAAATATTATTCAGAACCAAAAATGAACTCAATGGTACTTTATGAATTTAATATGTTAAAGAAAATTTTTCAAGAAATTTTCAAGAAATCTCATCTGAACTGAACTGTACAACCTTTAAAAACATAACCGTACATGAAGCTCTGTATATCTTAATGCTGTTAATATATGTATATGTTTTCAAGATTTAAAAAAATAAAACTAAAGTATTTGAAATGTAATTAATTACATTTATCAAAGTAATTGAGAGTAATTAATTACTTTTTAAAAAATAAATGTAATTGTAATTGCAAGTAATTGATAAAATTGTCAATGTATTTGAAAGTAATTAATTACTTTTCAAAGTAATTGACCCCAACTCTGCTTATAACATTACAATTTTCCAATAAGTATTCATTGATGTAAGTTAAATTATCAGCAAGATATTCCAGTTAAGCATGGCAATACATGCGTATATTTACATTCACCAAGTATGATTCCCTCTACTTCTCACAGAAATTAATTGTAATTCACTATACAGAAACTGACTGGATTGAATCTACATAATTCAGTTCTCATCAGTTTATCGATCGATAAAAACCTACAGCGACCTAAAAAAATCACAGATTGCACGAAATAATCATGATGATGTCAGACTCGAACTCCAATATAAGAGGATTTGTCCATTTCTTTCATCTAATGTACCGATATACATTAACAATAATTTAGTTAGTTTTACTTACTTTTTACGATCAATTCATTAATTTTTTAAAGAGAGATGTAAATATACGCAATAAAATGCTTTCTTTGATGGTTCATACATGCTATGATGGTAGCAATCATTGCAGAAAAAATAAAAATTCCCATGTTAGCGGTTATCAATTTTTCTGCAGTGTCGCTACCTCATATCCTGCATGAATCACTGAGGAAAGCATTTTATTGTTTAAGTGTCCACTGACCCAACTCGCTAGCGAGTGGTACTCAAATTAAGTTTTGGCTAAAAAAAAATCACATACTATCATTTATACGAATAACAATTTATTTCCTATTACAGGCTAGCAGAATAATAAAAAGAATTTTCTTTTGAAAACAGAAAAATAAATGAATATACATGAACTTCTGACTGTACAATAAAACACGGACATCTAATTGGCAATACCTTTGCTAGTTTGACAAAAACACATGAAACATACTTACTATAGTAGCTAGTGTTATTAGAGGACTACTTGAAATTTATGGCTGTACATTCTAAAGAATAGTTATCTTCAAAAATTAAGGGGTCTAACACTAAATCTTTTAAATTACAAAGTAAAGTAATAAATCATTTTCTCAGATGGGTTCAAAAGTATACATCAAAGCCACACAATTAGTCCCATATGAGCACCACTACATATACGTGGACCAAAATACAATAGCACCAGAGGATGAATCTAATCCTAAATATCAGAGTTATGGGACTTTGAAGACGGTTATCCTTGATCAAAAGCACAGAGTTGGCAAATAAGCCTGTTTAAGGCCACTTGTACGTTACAAAAATTGGCTTACAGTAAAACAAGTCAAAATATAAATCTCATGTATAAAAACAGCTCATACATGCAATAAAAATACACAATGCTCAATCAGTTAATAGTACATGGAGTTTGCAATTCATAGATAAATCTGGTCTCAGTTCATCTCCTTGCAAACACTTGTTTTCTGTTTGTAAAATTTTCAAACCCAAAGTATTCCTGTTGGAGTTTTTCAAGTACAGTAACTATTTGAAATAAAGTATAAACACATTCAATTTGTTATAGCTATTCAAGCTTCCACATCTCCCCATATACATATAAGTACTGCACACAACACGGACGTGTTCACTAATAAAACTCAGAAGTACAATGTGTCTCAAATTGAACTCCTGAGAAATTCCACAACAGTGGGAGGTTATCTTCCCTATCCTTAATAATATATCAAGTGGAGAATATCAAACATATTAAAAAATGTGATCACAAATTGATCACAAATTTTCTCTACATTTATATACAAATCAAGTATTTGGAATACATATTATATAGAAATTGATCATTTTGGTTCTACTCAAAGTTGGTCTTACTACTCTATCTTTGTGGACCTGATTATAAATATAATATCACATGACAACACTCTTCAGTAGATATTTTTTATTCACATTTTTTATCCCTTTAAATGATAATTTTTTTTCAGTTTTCTCTCGATTATTTGATAAAATGAATAAAGGATGGATTAAAATAAATTATCTATAAAAATTTCCAACACAAATCAAACATTGAATGCCAGGCATTTCCATTTAGACACATGGGTTAAAGATACATTAATTGTATTACTGCATTACACTACACTTGTTCATTCTCTTGGGGATCTGAATTTGTTCAATGCTCCAGAATTTGTTCATATTGGGTAGATTCAAAGATTGTTTGATTGAAGCTTAACTCGGAGCAGCGACTGAACGGTGACTTCTTTACTATTTATCAACACAGCAAATGAATGAGACAAAATACAGATATATTAGAAAGCATAAGGTAACCTGTTCATAGGACAGTAATGAATGGAATTCTGTATAAATAATCATGGGTCAGTTCAATCACGATCAAACCCAATCACAACATCCATTTATATATATATAATCATGAATGGTATTCAGACATTCAGTTGCTTCGTAATGGAATCACATACATACAATCCATTTTGATTGTTCAAATGTACGTTTATACACAACAACATCAAATCTGTGGAAATGGCTCACTGCCTGTGGTGAGAGATTAATCCACTTTAATGGTGGACTCTTTCTTGCGGATGAAGTCGCTTTGCAGCAGGCGGTAAAACAGAATGATGTTCATGACCGTCATGACAGCAAGTCCGATGCTGCCGAGGCTAGTAGAACACAAGGGGGATTAAGTCTTTGTTGATCAACATCCATCTACTCATCCAAGCCATCACAGAAATACGGAAACCCACAAACGTTCCTGAAAATGAATCAAGCCTTCAACAAAAGTTCATATTCTCACAGATGTGTACAAGTAATATTCTATACTTCTGTATTACAAAATGTAAATCACAACTAGATATTATATTTGTCAATGAGGTTTTAATTAATTGTAACACTCCCTAAAATTTACAAATGTGACAAAATGTTACTTGTTTTCCAACAAATATGAACATTTCAAACACTGTTACTGACATCAAATCAGTTAACTTGTCATCTCTTCTTATGGACATATATAAATCAAAATGAATATAATGTTTTGTAGTGGTACATCCCTAAACTATTATTTTCAATGGGATTTGCAAATTTAAAAACATGAATTTTATATCAAAAGGTTTACAAGTCCAGTATTTAATTGTGTAACTTTTTCATTCTGGAACTAATAAAAATATATGCCCAAATGCATTGAAGATTTTGGTTAATTTTCTTGAATTTTTAACTCTGCATCAATTAACATAATATACGGGATGAGGAAAAGCAATAGCAATGTTTATTCTTCTTTTAATATAGAATTTGTGACTAAAACTAAAAAAATGTTTTCCTCTGTATGGTAAAATAATGTCCTTTAACTTAGGTTGATATAATAAATCAACATTAAATGGCACCAGATGATAATTCCCCTGACTGCTTTATCTATGTATGCACTGTTCACCTTATTCCTTGTCTGGTAGTATCATTAATTTGGCAGGGAGAATATAATTAACCTGAATTAATAAAATGTGAACATACAAAATTTTGAATAATGTTTCCATTTTATAACATATTCAATATAGTTAATACAGCTACCAGTGAGGGTAACATTTGAAATTATCATACTTTCATGTCAAATACTGAAATCTAGTTGGTTTTGATGCAGTAAATAATCTGTTCTATTACCCTCAGTGTTAGCAACACACTTGCGCTTACGGTTTGCTGTAAAGTTCAAGTCATTCTTATAGACAGCCCTAAAAATCATTGTCAACCTCCACTTCGCGTCGGTTGACAATGGTTTTCTCAGGGTGTCAATTTCAACTGTTACCCTCCTAAACAAGCACTATTTATTGTCACCCCTTGAAAACCAAAGTTGACCGAGATGAACAGTGTATCAATGGTTAATCTTGGGGTGAAAACTTCCAATGTTTATCTCCCCCCTTTCATGCAATATCTACATATACATCACGGCAATGACAGACACATTGAAATCTTTAAAATCAACATCAGGAATCCCCATGAATCTTTGACAAGAAAATAAAAAGAAGAAGGAAGAAATATGCATCTGAAATCTTACCTAGATTTATAATACTGTTTAGTCTATAAATTTTGTTGTCTTTCTTATATTGGCAAATCTGTAAAATCTGTCTAAGGTGAAGAAAAATACTATTCAATTCTATCACCAAGGCAACGACGGCATATCCCACATACATCCGGGAGACAATGGACACCCCAAAACAGATGATGATCTGAAATAGACGGTTGCTATATTATAATTGGTACGCTAGTCAACAAATACGGGTATATGTAATGTATGTTTGTATGATCAACACAAAACAGAACTCGGTGCCCCTATGAATTATACTCTGTCTCAAGTTTTTGCTTCCAGAACTTTTGCTTAATATTTTGAAAATCATAAATACCTTTAGTGCCCAAAGTAAGTTTTTCCACTAGTAAGAATAAAAAAAGTCAACATTTTCTGTTTTGAAAGCACCCTCTACCACTTCAACCAAAAATGGAAGTCTATGGGGTTTTTGTATTGTAACAAACATGAAAACACCCGGACGATAACATTGAAAATTTGTGCAAGGTGTTGCATGCGAGTATAATTCCAAATGGAGAAAAGATTTAATTCACACTAAAAATCTCCGTAAGAAATTTACTTTCATGTTAATTTCTCCAGGTAAAAATAGATGAAGTGTCAATGAAGAAATCTTAGATTTTCCCCTTCTATCAATTTCAATTGTGCTTCTTTGACAGGTATGTCTATTTTCGTTAAAATTTGTCAAAGCAGTGAAGGAAACAGTAACCTTGGACAGACTATAGTAATCCATGATTAAGTTACAACAATATCACATTTCCATATGCATCTAGTAAACATATTGTATACTTATATATAGAAAATATACCCTTTACCGCCCATGTGCGAGAATTGAGAATTCACCAACCCTGTGTGATTATAAACCCCACGGGTGTGATATAAGATTTATATCACACCCCTCTCTGTCAATCTTCGAATCGATGTTTTATCACACCCCTTTCAGTTAATCATCGGCTATTATGACGTAGAGTACAGTATGCATCGTTTAACTCCAATCTCCGAGTATATGATATAAAAATCATAGCATGGCAATTTTTAATATTGCATCCTATATTTATAATTTAGCCCTCTCTCGCTGTATATCAGCCCTCAAGCCTAACAGTTCTCAAGCTGATATACAGCTACCTCGGGCTAATATAGGATTCGATATAAAAATTGCCATGTAATATATAGATTATTACATGGCAATTTTTATATCGCATCCTATATTAGCCCGAGGTTGCTGTATATCAGCCCAAGAGCCGTGAGGCTTGAGGGCTGATATACAGCGACCTCGGGCTAATATAGGATGCGATATAAAAATTGCCATGTTATGATTTTTATATCATATACTTATAGAAAATATCAAAGAAACAATAAAAAAACATCATGTGATGAATGATTATTGTTAACAAATCGCTCCCAGTCTATATATTCCATCTCTGATAAATTTCCCTGGAATTTTTGCACCAGCTGTTTGTATACCAAGTTGATGTCAACGTACTATTTAACGACATACTCGGAGATCGAAGTTGAATGACGCATATCGAACTCTACGTCATAATAGCCGATGGTTAACGGAAAGGGGTGTGATTAACATCCGAAGATTGCCGGAGAGGGGTGTGATATAAATCTTATATCACACCCCTAGGGTTTATATCACACAGGTAGGCGAATTTACTGTGTATAACGCACAGGGCGGAAAAGGGTATATTTTCTATAAGTATACGATATAATCGATATACATCTCACATCTATCTGAATACTGTAGGCAGTTTCAGCAAAATTTGATATCATAGAGGTCTTCTTATTTCATAAAAATCTGATTAGAAAGAGTTATCCCTCTTTTCAGAAAGTCGTCATAATAACCATTTACTATACCAAGTGTTTTGTGTTAATTACTTTTTCTACAGAATTTAATATAAATTCATTATACTGTTAGCTAGCGTTCTGCTGTAACCATGTTTACCTTTTGCTCATTTAATAGATTTTTTGATATAAAAGATTGCATGGTAGCAAGAAATTAGGATTATTCAAAGAACTATATAATAATGATTTCTTTGAAGTAGCATGCTAGTTTGTAAGCTTTTTTGTTCAACCATGCACAGCTCAATTTCATTTCCTTAATAATGAATGACTCAATAAATGTTTAAGGAATATATAGAAAGGTACGTGATAATTTTGGTCAGGGCGTGGTCAAATCCAATAAAGCGTGAAGGGCTTATGATAGATTTGACCATGCCCTGACCGAAATTATCACCTCATAATATACAAAGAATGATTCTTTTTACTTATACATGTATTTATATCATTTCCAATATCTACAATTTAAAACAAAATTTTAAAATCACTATTTTTTTAAAGTAGCACATGCTATGTATTACTTCCTGGCGTAGCTAATAACATGTTTCGGTTATGCTATAAGACATGTCCATTTTGTGTCATCTTATATGAAATTATTGGGATATAGACTTCAAAATTGATTCGTAATGTTATTCAAACATATTTACATCTACCAAGTATTTTTTCCTCTATTTCTTAAGGAAACTTATAGTTATAATTCATAGCTCGATCTATAGAAACAGCCAGACTAAAATCTACACGCCCTGTTTATCGATTGGTTGAAATCTACATTATGGGTGAAACTGACAAGAAATTGACAGGAATAAAATTGACACGCCCTATTTATCGATTGGTCAAAGCCAACAGTGACCTAAGAAAAAGCACAGACTGCATGAAATAATCATGACGATGTCAGACTCATCACACACACAGGAGACGATTAGGCTGTTTCTTTTAGCTATCGTACTTATGCGATAACAGTAATTTAGTGAATTTTACAAACTTTTCATAATCAATTTATTAATTAATTAAAAGAAAGATGTTAATATAAATAATAAAATGCTTTCTTTGGTGATTCATGCGGGTTATGAAGGTGCAATCATTGCAGAAAAAAAACCACATAACCTGCTAATGCGGGTTATGTATCTTTTCTGCAAAGTCACTACCTTCGCATCCCTGAATGAATCCCCAAAGAAAGCATGTTATTGTTTAAATAAAAGCGTTGTGCAGTCATTTTATTATTTAAAGGCAGTGACGCCATCTATACCATTGGCTTGACTAGCTAATACTTCTGTGGTGCAGATGTATGAATTTGCTATCTTAATTTGGGCCACCAAACAAAATGAATTCGTTTTTATCTACATAAGGATATTGGTATTTGGTAAAACGTTCTATATTTTTTTCTGTGTATGACTGCAGATATTTGATTTGACTCCTTGGAAACTGTTGCCTGATATATATGTTGTTTATGGTTCACACTTTACAGCCTTCTTTACCATGAGAGCAGCATGCAGACATTTAATTCTGTTTGCCTCTGACATAAATCTTCTTTACAAGTCAGTTCAATATAAAATTATATAGCACCTACTTCAGATGTTTAAATATAAATGGACATTCAATAACAAAATGTGTTTTGTTTACGAAAGTGCTTTAAGTTTGGTCTATAGATATTAATTCATGTCTCTATGAGAGATCAAAACACTTTAACACAAGGTTAAACCAAACTCATTTGTTTGTCATTAGGCGGAATGTTGTCACTTTGAGGAATAGGAAATCTAGCTTTTCAGTTGGTTTCCAAGCAGAATTCTATTTGACCATTCATCAGTTATGATGGATCAACTTCGTCAATATATTGCTATAAATAAATTGTGTTAAAAATCCTCAGTCTTTTCATGTTTGACTGAATTCATCAAATGCTAATAATGCTCGGTAAATCAAGCATGAAAAACTGTGCAATGACTACAAAAATTTTGTCTGAAATGATATCCTATTAATAGCTGTTATCTTAATTTGCATTTTCTGTCTGCATGAATTACACATTAAATAATAAAAAGATGTATAAAGTTCTTGTACACAATATAAACAGCTGACAGTAAGGTGATTCAACTGTATTAGATAATTTCAATAATGATGTGAAATGTGTAAATGTAATTTAATATAACAAAAGAGTTCTACTGCTCTCCAGAAGTCATGAGATACACATTAAGTTGACAAGTCTGCTCCTACAGATATCAGGGCCAATATCAGGGATAGGTGTGGTACGTTTATCGGCATGCTGTGTTATCATTTGCTCATTGATGCAGCTATTGCATGGTCACACCCTTAAGATATAACACTGCACTGCTGTTATGAACACACGTGTACTTTGTGTATATGTCTGAGATTAGAGGGTACAAAGACCACACATGTGGTTTCTGACCCATGTCTCAACACATGTTTACATCAGCTGTTTCTATCATTGTTTGTCAAATTTATGTAATACTGTATATAGACTTTAGACTATCTATGCTCAAAAGCATGGACCTCAGTCCATCTGTGTCATACGAAATGTATGTATCATTAGTGATCTGTTCCTAAAAAGTCAGGCCACCAAAGTATTTACTTGCCTTCACCCAACTTAGTTATTTATTGGCAGGGAAACAAAAGAAAAATTCTAATTTTGCAAGAAAATGAAGTAGAAAATAGATCAATTGCAAACAACTGGTTTTCCATAAGAAAATATGCGGGGATAATGTTGATAAAAACATCTTGAGTCAGCGACATTTTCGTCAGGGCATACAAACAACAATTTAAAAGGTGGCTCTGAAGAACTAATCTCTAAATCTCACCATGTTACATGCTACAATAACACCTTCAAAAGGTGTGATCATAATGCCAGTATCAGGCTATGTGAAGCTTCTAATGGCTGCAAAATGAATTAACTTACCACAACATGGTGTCCCATTAACTCGTAGGACTGCCGATTTCTCTGATAAATAAGCATGTCAATGGTGTCATAAATAAAGTATCCTGTAAAAGAAATCATGTCCAGTTACCATGACTACACATGGAATTCATTCCTCCTGACAGCCACTGAAATATATCTCTTTCATATACATGTATGAATACCCCCCCCCCCCCCCAAAAAAAAAAAAAAAAATAATCATCTCAATATCCATAACAGTTTTTCAAAGTTAAAATTCTTTATTTGCAAGTGATATGGAACCATGATAACACTGTGTTATTTTCTGACATTTGTAAATTATATCAGAGAAGCATAAAACTAGTTGTATATTCTCATGAATTGACCAATGTATCATTTACATGATGGTCAGGGATCAGAATATGAATGAAGTGGAGCCTCCTGAATATCTAGTAGGCAGGTGCTCTTCCACCCATGCAAGCTATCAGATGCTGGAAATAAAGCCAGTCTGACCACCACATTTCTGTTTATTAAAAATAAATATCTATATCCCCAGATTTCTTTAATCCTAATGACAGGACTTCCATCTATTAACTAGTGCTGTCATCAATGGTCTTGAAAACTGAGGATCGATTGTCTCCCTTGGTTAAGGAAGATGTAGGACATTAACCTTGACTCAAAAGGATGAGGGGGAGTCAACTGAATAATTTTACTTAGTAAGCATTAATATAATATCATAATAATTCGACTCCTATGATAAAATATTATAGTATCGGAAAATAATGCTTCTATCATTGACAATGGTCTTACAGTGATCAGTGACTGTTGACAGGAAAATATACACTAAGACTTTGATCTATGAGGATTTATGATCTAAATTAAGATCATAATTTTTATAAAAATAAAGTCCTGTCTGTGTCTCCACTTCGGCCTGTGTAATTCTGTGGTTTTGACTCTCGCATAGTGACAGTATACAGAGGGGGAAGTCATTGTGTCACGTTAGGTCCTGACCAGGATCCGGTCAAGAGCCTCCCTCTTCTGAGTCAACGGGGGCAATACACAGGGATTCCACGAGCATAAAGGACATGTCAATGGCAGCTATTAAGGGAGTTGGGGTATTTCAAAGACACTATACTGATACCCCCTTTACCCCACCCCAAAAATATTCTGAGGGGTTGGTGGGTGTATCAGCATATATATATATATACATTGATTAATTTAGAGTATGTGTATACATCACATACATCATACATGTATAATGTTAGTAACGGTACAAAAGTCTGCTCTATCCCCCCCCCCCCTTTTTTTTTTACTTTCTTCTAGAGGCTTTGGTATTCCCCGCCCGCTGCATAATCAGAGAATTACTATTTATAGTACTTTACAGCCACACCCTAACTGGTATAAACAATATCCTACAAATTGTAACAGGCAACAATACCTGTAAAATAAACGTTATCAAAAATGCTATATGTATGGTTAAACACGCTCCTGCCCATAAAAGTAGGTCACACGTGTAAGATTGCGTAACTATGTAATGTCATTATGAATGCGAGTGTAATTATGGTTCCCAAGGACACTTACCGACAGACACACTGATCAGGGTGTGTGCGGGAACTGTATGGGTTTGGATCATGTCTTCGGCCAACTTTGGATTGTCATAAAAACTACGAAATAAGAAAAAAATCACACCGTAAAATGGTAAACATCAGACATTACATAAACCGCCGGCGAGATAGAACAGCTTATATAACATTATTTTTTAATAAACTTACCAGTAGCAAGACCAGAATCCACTGATAAGAGAGTGCACAAGTGATATTGAAATGTTCTTCCATTTCCAAGCATTTTTCTCGGCGGCTCTAGGGATTAAAACTTGAGCGAATAAACTAGAGCAGTAGAAAGCTACCAGAGATATGAAAACAACAGTTAACCCATACACAGCTCCCGAAAACTCCCTCGGCCAGATTTCTTCATTCATGAGCTTTTCCATGTTTGCTTCACATGCCTTGACAGTGAAAATAATCAGGCGTCACGTGTGTCGGCTCATTTACGCAAAGTTTGGCCGAAATGGGGTCACAACTTGTGTAAGTCTATTGACAGACTAATGACACGGTAATATGTATGGAAGCTCGGTAGCGTCTAATGTCGACGAGATTCGTCGAGACCGATGTCTCTCCAGAATCATCATTATCACAAATCAGTACCGACATGCAATAATCTCGGTAGAGATTAGGTTCGACTTAATATTTGGACTGGTCGAACGCCTTCATCGATTTAATTTAAATAATTTAAATTACAGAAGGAAGATTTATTTGCAAAACGGATAGTGGGAGACACGAAAAATTTCAACAAGCGACTGTTCGAAGTTGGGGATGAAGTTTGCAGACTTGGATTTTGACGGATTGTACTGAGATTTGATGAAGACGCCAGTCCACTTTACCCAGATAATACCGACACTACCTTTTCTCTCTCTTAAAAAAAACCCCAAAAAAAACCCATTTTTTGAAACAAAGGTAAGATTGGAATATTTCTGTTAAAATCAATTCAAGATCATCAAAAATATTTTTCGACTACAAATTAAAAATATTTTTAGATTTTTAGACATCAGAATAAACTTTTTGTCATACGAGGATCTAGAGGGGAGGAGGTTTGATTAATATACCCCCCCCCCTCTTAAAAAAAAGGGGGGGGATGACAGCTATAGACTTACATGTACATGTACCTAACGGCAATAAATTAGCCTTACATGGTACCGATTAATCAAATTATAATAGTCTAAAACTTGTTGCTGCATATACATATAAAGAGGCAAACAAACGTGAAGAAATTGACAGTTATAAAGTAAAATAGTTCATAGTTATTTGTGGAAATTTTAACAAGTGTCTATGTATACTACCTCACTATAATTAAGACTGTCTCCTTTTTCGTGGTCTAGATGTTTGTTTGCTTCTTTATATATCCAGTAACATATTTAGACTAATATTAGTGACAATCAAGACAAATAAATTTCCTATAAAAAATAATGCTCGTCATCCCCCCCCCCCACTTTTTTTTGCAAAGTTATACCTAACCATCAGAAACATAGCATGATAGAGGGTTCAGCCCCCCCCCCCCCCCGCACTTTTTCTCGCAGGAAAGATTATTGTTCCTAAATTTACCTTGAAAGATTGAGAAGTTGGATTCAGAAGCATACTAGCCCCCCCCCCCCCCCCCCCCCCCCCCCCCCCATGGATTAGGGATTTCATGATTTTGGAGAGAAAAAAATGGGTAAGTAAGTATTTTTTCTTTTGGAAGTATAGGTATCCCCCCCCCCCCCCCCCCGGATTCGGATTTCCATGATTTTGGGAATTACTTTTTTCTCAATATATCTGAGGATGAGTCTAGCCCCCCCCCCCCCCCACTTTCAATTTGCTTCCGACGCCAGTGACATGTAAGTTGATAATTTATTCGCGACGTGCTACGTGTAGTAGTATTTTCGAGCAACATCTATTTAGTACTACTTACAGTTTTCTGTGAACATATTCTGGTGTATTTTAATTTAAAATTCGTCACTGAATGAATTAAATTGAATATTAATTATTTCCAGATCATTTTAATGCATTCCTGTTCGATAAATACATTGTAGCTATGTTTCCGCGAGCAGGGGTTGCAGCTGTAACTTAGAATGCCGACCCATGCAGGCTGAAAAGTGATCCAGGGTCATATTTCGGCGTTTTTAAAATATTGACTAGCAGTGCTTTTTCAACGTTGAAAATTGATAACACAAGTCGTGCAATTTATATCAGGGTAATTGTCAGATTGCAACAGTTCTTTCTAAACTCTGATGACTTCAACAAGTTGAAATGCGCTGACAATCGATTCTGTTGAAAATTGACACCTCAATCATGAGCCAAAAAAAAAAGAGTTTAGAAATGTTCTTTTGAGAATTATCTGTCCGTAAGGCAGTTCTAAAGAGTTATTATTATTTTTTTTTTTTGGGGGGGGGGGGGGGGGGGTTCACGTCACCCAGCCTTCTTCGTGACAATGTTTATAATCGTTGTGAGAAATACGAGCTTGTGCATCACCATAATACACAGCCTTAGACATAAGGAGGTTTTTATTAAAAAAAAATGTATAGAGTCAAAATATTCATACATATGTATATCAGGAGGTTTTGTGAGATAAAAAATAATAGGATTTTTTAAATTCAGGATACTAGATTGCTCAGTCAAATTTCTCTTGATGATTAACATAAAGAATTCTAAATTATAATTTTAAAAGATCTTTGATAAATTCGTGTATATTTCCATGCAGGACAAAAGTTTGTTGGTCTAAAACTAGTGATACAGTGAGAGAGGCATTGTACTCGGGAAGGTGCCTATATAGTCGGTCAGAGAATATTCTACATTGTTTCACTGTGGCGATCGTCTTATAAGTAAGTACATGTGTAAGCATATCATTTATTATAGTGACGTGTTTATCTTTTAAACGTGAGTAGTATACAATTTACATAAATCAAATACCCTGTGAGTCACTGTAAACACTAAGTAATATTTTTAATACATGCGCGATTAATAACTTTGTCTTAATTTAAATGCAGAATGTGTAAAGTTAGCAGTTTGTCTAGGAAAATTACAAATGAGAGTTTGAAATAGGTTGTCTTGAGATAAATATGATTTATTTGAAAAATTAACACTTTGATAAAGTATTAACTTCTGAGATTGTTATATATATATAGAGCATATTTTTAGAAGAAAGTGGAATTCGTCCTCTATATTTCGTGCGCTCAATGACAGGTTCCCCCCGAATACGCCTGGTCTCTATCCTCAGCGGTAGTACCCCACACCGAAACTGTGCCATTGTTCATCTAAAATGTTTAGGAATATTCATTTAAATGTAAATTTTCTAGGCAAATTTTTTTATTTAAAAGTGTGTATGTTTTTAATGTAGAACTATTTTGGATATCCATTTGCCATCTGAGTTCCTGTTCTGACAGCTGTTTGCCGATAAAATAAGTTTTATTATACTTTCATGTTAAATACTGAAATCTGATTGGTTTAGACGTAGTTGGTAATCCGTTCTATTACCCTCAGCATTAGCAACACACTTGGCAACGGGTAACACAACAAATTGTTACATGCGCGTAAATTAAGCGCGTACGGTTCGCCGTAGAATTCACTTCATTTCTATATAAATGCAGTAAAATTTTCTTTAAAAATGAGACATTCAGTATAATAAAATAAATAGTGCCTGTTTGGGAGGGTAACTGTTGAAATAGACACCCCTCGAAAACCATTGTCAACCTCCGCTTCGCGTCGGTTGACAATGGTTATCTCGGGGTGTTAATTTCAACAGCTACCCTCCCAAACAGGCACTATTTATATAATATCACATGGGTGCATATTTTCATAGACTGTTAGTAAATCTACATCATTTATTCAAGTTCAAAGCTCTATAAGATAGTAAGATAGTAAGAGTTAAATTATATTTTTTTTTATAGAATAGACTTCATGTGCAGGCTCCAACTTCGTTCACCACATATTGATCGGTCCCACCGAAAAACCTTTTTGGTGATTCGGTCGTCTTCCATTGCCATAAGACGGTTCCAAAGTCGAACCATGTTTGTTATTAAAGTGTGTCTTGTGAATGCGTTTGAATCTGTCTATATCCACATTCGCCACGGACTGCCAGGAGGAGGGGGGGGGGGGGTAATTCGATGGACTCCTAGGAATAATCGAATTGCAGCGCGGTCCTGTACCATGTCGATCCTGTGCGATATTTGGTGTCCCCATACTCAGCATAAATAGTCGATTATTGGAGTGACACGATTGTGAAATAAAATGTCGTAGGTGTTTAAAAAAAAGATGAATTTTGAGATAATGGAACCCAAAGCCCGTCCTCCAGATTTAGCCAGATTTTCCGTGTTTGTTTTAAAATCTCTATTTTCGTCAAAGATGACTCCTAAGTATTTGTAAGAGGGTACATAATCGAGAGAATTATTTCCTTATTGAAAGATAACCAGGCTTTGTTTCATTTTTCGCTTTCTGAAATGTATGACTCATGAGTTGTTAATGTTTATTTGGAGGTTCCAGTTGTTGCGCCATTCTGTCACCAAGTCTAGAATTGTTTACATACATGTATCAATTTATATATACATGTAGGCCTAAATGGTTATACAAAGCTGGGGTAATAAAAGCCTGTCGAATCTTACCTGCTTAGTTTTTTATAGCCAAAATAAAATTTTATATTTCTTCAACTTTAATTTTTGAATTTCCAACTCTTAATCTTTCGTTGTTATAACGATAAGTTTTTTTTTTCCAATTTCAGACGAATTTCTATTGATAAGAGCTTTAGTAAGGCCATGTACATATTGTAGATACAAATTCCAAGGCTTTGTTTAAATATTAATTGTCTCTTAGTGTGCGTCTTTCTAATCCTGCATTTGATTAACGACACCCTCTTGTTTTACATGTATATGCTGATGTAACATTTATTTGATTAAAAATTATTTTGATATTTGATATCCGATACTGTACCTTTTACCTTTAAACGTTTCAATCTTATTTATTTAAATGAAAACTTCTAGTTCAGACATATACAACAGTAAGATTCACGCCCAGTTTGCCTGTCATATAATGTATACTGTTATATTTACAAGAAATAAATTCAAACAAAAAAGTTGGAAAATCCCAGATTTAACCGTCGGGTTGAAATTCCAACTTCAAAGTTGGAATTTTAAAGAAAAATACAGTATGGCACCAATACGCTTCCGTAGTTACGGTATAACTAAAACATAGTTTTATTTATTCATTTTGTTGATATTTATAACACCCAATAATACAAAATCAAATCCAAACTCGGCTATCCGTCATATTTTAAGATACGAGTTAAATTACTTGGTTGCTTGCATTGGTCCTATTTTTTTGTAATTACAGTATCAGAATTTTTTCCATACAAATCATTTATCTTAGAAAGTTATGGACTTTCTCCTATTTACACCAGCAGAATTAGTCTCCTTTCAAAGTTAGAAATATTCAAAGTAATAAAAATAATTTCTCTCTGGGCAACGAAAAAACAAACCAAAATGCATCACGGGAATGTTTAGAAAAGGAAACCGATTGGTCCCCCCCCCCCCTTGAATGATTGGGGTTATTTAAACCGTATGCTATGCATCGATTGTACATAAAGAAAGCAGACTTTGGAAATATTAGCGAACAAAACGTACAAATGTTTATTTGTCTGATCATTTCGACCTTTATTTAAAGCGATGTCAAAGTCGTAATACAACCATACCCGTCTCGTCGTCAGGGGTGAAATTTAACATGAGGCGAAATAACGCGGTACCTTTTATTGTTGTTTGTTTTGTTAGCAAATACGTATTTTTCTTCATTGAAATTTGACATAATTGATGGGTAAAACTACTGCAATGTCTATTATTATACATATACTAAGCATAGCCATCGTTTAAAAGCGTGCATAAAATTTGATATAAAATCGGACCAAGCAGCTTTAATTAATTTATAAATTTCCAATCATAACGGTTCTATTATTACCTTATCACTTCCGGAACTTTAGACCGAAAAAAAAAAACAACCATGGGAAAGCGGAAAGAATCAGGAACAGAGGAAGATATTTTTTCAGGTAGATTCTAAACTGATTCAATTCTTAAATGCCTTTTCTTCCTAAAAATACTCTTAAAGGGAAGGATAATATTTTTCGAGGAAATTCGGTTTGTCAAACGGTATTTTTCATTATCCAATATCCTGCTATATGTGCTTGATTTCTTACTGTTACTGTCAATTTAGGTCGCTCGTATTTGCTCACAAACACACAACATTATGTACAAAAAGTTTGTCTATTAGGGTATTAACGATCTACACTCTGCAGCTGCTGTTTTCCCCTTCTTGCTTAAAACTAAAAGAGGAGGTGTCAATGTGTCAAAGAAATCTTGGGATTTTTTGCTGAAAATCAATTTCAATTACACTCTTATTGTATGTACAACATTCCTTATCAATGTCAAATAATGCATAATATTTACTTTGACAGACTCCTCCGCAATCAGCCACAAGAAACACAAAAAGCACAAGAAGAAACACAAGAAGAAGAAGGACCAGGGGGAGGACTATGCTGTGGTTCCGGAGGGAGGGGGCGTGTCAGGGGGCATGTCAGGCGTGGGGGGCCCAAAGATCAAACTAAAGCTGAAGATTGGCGGACAGACGATGGGGACAAAAAAGTATGGAATTAGTTTTATAGATCCCTAATTATCATTAGTAGAGGGGCAATCCACAATGTAATCAGATGTAGCTAAGTTTAGTGATAGTGGGATATGATTAAAATTTTATGATAGAGAAGGTTTTTATTTGAAAACTTCCCATACCTGGTAATTGTTTTGATTTGATTTTATAGTTTGCCATCGGTTGAGAAGACAGAGAACAGTGGAGATGATTCACCTGTGATTGACGTAACAGATGAAACTTGGGGTAGGTTACATACGTGTACGTGTTGTTCACAGTAGGCAGAGTTTCCACAGAAAGAGGATATGTAGTTACAGATTATACACCAGTGTGATGAATTCCTGTTTTTTTCATTTTTTTTTTGAAAATAATGATCAGAGGAAATATATGTACATGTACAGCAGATATAACCTTTTTTACCCTCCTAATGACAAACCATTATTGATGACAACCTTTGAATTTCCTTAGAGGGTGAAGAACCGTCATTTCCCACAAAGAAGAAGGGCGATGATACTTCAGACGAGGAGAAGGAGTGGCTAGATGCGCTGGAGAAGGGGACACTGGATGACTCGGGGATGCTGAAGAGGAGCAAGGACCCCAAACTGATGACGGCCAGACAGGTAAGGCCGACTTGTGCTGTAATGAAACTAAACAGGTACTGCTGAATTGAGAGGGCTTGCTGATGTACTTATCATGTGCTAGTGTCTCTGATACATTCTACATTCCCATTTTTATGCTCACAATATTTTCATTCAGCATTCACTCCTTTGTTCACCACTTTGTGTTATAAGTTAAGTGTGCATTGCTTTGTTCAACATTCACCAAGGGCTCTACTAGCCATGCTCTCTAAGACACTCATGTTCAGAATTCAAATTTGAAAATAAAAAGTATCAGGGGGTTTTGTGAGTGTCATAATGTACTTAAAATTATTGAATGAATTATTTATATATTAAGAACTACTGAAGAATTGTTTTTTAAACTTACATTTACATGCACATTAAATCTGCTTTGTTTGCATTAACAGCGAGCTTTAATTCATGGACAACAAGCAGAACTTCTTCAGTTGCCATCAGGTGTGTACATGTTATCACCCCCCTCTCCGTTTTGTATGCTATTATTGCAAGATTTACATAACAAATTAGTTACTTTATAATGAGAACTATTAAATTCAAATTCAAAAAGATTTGTATATATAAACTCATTACAGCAAGAAATTTTTTCTGTAATTGGATTAGTTGTTACGCCCAATGGGAAACTAGAAACCCCAAAATTGGTTCTACTCTCAATGAATGAGTACAAGATTAGTCATAGTAAATAAATTAAAACTTTGACTTTTACAGGATATAAAACTGTTGAACTTACTGAAGAACAGGTGGAAAAAAGGCAACAGAGGGCCAAAAAACGGAGACAACAGGCTCAGGAGAAGCGGGAAAAAGACAAAGTAAAGCAGCAGTATTTATGGCTATCATTTATACCTATCAGAGAGTGAATGTTTCTTAGAACATAACCCACTATTTTATCCAATCAGCAGTCACTAAATAGTCTATTAAGTGATGTTTTTAATTATTAAGAATTTCTTAAATTCACAGCGACGTCATATTTCGATTGACAGTTAAGACAGCCTGTAAACAAAAGAGAGATAATGTCTGATTGACACAGAACTTTTAATCAGTCAATGAAAAAATGGGTTATGTTCTAAGTAAGTTAGAGCATATTAAGTAAAATTTATGCGATTAAGAAGGGGCTCAGTCGCTTTGCTCCCTCCGCCCCCTTCTTAATCGCTTAAATTTTACTTAATATGATCTAACTATGATATAAATTTACAAAAGAATAACATCTCTTTGGCATGAGTTAACCTGGTATTTAGTTATATGAAAAGTTTGTCACAATTTCAATTAAAGTTTTCAAGAATACTGTATTCAGGAGAGGTATTAATTTGATAGAAATCCTAAGTAGAACTAAAGACTGATCACAGGTTAACAAAAATATTGCTGTTGCAGCACTTGTCATTGAACATACCTGTAGCAGGTATATTGGTATATATTTTTATATTGAATTCTTTTTAATTCTTTTCAGAAACAAACATTAGATAGACTTCTTAAGAAGCAAGAGGCAAAGTCCAAAGGCCCAAAGGTAACTTTAGAAACCTAATGATTAAATTTCTAATGATAAATTTGTATCTTTGCTTTGATATTTGTCTTTTAGTGTCATTTAGGAATCGGTAAATAGAATTGATGATTGATGACCTTCTGTCTTTGATAGATGGTGTGCCTGTAAAGCTCTTTAACAGTGTGTTTAGAGTTCAAATCAGAGCCCAAAAGAATTAATCTTCAAGTTTCAAAATACATGCCAGAGTTATCTTTCTTTTCCTAGAGAATTCTTGATCAGTGCAGTAGCCTATCAATTATATTTGGGCCAAAGTAACAAAAAAATAATGATTAATAAACCACTTGTATTAGATATACTGTGGTATTGTAATGAATGTCAATAAAAATGTTCAATTATTATGCTTGAAGATGAAAGGCTCCAGAAGGAGCAATGTTCCTCGAGTGCGCTACATTAACAACTAAATCAGAGATCTCCATCAGTGTTCCTACTGGGATTCAGTTTCCCTTCCCTCCACAGAGAGCAACGTAAGTATATTTATGGTATTTCATACATAAGTAATATCCAGGTTATAACAGTCTCTCTTTGGTTTTGATTATTTTTACTGCAAGTCTCTCTGCCTGTAGAGTAGACACACCATCTTAGTTTACACAATAGCTAAATGCTTATCCAGATTTTTTATAAGTGTTTCAAGCTGTATTTCAAATAATCTACTTCACACAATGTATCTAATAATTCAAGTGGTTTATCCTCTTTAAGATATGCAGTGATTTGCATCTACAGTATTTTGTGGAATTATTAATAATTTTTGACTGTTGTAGGCCGCCCAAGCAGGCCATCAGCTGTGGGGTGGGTGGGTGTACTAACCAGAAGAAGTACTCCTGCTCTAAGACAGGAACTCCTCTGTGTAGTTTGGACTGTTACAAAAAGAACCTGCTGCAGAATGCTGCCCAGATCCCAATCCCTGCCACTTGATGGCTTATCTTCGGACCTTGACCCAACCATAAGGGTACTGTGCTGTGTTATGCTGAAGAGGGCATTCACATTGAAAAGCCACTGATAGAAATCTGACCATTGTGAGGGTAATGGAGGCTGGAGACAGTCATCAGTGTTTCATTAACGTACAGTCTGTGTCATACTGAAGGCAGAGCATGAGTTGTACTCGTCTGAGTTATAACACTGTATTGTGTGTTGTTCATGGTTTATATCTTGAACATTAAACTTTTATGTTTCAGAAGCAAAATATCTATTGTCTCACCGTAATTTGTCTTTACAGCTCTTTATTCTAATCCTATGATGTAGTCTTGTATTAGATCTTTGAAAGAAGAGGAAGTAAAGTACTGACAAAACTATGTATACCAAATTGATAAACTGTTGCCTTTTCATTTTATTCATTAATAGATATAAACAACTAGACAGTGAGGATACTAATATGATGTTATACTAAGGTGACAAATATTACCAACTTGTCAAGCAAGACTCGCAATATGATTGAGTAATCAATTTGAATTTAAACCATGACTTCTTGCAACAGTTTACTGTATGATGATTTTAATCAGTTTTCATAGAAGTTGATTTTGTGAAAAGAGATCATGATGTATCATAGATTTATGCCCCGAACTATATGTTTTTATAACGAATAAGGAATCATTCTTTGAGTATTATGAGGTGATAATTTCTGTCAGGCCATGATCAAATCCAATAAAGCCTGAAGAGCTCTATGATAGATATGATCACACCCCTACAGAAATTAGCACCTCATAGAATGATTCCTTATTACTTATATTTATATAACTTTAAGCCATCGTACGATTAAATATTTAAATATAAATTAGCAAACCCCGCTGGGGTCATTTTTATTATGGGTTATATAGTACAAAATCGATAGTAGTGTTATCACAGGCAAAGACACTAGAAAATGTAAATATTAATAATTATGTACAATGTTGAAGCTCTTGAACAGTAACACATAAGATAAAACAAACTTTGTGAATGTCAATCGTTTTATTTCAAAAAAGATAATACAAATAGAGGCAATGGATAGCCTGACAAAATAGCAGGTTAAAATGAACACATGCATCGAAATTTACGAAAAATGCTGGAGGGTTAGACTTCGATTGGTAAATCAAAAAATAATATTTTTCTAAATACATGTACTCCATACAAAGCTTTTGAGACTTTTTTTCGTACTTTTAAAAGATCCACTACGAGACATAATAACACCGTGATATTTAAAATCATTCATAATTTCAAGAGGTACATCTCTGTATAAAAAAAAATTCTTTTTGTAACACGACCTTTGGAAAAGATTAATACTTTAGTCTTTTCATTGTTTACCTGGAGTTTCTACAGATCACAATATTCAGGAAAAAAGTTCAGTGATATTTGTAAATCATCTGGGTTCTCAGAAAATATAACCGTGTCGTCAGCGTAGAAAAGGATAAACATTTTTAATATGGCATGCATCTCAGTTTCCAATTTCTCGCCGAGGCTAGAAACTCCTTTTATACCATTTTGTACAAGGTAGTTTCCTAAATCGTTAATATACAAATATAGATAAGGAATAATTTATCAAGGAAAATTATAAAAAATTAAGGCAAGCAAAGTTCATTTACTTAAAATGTAAAAAAAAAAAAATTATAATAATGAAAAATTCAAAGCATATAAATATGTACACCAATTAAAGATTTCTTAATTGATAGCTCAGAGCGGTGCATTAACAATATTTAAGGGTTTACAAAAGTAATGTCACCGAAGATTGACTTATTTGGAATAATCAAAGAATATTCATATTATTGATGTGCCAAGATGAAGGAATAAAATAGCACCCTTTGTGATTATTGTTGAATAGTAAATGCAATTGAAAAATGTACATGTATTATCCAGTAATCAACGGCATTAGTATGCAAAAGCAAGATATATAAACAGCAAATGGATTCTTTTTTTTAATTAAAAAAGAGGGGAAAAAAGGAAAAAAAGACATGCAAAGTTTTGTTGAGATCAAACACCAAGCGTATTCACCAATTTGTTTTCATCACGAGATAGTATATTAATTAACACTGAATTTATGGCAGAAACGGCCTTATATTTAGGACAGTCGTTAGTCGTTTTCACAAGATATAATGTCGTTTTTAAGAGATAATATTTAGTTTTCAAGAGATACTATATCTATTTCACGAGATATTATGATGATGAGCAATTTACGAGATAGTATCTCGTTTTATTAGATTTTTTTGTCCATATTCTTCGAAAACAAAATTGTGTCTAAAATGTACCACATTAGAAATTTGCATTTTTACGTTTACACCAAGGGAAGATCACCCTGCCATTGTTTTTTTTTTATATAGTATATTTAATAACTCTTATTGTGTTTGTCTGGGAACTCCCTAATAGTGATGTAGTTTATTTATTGTTAGTTTCTATGAATTTTCACTAATAAATGACAATATTCGTCAATGGCAATTTCCTTATTTTAAAGAATTAAAAATCAATAAGCTGCATATTAAAAATAGAACAGGAATGGGAGGTTGTTAATGATATAATACTTAGATAAATGAATGAGCATACAGTGGTTTAGTTGTTTTGTCAAAGAATTAATACTAGTATATTATCCATGGTTGCAGCGCCAAAAAGCCCGGATTACAAACTGTGAGAAAGTGTTTAAGGAAACCTACAAAGACATAAAAAAACAGATTGTGTTACATAGTTAATACAATTGTTTCAGCAAATGTGAGGATTTGAAACAACAATAGGAAATCCCATTTTTCATCTTGTCAAAAAGCTTTAACCATCGACTTTGGGTTACTGACCAAACACATATGACTACAGAGCTATGTGATCCTACAATATCATTAAAACTATACTTCTAAACTAATCAATTAGAATCAATATGTATAATGAGTTATACTCTCGGATCAAATATTATACCTTTAATATTATTTAATGAGGATTGTAGATGTTTGGTTTTAATTAACTACCAACAGCGCTCCACAAGACCAACATCAGAAGGGGCAGTTGCCATGTCTTTGTAAAACCATCGCCGTTGCTGAAAAGTAAAAACAATTAACGATAAAGTAAAAATATTGAGGAAATGGTGTTTCTTTTGAACCTATCAAGATATTCATGCATCACATCGTTCACATAATTTTTCAATAAAACCTACATATAGTAAATGGGTTGGAAAAAGATATTTTTATGTTCATTTCACTCTTTTTTTTTATTCAGATTACTCTTATTAAAAAATGTCATAAAACGGAACACTTTCAATATTATTTTTCAATGGTCTTGCCTATGAATAGATAGACCATATTAACTAAAGTCTAGTGACTAAGAAGGGGCGGAGGTAGCGATGTGATGTAGTGAGATATACTTTCTATCGAAATATACAATAAAATCAAGTGTCATTTTATATAACCTTAAAGTATTTAGATTATTATTGGTTTTGTTCTCATCAATATCGACAGGTGTCTCATACCACCTTAAAATATATGCGACTGCTGTTAGGATGAACAGGTAGGTTTCGTTCTAAAATGAAACTTATATAAGATGATCGATGAAAAATTACTAAGGAGTAATATCTTTTAAACTCTTTTTTTTTCAAAGCCAACACACATAAATTGGTAAGCTTTGTACACCAACGTAAGTAATAGACCCCCCCCCCCTTGTTATTTGAAGTTTCCTCTAATATTTAGCAACATTTATTTGATAAAATGTACTGTTTTATTGCACTCATTTGAAATATTGGGTTATTGGAATATTGATGCTATTTGACATAGTTGGGCACCTACAACTTTTATTTGAAGACGTTATTTCAAGGTGAATAGCTTACACACGTTGGAAAAGAAATGTGAAATGGTTTGAGAGAACGGACAAAGGAATTATTGTTTTAAAATGGAACTGTATGCAAGATGTAACCATGTAATATATTTGTTTTACATTTTTAATCCGAGGACTGAAAGTTGCAACAAAATACTTCATCTATATTTAAGTGTGATACTAGTATTTACATGTCTTATAAAATTGGAGAGTTTTCCTTATTTTATGAAGTGAATATAGAAAAGGAAAATGCATTCAGGCAACGTCGCTCATCTAAGCTTTCAGAGTTTTGACAGAAGAATATTGCTTTATGTATATGTAACTAGCTTAAAAATAAAAAAAATATTGCAATGGTATGTCGAAATATCACACTATTTTAAACATTATCTACCTCAAATCATTGAAATGATTTTTTGTTCTTGCTTCTTCATGCTTCCCGTTTCATTTCAATAAAAATCTGGAAAGCAAAATTTTCCTGGTTCGTTGGGACATAATTTCAATGGTAGCAAATCTGTGATAATTTTAATAAATATAATCACATTCTTGTATATACGTTCGTGAGGATGTAAATTCAGGAGTTTAACATTTAAGCAGCATGTAGACCCTGGTATAGGTGATGACGTAATTATTAGGGTCTCCTAAGGGTTATTTTTAGTACACTGCATTTATAGAGGTCGTTTCTGATTGGCTGTTTTAGAGAGGTTGTATTAAAGAGGTGATTTTTCATCACTATTTTTAGAAAAGGTAGCAATATAGAGGTCGTGTTTTCATTAGAGGATTGAATATAGAGGTGATGACATAGCTATTTATAGAAACCATATCTGAGTTCGCTTATCATTGATATCTTTAAAAAGGGGATTGATAGAGTTGATTACTTTACCAGATAATGAGCATGCGCGAAAAAAGATTTTTAGTTTATTTATTTATGTAAAACAATCATTTTATTATGGATTGTCAAGGAGTACAATATAAATGGAAAATTATAGCATGGAGTGCATTGAAAAGAGATGAGAAAAATCCCAAAACGTGGACATTGAATCAAAGTTGTTAGTTTGACAATAAGAAAGCCTGTATAAAAGATTTTAGAGAAGTGACCCGAAACGGTTACGATTTTGCCGACAGCTGGAGAACTGAAGAAATTTTATTAAAACGTAAAGTTATGCCTCAGTGAGCGCCTGATATGAAACACGATGAATGCAAAACAGATAAAGTTATCAATGAAAAAAGTTCAGTTTGACAATAAGGTTCACACTCTGTTAGTTCCATACGAAGATAGGAAAGGTGAATGGATGAATTATGCCATCGATAGAGCTCATTTTAGGAGAAGAATTCAACAGAAAGAAATGATATTGTTACCGATTATGAATAAGAAAATTAAGTTATTGAAGGACAAGTGAACTGAGACGATGTACTGTTTTTTTTTTTAATTAGTGAATGAAACATTTTGACTGTTACATATAAATCTGAATTTTTATATGCGGGTCAATGTTATTGTTCCCGCTAAGAAGACCCAAGAGGGTGGCACTACCGCCGCCGCCGCCAGTCCCACCAAAGGCACCCACCCACTGCCACCGCCAGTCCCACCAAAGGCACCCGCCTACCGCCACCGCCAGTCCCACCAAGGGCACCCAGGAGGGTGACACTACCGCCGCCGCCGCCGCTAGCACCACCAAAGGCACCCACCGCCACCACTAGTCCCCAAAAGAGCACCCAGGAGGGTGGCACCACCACCACCGCAAGTCATTTGTCTGGCCCTATATGGATCCTCTTTTACGTTCAAGAAGTGGGAATTTGAAAAAACGTATTCCTGATGTTGAAAAGATTTGAGATCTACTTAAAGACTAAATCAAAAGTTCTGCGAGGATTGCGAAGGTCATCAGAATCAAATGGGCTTTTTGCAATGTTTACGATGTGAAATCTGAAAGGCTGGATGGCCTATCAGAATGTGAAAAAACAGATAATCATTGTGTTCAAAAAACACTTCAAGTGTTCAATAACTTTGTTATTTAACTATTTTAAATTTTTTTGAATAAATTAATCTTTATTGACTTTTTAAAATGTTTATTAAGTTATAAGAAAGAAGTGTGTATTTAAAAGACACTTTTTAACTTTCGTAACCTCTTTTCATTATGGATTGTTAAAAAGTGCAGTACAAATGATAGCATAGAATGCAATAAAAAAGGATGAGAAACACCCCAAAACGTTGACTTGAATGAGAGTCGTTGGTTTGACAATAAGAAAGTTTGTATAAAAGATTTTAGAGAAGTGACCCGAAACGGTTACGATTTTGCTGACAGCTGGGGAACGAAAGAAATTTTATTAAAACGTAGAGTTATGACCCAGTGAGCGCCTGATATGAAACACGAAGATAGGAAAGGTGAATGGATGAATTATGCCATTGATAGAGCCCATTTTAGGAAAAGAGTTGAACAGAAAAATAATTTTTTTTTTACCGATATTAAATAAAGTTATTAAAGGTCAACTGAACTTAGATAAAAAAAATGTTTATTTTAGTGAAACTTTTCGACTGTAAAATCTGACGCGTATTGATTTGATATATAAAGTTTACTTTGACTCTTTTTTTCAAGAGAGGATGGAAGAATATAAAAAGTGAGTGTAGACTAAAAAATATTTTTAAACAATTACGAACTTTTTCGAAAAGATGTTTTTCTGTTACATCGATATGAAAGTGTAACCTTTTACTTTGATAGATTAAAAAAATAATTAAGAACAATTATTTAACGATATACATTTTGCTAAAAAATTATTTATAAGAAAGTTTTTGGAGGGTTTACAATAATGTGACGGTATAATAGGTGCATAGATATTTTTTGGTTAAGAATAGTATTTTTGTTGTTGTTTTTTTAAATACAAAATCATCTTTTTTCATTACTTTTTAAAGGTTTCATATAAATACTTTGCTTGAAATATCATTAATGACATAAAAATACTTTTAAGAAAGTAAAAAGATAAAAATAAGTCTCTACATTATGGAAAATTTTCTATGAACTAAAAAAATTTTTTGATAAATACATTCAACAAATTTCAGTTGAAAGATTTTAAAAAAAACTATATTTAATGTCTTTAGTTTTTTTTTACTCAAGTGTATTGAAAAAATAAAGTTATTTTTATCTTACAGATGTATAATAATGTATTTTTGTTGTTGTTTTTTTTTTAAAATAAAAAGTCATCTTTTTTCATTAGTTTTTAAAGTTTTCATATAAATATTTTGCTTGAAATATCATTAATGACATAAAAACACGTATATTTTATTGTTTCAAATGGCGTTTTTGGAATTGTATATATAAACGATGATTTTTTTTTCACACTAGTTTCTTTCTACATTGGCCTTTGATAAAGAAAAAGTAAAATTTATTTTGAATTATTTTCATACACATTTCATATATTAGGTTGTTGGACATGAAAAAAGATAAAGGTTGTAGAACATGAAAATAGATAAATATATTGGTCTGGTTTATCAACTTTTAATGTACACGCTTTGTTAAAACTTGAGCCACTTTATGTTTGTTTTAGTCACTGTTTTTTTCTTTGGAGGTTGATAGTTAGGAGGCGCTCCGTTTGTTTGTTTTTTAACCACATATCCACTACCGCTCTGTTCTTCGGAACGTTTCATCATTTCCTTATTGTGGATGAAAGATGTTGGAGTTTGAATGTCCATCAATGCTTGATAAAATTGTCGATATCCGGTAGGAGTTCCTTTTGAATAAGGGGTCAGCGCATGTTTCAGCAAATCGGTGATATGCGAGCCTTCGATGACGCCGTCTTTGTAAATCAAATTTCCATTGTCTTTCCAAGACAATACGTCACCGCCGTACTGAGATAAGAATTTAAGAAATCCTTTGGCTTTATTTTGATATTTAATTGGAATAACGTGTTCCAAGATTTCGAGAACGTGCATCTGAGTGGGAATATCTTTGTCAGTGAGTGCGTCCTTCTCCGTCTCCAAGATTGTCTCCATACTCTTCGGGGGATGATCCTCCCGTTGAATCAGTTTTTGGTATTTTTCTTTTGGAACGAGTATTAGTTCTTGAGCCATTTTGAAAAAGATGTAGTGCAAGTTTGATCAGACGAGGTATGATGCTCTGATGCTTTAACAAAAGCTTTTTACGTTGAGACTTGTTCACTGTTCTGCTCACAAGGGTACTTATGACATTTGTATGGATGCTTAGAGACCGGAATGGTTCCCTTGTAAACATTAAACATCACCTCGCACACAATCTGCATTTGAGATGGTGTCATGGTCGACAACAGTGCTCGTCGCTGTTTCGTGCTCGTAGTGTATAACAGATCCAGAAAGGACAGATGCGTTTTAACTGTTCGGTTCATAACGATAAAATAGTGAAAAATAAGAAAGAAAAGGATTTTATTTGGGTAGATAGACAATGGTATTTTCGTTAGGTAAGATGCGCGTGCGCAATCTATAACTGTCCTCAGTACTGGGACTCATGTCCACAACTAGATATCCAAACGGTCTGGATGTGGCCTTGTCGTAAGCCTCCTTGAAATATTTTAACTTTAAAGGAAATACTTGAGATCCAAAAGTAAGCACCTGTCTAGAATCGCGTACATTACGAAAAAGAATGACATAATGACAATTTAAAGATATAGTTCTGGCAAACTTTCCGGGCATGTATAGATTCTGGGCCAACATGAACACACATATTCGACGATGGTGTGCCGTCACGCAAAATAAATTGAGAGATTCCTCGCTCTTGGCAACTTGCATCATCATATCGTCTAGCACCAAAACAATGTGTTGTACACCCTCGCTCCAATCTTCGATCTGTTCCTTAGAAGGTAGCCCTTGATGTAAAACCAATCTATCGATGTTTTTCTCAATTTCTTCGAACAAAGGTTGATATTCGGTATATGCAATTACTATTCGCTCGGGTGGCGTTTGAAACATATCATCGGCATGTTTTAATATTTCGTAAATAAGAGAAGTTTTACCACTCATAGTGGGTCCCACGATCATAGCTGTGGCGGGTGAATGAAAGGGTAAAAGTGATCTCTCTTTCCACCAAGCTTCCATGTTCATTAATTCCTCAGTTAAGACTGATTTTATTGTTAGAATACATACTATTTTTATAGAATAAAAAAAAATTGCATCAATTTTTATTCACAAAGCGTATGCATATATATGGTAAGTACAAAGGTTAGATGCAGTCCATTTGTTGAGATATAGTTCGATACACAAAAACATCAGGATTATCGTGCATTTTAAGAATATGTACAATGTCATTCATTGTATAATTTTGACATTTCATCAGTAAATAAAATAGTACATGATAATAGTACATAAAATAAAAATTTTTGATTCGTACATCGTAATGGTCAGGTAGTCGACCAAAACTGTCAAACAATTCCGCTTTTCGAAAGCCATCTATCCAGATAACAATCCAGTGGGTCCCCGGGAGATGTGAAGGATCCGTATTACAAACGTAGGCCGAAGGGTAAACGTGGACTCTTTGTGGTAAGGTATCTGGTGAAAATACGCCTCTGACAAAGTTCCTAAGCAGTTTATGTCCCTTAACAATGCATAGGATGTCGGATGAATTCATACTTTAGTGTATTTGATGTCCCGTGATTGGTCCACTTCCAAGAGGGCCGGAAATTCTGCGTAGGCCAGACAGATCAAGGTTTCCGTTGTATTGGCAGCAAATTTGACTTCGAGTCGAACGTTTCCTTGTCTCACCAGGTTTATATACTCTACACCTAGGTCACTAGGGGCCAGGCTAAAAGTGTATATGGTATATCCTTTGCCAAACTGACTTCTTGTTATTTCCAATCCTGCATCTTTGTTCCATTTTTCTGCCGCTTCAAATAAATTGACAAAGAGTGTGACGTAATTTTGATTAGTTCCTACGTCGATTTTCATGGGGCGGGTAGGCATGCTTTCCCCGTTCACGTAAAGTGCAATCTCTTCCACAAGGTTCTGGAAGTTGAATGGGTTCTTCTCGTAATGACCATTGACAGCTTTTTGAGATATGAAACTGAATGCGGCTTTGGTCGGTAAGGTGTTAGACCAAACGTTCTGCCAGATAAACGATCCAGAACCTTGAGTACAGGTGCTCATTTTTACTTCGGTTCTAGTCAGGGGGTATTTAGCCGTCTTGTCTTTCAAGATTTCAGCATGGTTGATCAAAATTCCACTGTCCACCTTAATCATGCATGCTTTAAAGAACACGTCTAGCAACTGCAACTTGTAGCTAGGGGAGACTTCTTTGCTCATCAAGACAAATGCAGCGGGGTTCCTAAACAGTTTCAAGTGTAAATCCACCCCATTGACCAAGTATTTATCAATTCTAAATATATCTTCGTACAATGGACCTTCTAAATCGAATATTTGGCTGTTTTGAGTACATGCATAGCGGTTGTTAAGGCCCCCATTGGTGCCTCCGTATGCGTCCGGATTGTCCATGTCGTCGTCGTCTGGATAGTAAAGCTGGGACTGTAACTGGGATTGAGAGACATCACTACCGCTCGAAAGGAGAAGTTTTAGGTAGGCTTTCCAAGCATAGTAGCTAGTATTGAGGGACACAAGTTTTCCGTTCATATAAGTGTCTATCTGAGATCACATAGTTTGCAGTGGCAGATTAATGATCCCCGTTTTTTTCTGTGATGCCAAGGCTGTACCGTCGGTTTTCACAATCTTACATTTTACGTACAGGCGGCTTCTTCTTAAGTCTATGTACTCGTTACCCTGCCCAGGCACCGATATCTCGATCGGAGCGTCCTCCGTATCGAAGGAACTTACAGGTCTGCATTCACTAAAATAAATTTTATCCACAGCTACTTGATTGGGTGGAACGGTAAATAGAGCCAATTCCGCTGGAAGTCCAATGTCTGTAATTTTATCGCTTAAAAAAGCCATTCTTATTGATGTTTTACTTTTTTCTCGTCTCGGTTAAAAATACTGTCTCCTGTGTCTCGTTTTCTCTTCAGTCCTTTTTGTGGTGTTTTCTTTTTGAGTGTTGGTTTGGATTTGACGGTACGTTGTCTTATCTGTGTTTTTATAGTCTTCTCTGGTACGTGAGGAATATTTTCTTTGATGGCTTCTTTTATTTCCGCTTTGGCTCTCTCTTCTACGGCCGCCATAGGTGTCACTTGTTTCCCCACTACTTGATCTGTACTCTCCTTAGAGAACATGTGTAGGTTGACCGATATCATGTAAGGTTTTTTGGAAAACATACCTCCTAATCCACCTCCTGTCTGTTTGCCTCTGTATTTACCAGGTCGAAAATGTCCATCAAGCATCCTTTGATAAAATGTTTTCCACACACGTGGGTCTGATACGTAGGTTGAACCCATCATTGTGTTTCAAACAAGCGTTTTTTCAAGAGTATGGTAACGGTAGTTATACCTTTCAAAAATGAAGCGGGTTGATTATTGACGTCTCTTATATACACTCTCACGTCTTGCAATTCACCCAATCGCAAAGGTACTTCGTATGGGTAATTATAAATGATGTTTCCCGATTTTTTACAGTTCACTAATCTCAAGAGAGGTAGTTCTCTGTCCCCCACTATAGAATCCTGACATAAATTATTACAAACGTACAATTCTGGTTGAGTGGATGTTGTGGACAAATTGAATTCCAAAAGTGAAACTGTCCAGTGCCCTTGTAGGTACAGTGGTTTGGGTAAATGAACAAGAAAGTCGTAAGGAGTGTTACCGATATAAATCTGTTGACTATCAGTAGATCTTAGAACCAATCTGCTCATTTTTGGATATAATGACGTACAAAAAAGCAGCCTTCCTATTTAAACATTTTGCATGTCAGATTTCTTTATCCAAGAGTTAAATTTAGCAGGCCATTGATGCCAAGACACCAGGATCTCTACCGTTCCTTTTCTTTTTCTTTCTTTTAAAATCTTATCGATTTTCCAGATAGAATTGTCACTTGTGTGTACTTTCTGAAGTTCCTGTGAATAGAAAGTACCAGTTATAGGTTCCTCAGCAAAGTCTTTTAATTTGTAGACAGGCAAACCCTGACTACGGTATCTCTGACTAACCTTAAAAATTTCCCCCGTCCATTTTTGGTCGTATTCTCTTTGAAATGTCCGTCGCAAATAAGATATTCTAACTTTATCACCGACTTTGAATTTATAAGGTTTCTTTTTTTCTGCTATTTTAGAGTATTAAATTTTTTTTGACACAACACCTGGCCTTTTGTTCCTTTGTAAATAAGCTCTATAACGAACCTCCTCTTCATTCTCTTTAGTCACAGATGCAGGAGTAATTCCCCCTAAAGGACGGAAAGGAGTCTTATTGATGCTATCAGTAACTGCTTGTAGCTTACTCAAAAATTCGTAAGATTGATTATGAGTAAACATGCGCTGCAATCTGTTTTCCAAATTTTGAATGCTCCTTTCTGCAAAATTACTTTTTGTTTCATTTTCCGTAAAAATTTGGTGTACGCCTTCTTGTTTTAAAAATGAGGACACCCACCGATTTTTAAATTCACCTCCTTTATCGGTTCTAAACACTTTGGGTTTTCTTCCATTAGCAAAAATCCCTTTTAAAGCTTCTATTACATACGACGCCGTTTTTTGTTTCAAAGGAGCTGTAAATACATATCTTGAAAATATGTCTTGCAAAACCATTATATACTGTATGCCTTCATTTTCCTTGGATATGTTTTGCACGTCTTGTAAATCACCATCCCATAAGGTGTCTATAGAATCGGTTAAAATGTGACGTCTGGGAAATTTTCTCTGAACTCTCTTTTGAAGTGAATACGGTTCTAAATCTGACAAAAAGTCTCTAATATCCTTTAAACCAATTTTTTGTTTCCCTTCTTTTTTCACAATTTGATACAATTTGTAAGGACCTGCAAAAGAGGCAGCATGTTTCACGTCAGTCCATATGTTTTCCAAGTACCGTCGTTGTTCCTCAGTCAACACCATTTTGATTAATGAACCAAACAAAATTTAACGTCTCTTTTTAAATTCACACAATATATTTTAAAAATTATAAAAATAATCCATAGTAAAACATTTTTTATTATAGTACAACATGTATGATTAAAATAGCAATACCATCATAATGATACAAAAAAGAAGTTTTGTACATGATCTAATAGAATATTTCTTTCATTAACTTTACATGTATAAAAAAACTTATAGCATATTACATACATAAGTAACAAATATAATTACATAAATCTATCACTGAACACGAAGGGTACTTTGAACACAATGAAATGTTTTTTGTTTTCACAAACTAATAGTTAATAAAGTCATTTGGATTGCAACGTGGACATTGCAAAAAACCCATCTTATTCTGGTGACTTTTCATAACACAATGTAATATAACATTTTTTCCTTTGTTAAAAATTATATCATATACTTAATTTAGCCCCCTTACATACTGTTTTTCTGCAAAATCATTTTTTTGGTATGCTTTCACCATCGTTGTGCAATATCTACTTTCACCATGTTAAACAATATTTTGTTTTCAACATGTTGTGCAATATCAGCACTTTTAAATAAAAAAATCTCTACCTTTGCATTTTTTTTTCACCTGGGCTATGCTTGGTTACACTCCAATAACTTTATTTTCTTATTCAGTATAGGCAACAAAATCCTCTCTGTCTGTTGAATTCTTCTCCTAAAATGGGCTCTATCAATGGCATAATTCATCAATTCACCTTTCCTATCTTCGTATGGAACTAACAGAGTGTGAACGTTATCGCTAAACTGAACTTTTTTCATTGATAATTTTGTCTGTCTTGCATTCATCGTGTTTCATATCAGGCGCTCACTGGGGCATAACTCTACGTTTTAATAAAATATCTTTAGTTCCCCAGCTGTCAGCAAAATCGTAGCCGTTTCGGGTCACTTCTCTAAAATCTTTAATACAAACTTTCTTATTGTCAAACCAACGACTCTCATTCAATGTCCACGTTTTGGGATTTTTGTCATCTTTTTTCAATGCATTCCATGCTATAATTTTCCATTTGTACTGCACTCTTTGACAATCCATTAAAAAATGATTGTTTTTACATAAATGAATAAAATAAAACTCTTTTTTTGCGCATGCTCATTATCTTGTATAGTAATCAACTCTAAAATGAATATGCTTCTATGCTAAGAATGACAAACAAGCTCTGTACAGAACCTTTTCTATAAATAGCTATGTTACTGTTCTAAAAAGTACCCCTCTATATGGCCTCAATAGTAACTACGTCACCACCTCTATATTCAATCCTCCAATGAAAACACTCTATAAATTTACTGTTCTAAAAAGTACCCCTCTATATGGCCTCAATAGTAACTACGTCACCACCTCTATATTCAATCCTCCAATGAAAACACGACCTCTATATTGCTACCTTTTCTAAAAATAGTGATGAAAAATCCAATCAGAAACGACCTCTATAAATGCACTGTTCTAAAAATAACCCTTAGGAGACCCTAATAATTACGTCATCACCTATACCTCCACCTCTATAAGGTACTATATGCTGCTGTTTTTTCTGATTTGTTGCATTCCTTTAAAGTTATATAATCTTACACAACTACTAGCGGAGCGCATTTTTGGAAGCATGCCACTGTTTATCGAGCCAAGCCGCCCTTATCTATATCGGGTTGAAACTTGCACTAAATAGACTAAACTCTGATAATAGGATGATTCTCATCATATACAAACACTTTGTAGCATTTGATAAACCTTCCTTTTTTAGAAAATGCAAGCAAAATTTTTTAATCAACATTGATATGAAATATAAAAGTTCATTGATCCAGAGCAAACGCAATTTAAAGCAGCATTTCATATCCACCAATTAAAGCATTCAACAAATTGATTCTCCAAACAATGTGAGGCATGTCGTAACTTGAGCTCCCTCAGGAATATTATAAATGACTTGGATTCTTTTAAGGCAAAACATAACGCCCTATTTATTTTGTTTTGTTTTTTGTTTGCTTTCTTATAAGGATAAAAGGATCTGCCTTATGTTCCTAATAACTAAACCCCTTGTTACCATTTGTAGAAAATTCTTTATGGTTACGAAGAGTTTCAGTCGACATTATTGACAAAAATCAATATTGATCGAAGCCTAGAACCACATTTTCTTTCTGTTTTCTCACTTTAAAGGCCTGTCATTATTGTAACATTGTGATATGTTTGATAAAAGAGTACAGTCGTTAAAAAATTCATACTGCGGTAAGCAACCGACTACAATGCGGGAAGTTAATAAACTATCCGACCGGGTATTCAGTGTACCTGCACGCGAAGGTCTCATATTTCGCTAGGTATTTAAACAGGGAAATATATCTACCTCTTTATACTTACCTGGTTATGTTCGGACAGGTACTGTCGGCCAGATAACACTGCTTGACAGGATTTATCTTCTGACAGGATGGATCTGTTCAAGGTAAATTTTTATTTTATCGTTATAAAAGAAAACGAGTATACTAATTATTGAGTAGATGTCATTGTAAATTAAGGTAACACATTTTTGTTTCCTTAATACATTTTTCCCTCATACATTATAGATTTTATGTCGATAGATAGAATCGACACAGTTTTTCATGTCTGAAACTTGAATGAACGTATATTTCTTGAAAACAATTACACTTACAAAGATAGATTTTATTGGAGTTGTAAGATTTATCCGGACACCCGCTGAAGTTTGTTTTTCTGACACAACTGCTTTCAAAATCAAAGTAAGCCTTCTTTAGATACGAGTTGTAGATAACACAGTAACCTAAAATATAGACAAAAAAAGATAAGTTTGAGATTATGGGAATGTAAAGAATGCGATAAAATTTTATTGACCGTTAAATAATCATTTTTATTTGGAATTTGGAATAAAAGTATTTAAATACATGTAATTATTTTTTATTTGGAATATTAGTATTTTTTCCTACAACCTTTGAAAATGTTTTAACAATTTAATGAAATCCTTGCAAAGTACCGAAAAATGCTGACTATGATGAACAATTGGTATAAACAATTTTGTATAACATTGGTACCTGATTGAACTAATATGACTGGAAGGCAATATTCCTCAGACTTGTTCAGAAAGATTGTTGGAAGACAGTGATACTCCTGGGAATTAGTGCAGCCATAGGATGCTGATCTCTTCATCCATGATGTCTCGTTAGTAGGACATTCCACCGAAACAGTAGACATGGTAGAGTTTACAACATTCTGAAAATAAAGAATTTAATGTTATATATCTACTAGTTCCTCCTTTATATCATTATGTTATCAACCTGTTATGTACATGTACTAGAATTGCTTAAAGTACAAATATCATATCCAAATCATTTTCAATGTCGATTCTATTGCAAAATTCAAAATTTCTTTTGTGGGTTCCGTTCTATTTGACTCCCGAACAACCTTGGATTTTATCAATGTAAAATGAACAAAGGAAAGATATAACATCACGTCCTCGAATTGATGCATTTTAACCCCAAGAAGAGACAGCGATCACTATGGATCATTTGACCAGGTCATGAATAATGCTGCTACAGAAAATATGAGCTACAAACGCATGATACTTCATTAAAGAGAGGAAACAACTTAAGAAAAAGAAAAAAAAATTCTAGATGCAATGTCACAGAGACTAAAGAAAGGACAACAACGAGAGAGAGAGAGAGAGAGAGAGAGAGAGAGAGAGAGAGAGAGAGAGAGACGCGAAGAAGTCCGTGAGGAAAGATAGAAGCCACTTCACCAAGCAACCTGCAGAAGAAGCAAAGACATCCACTGAAGGGAAAAGACATGAGAACTGTTCATACAAATTGACATCATATTGATATTAAGCAGGAGCAAGCCGGATTCAGAAAGTCCTGTATAGATCACATATGTGATAGTATCAAACATATTTCTATATGTATTTATTCGTTTTATCTATTTTATTATCCGTTTTTGTTAAACACAGTCTTAAATTTTAAATAACCGCCAGTTACACTACGCAACTGGATTGAGTTGACTGAGTAAAGTCTTTCGTTTTTCATTGGTTGTCTAATTTCATTGGTCTTTCTTATTTTCATTATCCAATAAATTTAATTCTCTATTTGATATAAGTAACCGTTTAAACTAAGTAAAATTAGGCAGTATTTCATTTTCAACATCATCGGTCAATCCGGCGTATTTCTGCTGCATCTTGTGGTATGTTAATATTATATTTACTTATATATTTCTTTACTACCATGTTAGTGATTAGGGGATTTTATTTTAATTGCAAAGTTTATACTTTATCGTATTTTTGCAGTTAAACTTGTCATAGTAATTTCTAAAACTTGTTTGTAAGTTCAAATGTTAAATTGTTACAAAACATGTTTTTATATTATAAATGAATACTGGAGTAACGGTAGCTTATTGTCAAAGATTTCAGAAACTAAACATATTAAATGTACATGTAAAACTCTATTTTATGTCTAATGTATTATTTCTTTGTTTATAGGTCAATGCTTTATTTATCTACTTAATAAATCGACTGAAATCACAATCTGCCTCCTTTCTGCTCGGTTACACATATTTATATTTCACCCCTGCGAATGTGTTCGGAATGTTTTCTTTATCGTTGCTAATTAAGTAATAAATCCAGAGGTGTTCGAATGAAAGTTCACGAGACTTCACCGATATTTGTTCAGTTCCTGTGAAATTTCGAGCGGAAGTATAAGTGTTCGGATAATATTCTCAAAATACGTAAGTACTGGTCGTTTTTCATATCATATCCTATTTTGATTTATGTAAGAACGGGAAAAGCTTTCAAGATGTATGTCTTATTTTACCATCTAGCAGTTAAACGATAATATTCAGAACAGAGTTATCGTTCGTGTTCTAACACGTGTAGAGTGGTTGAAAATATAAACATTGGGTTGCTTGATAGAATCATAGCCATGTTTGATGCTTGTGGTGTGCAATACCATGTTTGAAAAAAAATAATGGGTGTCTGTTTTGCATTAAAACTTAGTATATCGAGCCATTTTCAAGCAACATTCTGCATAAAATGGTACAGTCTGTTTCACTATTGATGTTATTACTAGGTCAGGCGCGGATCGAAAATTAATCCTCAGGATGGATCACTTTTAAGCATGTTAGTTGTTGCAACAGCAGACAAAAACTGATTTTTGTATAGTCACATTTATTTCTAGAACACATTTTATTCACCAATTAATGAAGATAAAGTTTAAAATCAATAAACCTCTAGATTTTATATTTGACTACTAGAACCTAGATACTGTGAAATAGACTTTATACACGAGGTACGATTTTTACTGCGAAACTGAAAGGGTCAAATGAAACCACGTGGTCTAAAATTTGAATGACAATAACATTCGCAGGGGTGTATTTGTTTTAAACTAATGCAGTCAAGTGTGTGAACAGAACAGTGTATGCTGTATTTGTCGACTCTGAGAAAGCCTTTTGGAATCCCTCTGGACAGTCCTGCGTCAGTAGAGCATCTCCCAGAAACTGGTTACCATAATCTAGTCAGTCTGTGACAGATTTGAGTACTGATAAATACATCACAACCAGCTTACTGAGCCTTTTGCAGTGAATATCGGATTGAATTAAGGATGTATCATGTCTCCTGTACTTTTCTCTCTCGAGACTGGGTCTTGAGGAACGTCAGGGAAAAGAAAGGACATGACCTCAATTCTAAAACACCTGGGTTATTCTCCTACCCAACACTTACAGATATCAACATTTCCAGTAGAAGATAGAGCACATCAGCGCAAAAGCGATCAAAATTGACTTGTAGGTACATGTTAATATTTAAGAGAAACAGGTCTAATATATGAAGAGACCAACAAGTCACAAGGGCAGCTGTGTCAAGGAACCAAGCTTTGGAAATATTGATCACGATCTTCAACATCAACACCGTCAGTGTCCTTCTGTGTGAATCAGAATGCTGGAAAACGATTTATATCTACTTCAATGAACTTTGATGGAAAGCAATGGATTGTCATTATGTAAAAGTATATGGCATGTAATGCAATGTTACTCAAGTGTATGTATACTTTGTAAACAAAGGTAATCTGGGCCACTGACATAGGTTCCTCTTTATGTAAGCTATAAATTAAATTAACTTATGAAACAAGATGTAAACTGCACCTTTTGATTCACTAGTACATCTTTGACTTTCTGAAACAGATCATGATTAAAGAAAAATGTCTTCTGTATGAGTTAAACATAAAGCAGAGTTTGTACTTAGTCTTTTGAAGTGACAGAAAGTCAGAGCACCCTCTTATTGAGAAATGATGAATGATGAATTTATACATCTTATCATTTAAGTTCAGGCACTATATTAGAATGATTTGGGCTAACTAATAGGGTTGGGGTGAAACTTCAATTATCCTTTCGTAAATTGAAATCTGGGAAGGAATCAGAGTCCGTGACACGGACTGTGTTAGAGAATTTTGAAGGTTATTAATTGTTCATTTTCCAGATCAAACTGAGCATCGTCGTATTAGAAGACTGTCAATGGACTGTCTGCGGATACGATCTACAACGATCTGCACATGTATCTTCCCGACTCTCTTAGTTAAAGCTGATGTGAATTCATAAAAGCATTTGGTCGCCATATTAGTTTCGATCGCTCCTCTACTGCCACTGGGGTATATATACCGGTTGAGAAAGTTACGGTCGGTTCCCTGCTGATCGAGAAATTTACGTTGCATGGACTTCTAAACGCATGAACTACACATTGTAGTAAAATGTAGTAATAAAGAATAAAGAAACAACAATCAATGAAATACATAATATATTTATTCTTTGAAAGGATGTCCAAGGTATCCGTATTATTTTGCACATACAGTGCTGCCTTACTTCGCATGCACATCGAACACGTGTGTCGTTCATACAGGGTGCATAACGTCTGCATCTTCTTGAAAACCCTGGCGACACTACATCCAACACAGTAGCTAAATGATAAATCCAAGAAAGTAACAACGTTTTTATCCGTTCCTACAAAACTCCCCGTTTATAAAATCTATGCAATAATTGACATTGCTCGAACTGCCACGGTGTGTGGTTTGCGCATGTGCGATGTTTTAACATACACAGGAAAACGGTCTACAATTATCGAGAAATTTTTGAAGTATCTGCGCCTGAATTTCAGTCTATTTAATATCTTGCCAGTGAAGTGGTTATCATATTATTTTTGTTCAAAACGCGTTTTTACAAGACTTTTCGTCCAAGGTAACGTGTTCGGGTGTATGAATTTCCTGAATGCGGTGAAGCATGACGAGGGCCCTCGGCCTGATATAGAGAGTGTGAAGCGATGAGCAGAACAATAGAAATCGACAACTAATATGGCGATAGTCGAAGATAAAAGGGAAATAATGCGTATTTATGAATTCATGTCAGCTTTAACAATCTTTGTAAAGTTACAATTTAAGTAATAAATGTGCAGTCATACAATGTATGTAAATCACCACAAGCATGTATGTGAGGAGACTCACTGGTTTGAAATTACATTATTTTTTTCCAGTCAGTTGCAACAAAGAGAATTGAGGCAAAGTACATGTATATATCACCCATTTCAGTTAACATTTTTCATTCCTGTCCGTTCCTATTAATATCCAGCCATGGTGTTTTTTTTATTTCAATTTTAAAGAATATCTGATGAAAGCAATTAAAAATTCGATACAGTATATACAAAATGAGCCCCCCCCCCCCCCCCCCCCCCCCCCCAAATGGTTCTACATATTAAGTATTGCATCATTTCAATGTGTAAATGTTAATTCATCTATCATCTAGTATCTTAAACTTTGCATAATAGAGCCATATTTTTGGTTTTATTTTCTGATTTTATTGGATTCTACTGAAATATCAATTAGAATCTGAGAAAAAATTGAGACTTTTTAATATAATTTCTTTGCATATTGAATCATTAATGAATACACAGGCGTTTTTTATTATTGCAACAAGGTAAAAATATTAATGAGGTGAAGAAATTGTGAACTTTTTCTTTATGAATATTTGGATTTTATTTACTTTTTATGAATAAATTTGTATATGATGCGATGGTTCATTCCGATAAAAAAGTGATGCATGTGCAAGTCGCACCTTCAGTGCAGAAAGGTCGTATCAAATACACTGTAGCGCCAGTAGCACCAAAAGAAGCACATAGACCAAAATTTAAGTTTTAAATTTTGGGAAAGCTGTGGGTCTAGATTTGAAAAAATGCTAAAGGAACAAACTTTAAGACTTTGATTGCAGGATCCAAAGTCCTTAAAAAGTTAAAGTTGTGATGAAATGACTGTACAACATGATAAGGCATTTGCGCCATTGTGAATCTATTTTTAGGCATGACATCATTAAAATTTTAGAGTATTAAAATCAGCTTAATTTAATTTCTTAATCAAATCTAAAGCCGTGTAATAGACCATATATTTAACCATTTAACAAAAAAATTAAACTTGTATTCATTAATGTGCAAAATATTACACACATCAGTTACAATTAATTCATCGTCAAAATATGGCTAACCATGCATGTATAACAAAGCATGACACGTGTAGACTTGTTGATATCAAAGAGCGACGAGACATGTATTATCTACTTACCAAAATGAACGCCTCAATAAACAGGAGGAATGGAATAAGCATACACTGCATTCTATATCTTTGTAATATATTTGCATTATTAAGACTGAAGAAGGCGGAGGAATATAAATGTACTTGGAAAATGCAGGGGTGCATGTGGGGATAACATAGTCGAAGTAATAAACGCAAAGCTTACTCTCACTAGTCAGGCGAAACGCAATGGGGATGCTTACTACCGTTCTTTTCTTTGATAATTTACCTACGATATCATATATTACATGCTAGTTGCCTTTATTTACTTTTTTGCAGACTGGAAATTAAAGTCGTTTCAAACCAAAAAAAATCTGTTATTTGTACGTAACGTATTGGTTATATGATTACGTATCGGGTATGGGGTTTGGGAAAAACTTAAAATATGGCAGGTAACGATTAAGACACTGTTTAAAAAGGTGTAGTTTTTGATTCGATATTGAACACCAATTGTAATTTTTGCAATGTCACAATATTTTATTTCTGCCAATGTCGTCAGTGGTGTAAAACGACTTTTCCAGTCGGCGAGTAAAGTTTGGACCCTAATTGTGCAAATAGAAGCAAACGAATGAAAACATGTTGAGTTTTCTAATAAGATAAAACATATCCGAAGAGGATGGTAAAATCACTTTTCCGCTACATTTCTGTTGAAAGTGAAACTATTGCAGTTCAAAAAATTGGCACTTCGCGTAATTGGGAGTTAAAGACCTTGTTTTATTATCATAATATAGGGTAAACGGTTATTATAGCAACATTTGTTATGTTAAAGTTTTGTTATTCAAAGAATGCAAACCTAAATCTGTAACAATCGTAGTAATTCTATAATTTCAATTTCAATGTTCAATACCTAATTTTTTTTCACTTCAATTTCTTACATGGTCCCAAATAAGTCGAGGGGGGACTCAATTTAAGTTCAGGTCTTTATAGGTGAATAAGAAAAATCGTTGCTGCGACAAAAAGTGTGTGTGTGGGGGGGGGGGGGGGGGGATGACACAACACTCTTGTAAAACTAACATTATTCTATTTGGCTGTAGGGAACTCCTCAGAAAATATCGAATCTTAGTTCGTTCCGGTGATGTTGCTAAGAGGGTCAATCAAAAAATACGAGGACTTTTTCCATAGCTATGTTATTTAACGTCATATTATTATTAAATTCAGTAAACATAAAATAGAAATTGTTTCAAACAATTTGAAATTAAAAAAATCATTTATTCCTTTATTTCTAAGAATTATTTAGAATCTAATTCTGCAAAATGAGGTCACGGCGCACGGGCAAACTTTGTGTTGTGTCAACAATTCATCACATTATGTTGAAAGTAATATCTCCATGAAATTGGGCTTAAGGTGGAATAACACATCATCACAAAATGGCTCACCCCTGATCGAAACGACATTTCGTTTTATTTAAAGGATTTTATGGCCTGAAACATGTAACTTATTCCATAGCCGAGTGGATAAAGTGTCGGACTTGTGATCCGTTCATCCCGAGTTCGAATCCTGCAGGGGCTTTTGTTGTTACTTACGGGAATACTTATTTTAGATATTCATTTTTCATCCCCAAACTGCAAATTTTTCGCTTATTTGACATTTGTACAGTTTATTTATCTTTATATCTTTCATTATCAAAAAATTTCCTGTTAACTTGAGTGGCATTTTCCAGGTGTGTTATTCCCCCTTTTAAAACCAAATAATATTGAAACCTAAAATGAAAAATTGTCAAGATAATCTATTTACCAAATAATGACGGGATATATAGATTTGTTGAACAGATATCAATAACAAAAGACATACAGTCCTCTTTAAAATTGACTAAAATCATTGATGTTGCCGGACGTCACGGCGCATCGAAAAGTAAAAACAGTATGGATATAACTCGGGAAAAAGTCGATACTAACTGTAAAAATGCCCAATGGCGGGAAAAAAATAAGTCAAATACTGTGTTTAAGTCATCAAACAATACGAAAGAGAGTAGAATGTCTTTAGATATTTGATTAAAACATAAACAACGTCATCAGACATTCAGAGATTTCTTTACTGTCAACGAAGAGACATGCGGTAAAGAATAAAAAAAACCCGAGTAACTTATGATTTTCGAAAAAATGTGAACAGCTTAGATGTCAAGTGAAATATCGCCGATTTAAATTGTATGTTGAAAAACACAAAAGACTCAGAGTGATATAAGGATTGGATATTTCTGTTAACTGTACGTGCATTATCTTGACGTCGTGTTTTCAACGTTACCGTGCGCCGTGGTGACAAAACATGTTGAATATAAAATCGGGTAAACCATTCAATTAAATGAAACAAAACTTCGTATATCAATAAAATTAGTATTGTTGCATAAATTAATCTGTTAGTTATGAATTAACTGAAAAATATATGATAAACAGCCACTTGTTTTAATGTATTTATATTTCTTTCTTCCACTGTGTGCTCAGAAATATTAATTCCTGCTATCATAGACGATTGGCATCATTTAACCGTCAACGTATTAAAAAGAGCACTAAATATTAAATGAAGAGACTTGAGTATGTGTACTATAAACACGGCAAGTATTGAACCAACAAAATGAAAAATAAGGTTCAGAATTTTATACATGCACATTTCTAAAATTAACCATATGAAAGAAATCTCTTTTCCCCGACCTCCGTCTTCTAAGCATCTATTCTAGCTGCTGTGGAATCATGTTTGGTTGACATTATTAATGGTTTCTGATTGAAACAAAATTTAGAAATACCTATATGATATACAATTTTATGAGTTTCTTCAATATAATGTTTGACTGTTCATAGGAAAATCAGTTTTAGAGATATCATGCCTAATATGTAAAAGGCCGATCTATTGTGTCAGTAAAAATATAATGTATACGTACAGTCTGATCAGACTGGTACATACGTAATGCTATGAATTTTCTTATGATTCATCTTATTAAAATTCTTGTTTTTAATTTTTTGTTTAATTTTAAGCGTATCTTCATGTATAAAACAAAATCTTTACTGAACTCTTTATTTCAATTTAATCTTTTGTTTAATACAAATTAAAACAAGTCTATACATGCTCATATTTATACTTACTATATACCCGAGAATACATCACGCGACCCCCATCCCCCGAGGAAAATATCAAACTTTTGATTAGAATTTGAAAAATACGAACAGTATATGTGTAGTAAAAACCAAATAAATAAGATGACTAGGCTATTTAAGACATTACCTCAAAGAAAAAAAACCCGTTCTTTATCAAAGGCCATGTCGATCCCAATTTCCCCCTTGGTACCCCTTATTTGGAATTCCCCCTTACATTTTCCCTCGCATTCTCTTATTCGAATTTAGAGGAGCTTGGACATAGCATTATTCAATCTAATGTGGACTCAAGGTTAAATGAAAAGGAATATAATTCCTCAAACAGTTCTATCCTTTCCTAAATCGTAGCATATACATGTATAAATTTAAAATTCGTAAACACCGGCCTCTTTACATAGCAAAAACTAGTTCTACTGGATTCTAGATAAATTTTTACTTTATAATATCTATTTCCCATGCATCATATCCCCCCAAAAAAACCAACTAAAATTCCTGGTTATTATTACTATAGCACTTCTTCGGGAACAATGAAACATGAATTAGAGATTACTCCTCCCTACGACTGAGAGGTCACATGTACGTGATTTTGCAGTGGCGGATCCAGCAATTTATATGTGTTCCTAATCGCTGAAAATGCAGTTTAGATATCTAACTCAAGCCTCAATGGACTGAGAAGACGCATATTAAAATTTCATAACAAATTAATTGCGGAAGGGGTATATTTAAATAGGACACATCTGAGAACCATAAAAACATAGGCGACGCGGTTATTTTTTAACGATTTCAATAAAAAATCTGAGCACCCCTGGAGCTCGTTTCATAAACTTCGGATCGTACGCCCAGACTTAGCGCTGCGCCGGTGTAAATATGGGACTAGTTCGAATAGGCCTATTTGCGTTTCATTAAAGAGCGCATCTTTACGTCCGAATAAAGTTAAGCCAACATCTTACGTCCACTCATAGGAAGGCGTAAGTTCGGACGTAAACATAAGTAAGCATAAATATTATGAAACGACGATTGTATTTTATCTCTAATGCGATATAAGTTACATGTATCTGCATGTGTATTGTCACATTCATATACTGAGAAAGAACAATTTACACTTTTGATTGCCACGGGAGTTTCTCCGGAATCAATGTGCACACAGAGGTTTCTGTCATGTTGTAAATTTTAAATTTACTGGGTGGGTGTAAATACAAAATTTACAATATGACAACTAGTTGTCATGTTGTAAATTTTGTATTTACACCCACCCAGTAAATTCAAAATTTACAACATGGCATTTCTCCCGAATAAATGAGAGAGAGAGAGAGAGAGAGAGAGAGAGAGAGAGAGAGAGAGAGAGAGAGAGAGAGAGAGAGAGATCATAATTCATTAGAAAAAAAGGTGCCCTTTTTTTTTTTTATAAACTTACAATATATATATGACAATATATTTATGACAATGTATATAAAATAAAATTTTACTAACAGGCGAAAAAAACAGAGAATTTTTCTTAATTATCATGAATATTGAAAGCTAGATGAAGATATTTCCCCAAATTACACTGTTCTTTAAAATTTTAACACTTAATAATTGTATAAATTTGTATACAGAAGGTTTTTTCCAATAATATTTCTTAATATATTTTACTCGCATTTCTCTATACCGCTGACATAAAAAAACAAAATGGAATTCATCAAAATTCAACAAAATTTACATAAGCGTCTTTCTTTTGGTAGTGTGTTGTCCACTTTCAATTGCAAGTCTTTGAGATGACAATCTAATTCTTGTAATTTGTTTCTTATATGTAAAAGGTATTGATTTTGTTAAATAATATTGTAATGAAAACTGGTCAATAATATGCTTGTAAAAATAACATCGAGATGAGGAATTAATCTGTTCTAAAGTTGTTGAGTAAAGTGATCAATGATTCTTTGCTTAATTAAAAGAAAATAGGTTGCACAATGTATATACTCCTGTTTATACCATATATGTCCTAGACCTATTTCAAAAAGTTTATTTTTAATTACAGTAGCCCAATTTTCAGCAGGTGCCAAAGACGATTCACATTCATTATACAGCATTTTGTAACAGGACTGCAAAATACAATTCTGACTTTGTTACAATTTGAACCAAAATTTGAATATTCTAAGCATTCGTATAGTTTTCATAGGTAGCCTCCCAGTTTCAAAATATACAATTGCAGTGTTTGTATTCTTCTTCACACTTAACACAAATTTAATATATTCTAAATGCACTTTTTCTATATCATTTGCAGCATGCATGCCCCATATCTCACAGCCATAATTTAATATACTAGCAATATAAGTATCAAAAATTGACAGCATTGTTTCTGTGTTCAGATACAATTGACTTGTTTTCGACTTTATGCCCCAGTCACACATTCACGGATCAACTCCACGGTTCTACTACGGAATATTTTCCACGGTTGACACCGGAAAATCTAATGATACGGAGTTAGTACGGATGCACTACGGAATGGATACAAATTGATACATACGAATTACTACGGATTTATACGGAGTTAAAACGGACTTCTACCTTCTAAAACGGTTTAGTAAGTTTTTCTAAGGAAGTACTACGGTGGTTTCATCCGTAGTGGAATTTTGAACATGTTCAAAAATTGTCGCAGCTATACAAGTATTGCTACGTTTAGATACGATAACAGACAGAAAAGCCACGGGTCAATACATATCGCCACGAATGATTCCGGATCGCTTCCGTAGCTAATCCGGCATTTAATCCGTGAATGTGTGACTGGGGCATTAAAGAAACATGGCTTTTCTCCCTGGGCTCGCCAACTGTTTTTGTGTATTGTTAAACTTTCCATTATATTGTAACAAAAGGCCCAGGTATATAAAGCTATCGACAACCTCAATTGGCTCGCCATTTAAATGCCACCTTTCATTATTGTGAATTTTACCACCATTTCTAAAAATGACAATTTTGGTTTTTTGTACATATACAGTAAGATCCCAGACAGATGTATAAGAATACAATGTATTTAACATTTCTTGAAGCTCGTTTCGGAGAAAATTACAATGTCATCTGCGTACATTAAAACAAAAAGATTTAACTCTTGAATTTGTATTGGTATGTTACCTTTACACAAAAATTCAATTTCAACAAAACAACAATACGCCCTTTTTTTTTTTTATTCTTATTGACATATTAATAATATATAGCCTCAGCTGTACCTCGTTTGGGTTGAAACCCAAACGTTTGGGTTGAAACCCAAACGTTTGGGTTGAAACCCAAACTGTGCATCCGTGATTACATCATTTGCGTCAAATCATGTTAACAATCTTTGATTCAAAATAGATGTGAATAATTTACAAAAGCAACTGACAAGACTAATGCCTCTATAATTATTGGGGTCTAATGCATCACCCTTTTTAAAAACTGGTATTATAATACACTGTGCCCACATATTAGGGAAAAAACCAGAAGACAGTATTCTATTGAATAATCTTAGTATAATTGGAACAAGATAATCTTTAAACTCAATGAAATATTCATTAATTAACAAATCGGTACCATGCGATTTTTCTTTTTTTAAACGTTTGATAGCATCAACAATTTCTTTTTCTGTGATTGGACAGTCTAGTTCCTCAAAAATAGGATCAGCGTCTATACAATCTGTACTTTTTTCGGATGGTATTTTTTTATGAACAGTATACTTTAATAACCTACTATGTATGTATCTGTAGATGCATTAATATTGAATGCAAATAATACTGAAAATCGAAGCCGATTAAACTCACTGATACTAATGCACAACCATAAACTTAATTTGCAATTCTCTTTTTAAAGTGAAGACATGTTATTGATGCATTGTTTTTAATACAAGAATGATGACACATTAGAGTTCAGACAATTCTGCAATTTAAACTGATTTGATAAATACAAATTATACAGTACAGGCAACGCGGATCCCGTGTTTCCCGCGCCCCGTCACGGTATAAACACATCGAGGTGATCGGCCAGGTGAGACAGGTATCCCGCGTTCCCATCACGGTAAACTGATCATCTACCTGTCCCCGTCACGGTATAAGTATCGTATACAAGCGGGAGTTATCTCCCCGAATGACAAATAAATTGCATGTTAATTTATATTTAATGACGATATTTAACCAGATTTTGACAGAGATTATAATCAAAATACTTGTAATCTTTTTTAATAATTTTTTTTTATTTCATAGCTATTAAATATATTATTATAGTATTTAATTTAATACTTGTGCAGCAGTCGCAAATAAAATATTTTCGATTCCATTATCATATTTCAAGAAGGTCGTTAAAATAAAAATTATCATGAAATGATTTTAAATTTATGAATGTGTACGCAGTGTGATTGTGTTTTCTTAACAATTAAATGGTCCGCTTACATTTGTATTGTTTGTTGTTGAAGTCCATGCGTGTCAACTAATGATGAGCAAGTGATTCAAAATCAGGGCTTACTATGATTAGCAACCCGGTATTTTTAGCACGTTCGGTTCATTTCTTTCAAGGTCTTCTACGTGTACAGAACATTTTTTGTGTATTCACGTTTTAGTGATTTTGTGTTGCGTTACTTTAAGTTTGGCTCGACGTTTGTCATTGCGCGAGGATTCCCACTTTCTAGTGCGTTACGTTTGCGACGACAATCTTCAAGTGCGAAGCCGTGTGTTCTTCAATACTCAGTCTGACTTGAATATTTAATGTGTCCCATGGAGATAAGCCGTCCACGAATCCCAGCTACAGAAGTACCGCTCCGATGCATTCTAACTATCTCCAGCTTCAAATCGTGTCGAATACGCCCCATCGTAATGCGAAAAATCAAATGAACGTGTATCTCTAACAAATAGAGAGTACGGAGCATTAGAGATACCCAGAGTTGCATAAAATTATGTAATCGAAAGATATTGTGGGTATCCCTTGTCATGTTGTCGTGATGGTGTACCAGCTACCCGCCGTGACGGAGGTTAGCGTTCGCTCGCGACCGAGCCCCCCTCTCTCTCTCTTCTTCTCTCTCTCTCTCTCTCTCTCTCTCTCAACAGAATAACTAGATAATTTATTTTGAGAATGAAATGTTGTTAAACCGTATTCCTATGTTCTTACACATTTCAAACGAATTAGGAACATGTATTGAAAGTTTTGCTGTTGATATTTCATGCCGATAAAAAAACATTTAAACATATCAGTAAATGTATTGATATCATTTTATGTGTGCTTGTAATTTTATTGTATATAAAGCTACTACACATATGTAAACCCATTTTCGTAACCTAACCTCTCTCTCCCCCCCCCCCCCATTCACCTCAAAGTTTTATGTCTGTCAAAGTTAACTTAATTTGACTTTAGTCCCTATTGTTTTACACAAAGGTGTGTAACTATCGCACTGACAGGAAATCACTCTACGCTTGAACGCACAGAATACACAGGAATGAGGCAGGTGACAATGACAATTGACAATTGACAATGACAATTTCTTTATTCTCTGAACTGCATAAATTACAGTGTTGAGAAAAGTCACAAAAAAATTTTGAACAATAATACATATAGTATATACATTGCATGCATTGGAGTGACAATACAAAAGTGAGAAAAAAAATGAAAAAGGGAAAAAAGTATGATAAACAATTAACCTAGAGAGCTAACTCTCTCAATTATAACTTTAATGAATTTACACAGATTAATCAACAATTTTTTATTACTAGTATTAAAGAGTTGTTGAAATTTGTAAACATTTGGTTGTGTGTAGAAGTATGAAGGTATGTATAAAAATCTCTTATCTTTAATTGTTACATCTGTACAATGAAATAAATAATGAAATTCATCTCCTATCTCAATACAGTTACATATGGTACATATACGGTTTTCACGAGGTATATCATACCATCTACCTTGTTCTATAGGCAATTTAGCATTACTTGTTCTGAACATACAAAAAGATTTCTGATATTTGTATGGCAGATCTAATAAGTATTTTTCCAAAGATAATGTAGTTTTAAAAATTCTATAGTTAATACCTTTTGATGAATTATACATTTCACTATTCCATGACTGCTTGAATTGGTCTAGAAGTATATGAAAAACTGTTTTCTTAAGCCACTGGATATTTACATTTTGTTGATACAAAATAATAGATAGACCACAATCATTCAATATTTTAACAATAAATTTAAACCAGGGTCTGTTCATTTTACCCATTGCATATTGTAGTTTTGACGCAACTTTATTATTTTGTGAAAAGACAAGTTTACTCCAAAATGCTATCATGCGGACTTTAACATTAATTATTAGTGGGTATCGTCCAAGTTCCCCATAAACCATATAATTTGGTGTTGAAGACTTTAGATTTAAGATATGTTTACAAAATTTCAGATGTAACTTTTCAACAAGTGCTATATTACCAAATCCCCAAACTTCACATCCATATAGTAAAATAGGTTTCACAATTTTGTCAAACATATCTAATTTACAATCAATTGACATATTGTGTTTTCTACATTTGGCTATTACACTATACATAGCTCTAGTAGCTTTTTCACAAAGTTCTTTCACATTGAGATTAAATGATCCATTTTTACAAAAATGTACTCCAAGGTATTTAAAATTATCTACAATTTCTAAACTAATGTCTCCATACTTAAATGAATAATCTACACGTGATCTACCTTTATTAAAAATGACAATTTTTGTTTTATCACTATTAACTTTGAGATGCCAGTTTTTACAATATCTTTGAAAAACATCAAGTTGATGTTGAAGATCATCAGGAGATTCAGATAATAATATTGTATCATCTGCATATAATAATACAAAAAGTCTAAGATATAAATTACATTTGTTTTCTAATTGGTGTGATAGTGATGTCAAACCCTCTACATCATATGTTGATAAAAATTCTTCTAAATCGTTAAGATAGAGTGCAAATAAAAAAGGTGACAAATTTTCACCTTGTCTAACACCCACTGTACATGGAAACATATCAGAGGTTAAACCCTTGACAGTTACACAAGATTTAATTCCCTTATACATATTTGTAATAACATTAAAACACTTGCCATCAATATTGTTCAACAAAATTTTGTTCCATAGACCAACTCGCCAAACAGAATCAAAAGCCTTTTCAAAATCTATAAAAGCACAAAATAATTTTATTTTAAATGTCTTTGATAATTCTATCAGAGAATATAATGAAAAAATGTGATCAATAGTCGAGTAATCTTTACGAAACCCAGCTTGATTTTCTAAAATAAGTTCTACTCTATTTGCATACTCAGTCAATCTTTCATTGATGATAGAAGTAAATAATTTCCCAAGACAGCTTATAAGTGTGATTGGTCTATAGTTTGATGGATCAGTATTGTTACCTTTATTTTTATAAATTGGGATAATATTTCCATGTATCCACTGTGAAGGTATAATTCCAGTTTCAAAAATCTTGTTAAATAACTTCACATAAAGATTTAACATAATGTCACATGTATTTTTAATATATTCATTAAAAATCCTGTCAATTCCACATGACTTATTATTTTTCAGTGATTTAATACATTTTATAATTTCATTACTTGTAATTGGCTGATTAATAAAATTATTAAATTCCCCATCAGATAACAATTTCAATTCATCTTCAGATAATATATGTTCACAAGGTCCATCATTTTCAGTATTACAGCATTTGTTATAAAAATCAAAAAGATCCTTCAAGTCAGCATTACATGTTGACTTATTACCACAATTGGTATTGAGAATTTTCCAATATTCCTTCGGGTCTGTTGTTCGCAAATACTTTAATCTATCTTTCATAATTGCTCTATGGTGACCGACTGCATGTTTTAGTTTCTTCTTGTATAATCTTTCTTTTTCATACAAATTATTTCTAAATATTTCCCCACCATATTTTTTATATAATCTTTTTGCTTTTCTAAAATTTTGTCTTGCAGATTTGCATTCTCTTGTAAACCATGGTTTCTTAAAAGCCTTGGGTTTTTTAACACATGAATATGGTTTTTGTGTACCAAAAACTTCTTTTGCACTTTGTACAAGTATATTACCAGTTTCTTCTACAATACTATTAATATAATCTAAAGATACATGTTCAGTTGTGCAACATATAAGACTATCCTCCAGACTATTGATAAGAGATATTTTACTATCTACAACATTGTGGTAAGTAACTTTGTCATCAATAACCCATCTTTTTGCAACATCTATATTCATACATTTGTTTGACAATTCATAATCGTTTGTTGAAGTGCATAAACCTGTGTTTATACTTTTAATGGAAGACATTATAACTTGAATTGGATTGTGCACATCTGACAATAGCTGTGAAAAAGGAAGTACCCTCATTTCTGATACATGCTTGATAAAACTTACACTTGCAATACAATAGTCTACTACACTGGAAGATTTACAGGTGTATGCACCATTTTTATCATGTTTGGATCGACCATTCAGAATAAAAATATTACAGTTTTTACATATGTTGATAAGCTTCTTTCCATATTGATTAATGGTTTTATCATTTGATTCTCTGTCTACAAAAAATCCATATTTTTGTAGTTCCATAAAATCATTAGAACTACATGCATTTCGTAAAATGTTGTCATCTAATACCGGATTTTCAAAATCTACGAGATCGAAATAGTCTTTCTCACACGCTACTCTACTGTTAAAATCACCAATTAGACATATACATTCAGTAACAGTTGAAAATGTTACAATTTCTCTTTCAAGTTCGTCAAAAATTTCTAGAGATGAATAACGAGAGTTTACAGGTGGTATATAAATAGTTCCTATAATCAAGTCTTCATATAAATGAACTACATCTTTTTTAACTCTAATCCATAAAACATGGTCACATTCATTGGTAATTAAAGAGACAAACTTACTTAAAGTGTTACGTACATAAACAACAATTCCACCCGATTTATGAGATGATAGGTTTGACCTGTGTTTACTGATGACGGTGTAATTTTCCACGTCTATAACATCAGCGCAATCGGTTTTGGTTTCCGTTAAACACACAATGTCATGTTCGTTGATAAATTCTAGAAAATCTGGAGTTCGTAATTTAGAACATAAGCCGCAAACATTTAAACTTACGATTTTAATATCGGACACATGGAGAGAGTTACGTTGGTTGTTTACATTTACCACATGAACTTCCGGTGCAGGCCCTCCTAGGTAATCCTAGCGTTGTGCTGTCGCATTTCTGGATTTCTGCTCTCTGGCGCGAGGCTGCGCGGCGTTCGGATCGTGTCTTCTTGTTTCAGGTGCCTTTGGTTCCGTAAATTGTACATGAACTTGTCTCCCATCGACGAATAATTTATCCGCCACCATTGATGCCCTTTTCCCTTGCTGTTTGGCCGTTTTAAAGTGCGGATATAGTTGCTTTCTTCTTTCGTTGATCTCTCGCGGAAACTGCTCATTCACTCCGTAAGGTTTGTTTCTTAAAGTCGATGGTGCCGCTCGTCGTACTTTTTCTCGATCCTTGAAGAGGACAAACTTGGCAACTATAGGTCTATGCTTCCCTGGAATCCTTTTCCCCATACGGTGGACCCTGTGGAATGGTAAATCATCACTTATATTCAGGTAGATAATCTGTGTAACGATTGACCAAGAAGAATTCTACATGTATATCAAACAATTTTACAATAGTTATATTAAATAATTGATTCATTTTACTGCGTTCTTTAACAGTTAAACGTGTTTAAGATGTTCCTTCCCGCAAAAATCCTCCATTATTAAGTAAACGAGAGAGAGAAAAAACACAACGAATTAAACTTTCTAAACACAGTAAATCAAGCATCACGAACATTGTAAAAACTTAACTGTTAGATATACTTCTTATTTTCTTTATTAAAAATAAAACTAATAGAACGAAACTTTGTCATGGAGGGAAACGTGGTAGAACTAGCGGGCTGATTTGATTGACAGGTGCAGCACATGGACTCAAATCTGAAATTGCATGATGGATTCAATCACAGTGTACCATATTCTTTTATGAATACTAATTTTATGAATATTTAGAATTGGATATTACTATATTTCACATAAGTGTACGTTAAATTACTCCTAAACGCCCATCTCTCTACCCCCCCCCCCTCTCTCTCTCTCTCTCTCTCTCTCTCTCTCTCTCTCTCTCTCTCTCTCTCTCTCTCTCTCTCTCTCTCTCTCTCTCTCTCTCTCTCCCCCCCCTCTTCTGTAAGGTGTTGAGCGATTAGACGAAGCCGTACGCGATTTAAACTTTTTCTTTTGTCGTGAATAGGTGTGAAAACCCTCAAGGGCATGTCGTCTTCTACCCTTTAGTTTGTTAATCACTACATGTATACACAGAAAATGACCGTGACTTAAACGTTATATGTATACACAAGAACGCATACTGACACGTTATTATTCAAGGCGCTTTAAAGCAGCACCAACTTTATATTTGAATGATAATTTTATTATTGAATGGAAAAAAATATTTGATAGTTGATTCCCGACATTTGTTCATTTCTCAATTTAAAACATACACATGTACTGACAGTTTACGGCGCTATGCGTATCAACTTATAAAATGAGAAGATGAAATTGCTCTACATTGATACGATGAAATATTTAATTTTAAGAGTGTTCTAAAAACAGGATTAACAACTAATAGAAATAATAACTGAAATAAGCACGTCAAATACAAAGATGTGTGTTCTTATTTACACATCACATAATTTATTTGCGTAATGTTGTGTTATGTTGTAATTCAAATGTAGTTTCCAATTTCACGAAATTCTATTTCATAAATATTATTTATTAATTTTATATTAATATGAACCACAATTTATTTACAATGCAGCTGTTATGCTTAAATCTGAAGTCGCATATTTGACGTGGATTTACGCGACCCGCATTGCCTGTAATGTACAGTACAGGTAAAGTAACAAGAACAAGCAGCAGCAGGAATAACGGTAAATCACACCGTCGTGGTGTCATCACGGTCGCAATCCATACCACGATCAAAAACCGCGATGGTGTATCGCGGGAACGATAAAAATACCGTGACGGTAACGCGGGCCAATACGGGATCCGCGTTGCCTGTACTGTAATTTCTAAATACTGGATACAGAAAGTGAAACTTATTATAATACATGTACATGTAAAATAATACATTACATTGTGCTAAAATACAACACATCGCGAAATGATTGAAAACAAATATGCATTAATTTTGTTTTATAACCCCTAAAATTCATTTCAATTGAAATGCGACAAAGGTCAGAAAATTGAACTTGTAAATTTACACCGACCCAGTAAATTCAAAATTTTCAAAAAGATAAAAAAACATACATATATTTTGAACTACCCATTACTTTATATGCTATTTTGATAATTCTATTGAGCTCATTACACAAGTCAAGTACCTCAATCAAAGTAATGCCGAGTAAGCCCGCTTAAAATTAAACATTATGCATGTATTATACGGATAATTCATTTAAGATTTCCATGTGTTTTTGACTCTAAATAATACTCCTTGCGCTGGTATTCCAGAAAATCATATACACTTTACATTTTTTTGGTTTCCGTTTCATGTTTTATCTATTTGTATAATTTAATATATTAAATTTGATATTATGTGCTTTTTGTTCGGTAAATTGTTGAAGGAAACGGAATCTATGCTACTATATAAAAATAATAGGCTCGAATTTTTGGGCTTTAATACCGATAATTCGGAAGAGTACTGCCTTTTGTTTTATATATTTTAAACATCATTGGTACTTGAAGATTACCAATTTGTTTGTTTTTTTTGGTCACAAAATGGGGGGTTATGTAGGATGCCCCGCCCTAGGCTTAATCCGCATATGATTTTAAATGGTTGTACATACAAAATTCAGAGTATTTTAACCTTTTCAAATTTTTGGATAATAATTGGGCCATTTAAAAAAAAGTGAACCTGCACATTAAACTTGAGAAAAAGGCTTCTTTTATTTAAGACAACATCTAGGTGCTACATTGAACTCACTCACAGTTTATATCAACTCTATTATAGCAAATGCTCAAAAGAAATTGGGACTAATGAAAAAACTCAAATTCAAACTTAATAGAAAGTCACTATCATTGTTATATACTTCATTTATAAGACCTCAGTTAGAATATGCATCTGATGTATGGGGCGGGAGCACTTTCACTGATTCCGAAAGATTAGAACAAATACAATTGATTGCAGCAAGAATCGTCACAGGATTACCTATTTTCGCTTCTAGGGATTCTCTTTATTTCGAAACAGGGTGGGAAACACTTGATAGTAGAAGGAAAATGTCCAGGCTGAAAACCATGTATAAAATTGATAGAAACCCTTTACCCAATTATGTAATGGACATTTTCCCAAATAAACGTGTTAATGCATCCAATTATTTTACAAGAAATGCACAAAATTATAGTATACCAAAATGTCGTTTACAATTGTATAAATCTTCATTTGTTCCCACTGTTGTTAATGAATGGAATGCGCTTTCAAAGGATGTCCGTGAAAGTGACTCCATTCGCATTTTCAAAGAAAAAATACATGTTTCTATCATAAATCAAAATGATATTACCTGTCGAACTAAACCTGATTTTTTTACTTATGGTGACAGATTTTTTAATATTATTCATACTAGACTTCGTCATAATTGTGTACTAAATAGTGATCTTTTTCGTTGTAATATTATTAATAGTCCACTCTGTTCGTGTGGCAAGCTCGAAGACACTTATCATTATTTTTTCACTTGTAATAAATATAAAGAGGCCAGAAATGTTATGCTTAATGAAATTTTCAATATTGTAAATTTAAATATTGTTAATACTCATGTCCTACTTTGGGGCGACAACGCAATCAGTGTCAGCGAAAACAAACTTTTATTTTCTCTAGTTTATCGTTATATCAAAGGTACAAAAAGATTTAGTTGATGTTTGTACACCATTGAAAATTTATATATAACTGTCATATGATCTGTTGACCTTACATGTTGTGTATACATTATTTTTACTGTATTATATACTTGTATTGGGAGAGGGCGATCTAAGTTTTTGAACTTGTGTCCAATCCCTGTTGTAATTTTTGTACAATAAAAATATGTTCAAATCATTGAACTCACGGTTATTAGTACCGCTACCAGTTTAGAGAATCATATTGATTTATTTATTTGTTTTATCTAAGATAATATTCATTTTCTTTTACATGTATATTAGAATTCCGGAGATGTAGGACATCGTATTTAGCTCTATGCTTACCCTTGATTGTGTGCCGCTCTTTATCGAAATTACCAGTTTCTTGGTATGCTTTCATCGTAAACATGTATTTTCAACAATTAAATTCTTTTGCATTAGAGAATGTAGAAAGCAAACCGTATCAATTTTTTTCAGTTGTCAAGATTAAAAAAAGGCCAGGGGTGTTAACGTGTATGCTGTTTAAAAATTTGAAGCACTTCACGAGAATCTTATGAAAATATTCAAGATGTAGTACATATTATTATTAATCATAAATGATATTAAAAAGTACATGTTTGTAATAAATATTCACCGCATAAAGATGTGATCAGCTAAGGCAGCTTTAATTTTCACTTCTTAGTTTGACTAATAATTAATCTCTAAGAAGATGGGTGGATAAGGCATGTAAAATACCCATACACGGTCGGACAAGCTACTGAAAAATCAAACTATCAATAAAACTGATATTTGTTTTTAAAAAAATCATTTAAAACAATATATATTTAACATATTATTGATATTTAGTCTATAAATATGTTCAATTCACGGAATATGTTGACTCAAACAGGCGTATACGTATCAAAACCTGCAAATAGTGTTATTTTTTTAAAACGTCATTTTCTTTTATACAGTGGATCTGTGCTCCATATTTTTCTCATAGTCTAAATAAAGTTGTGTCTGAAATGGCTCAGTGGTTAGATTACTTGACATCAGTATTAATTTCACAAACTTGAAAACATTCTGAAATGATTGTCATATGAAGTAATTATCATTTGCGTCAAAGGCATTCAAAAGTTGGAGTTATATTCGCTTTTCGCTATTCACTATTCAAATAGCGAAGAGAATCCTGTGGCCGGTTCGCTATTCAAAAATTACCGTAAACATGCTTATAAACGTAAATTCAAAATTCCATATAAACTTCCCTTTTTAATTGCTGACCTGACATGATCATTGCCTTAATTAACAAGACGAGTAAGAGGCTGAGCTAGCTTGGCGAAAATGGGACATTTCGTATAATGCATTTCAACATGGAGGGAAACGAGGGAAGCACCAACAACGAAGATGAAAGAAGAAATAAAGGTAAATTCACAATAATATATATATATATATATATATAGGCCTACATATATATATGTGTGTGTGTGCAATATATTTGCAAAAGGCATTATTTACTTATTAAAATATACATGTATATCAATAAGTAAGCAAAAAACATGTATACCCGAATACCCCAAAAGTGACGGAGTTAGGGTAGTGACGTAGTTAGGGTCACTATATACCTAAATAAAAAACTGCAGGCTTTATTTTTTTCCATAATTTTATCAAAGAATGTATAATTCAGTTTATAATAAATAAATTTTCTCGCCAGGTGTGACTTAACGGAAATGACGTACTATACAGGGAGTATTCATTATTGCCATTATTTTAGTTATTGAAGATAGGTTCAATTCAATTGTACCTATCTTTAATTCAATTGTACCTATCTTCAATTCATTGCATTTGTACTTATCTTCAAATCAATTGTACCTATCTTCAAATGAATTAAAGATAGGTATAATTGAATTGTACCTACCTCTAATTCAATTTGAAGATAGGTACAATTGAATTGAAGATAGGAACAATTGAATTGAAGATAGGTACAATTGAATTGAAGATAGGTACAATTATTTGAAGATAGGTACAAATATTTGAATATATGTTAATTTGGCGTTCCATAAACTCTTTAATATACAAGCGCGTCTGCGCGAATTTAAGACGGAGCGAAACGGTTTGCTACTGTTGAAGGGCGAAAATAACACGGAGCAAAAATAACCCTGTATACAGTGTATCGAATTTACATCATATGTATAGAAAACACATATTTTTACAACTGTTTAGTGGATGAAATATATGCATTTACAATAAATAATGATACATAACGTAGTGATTTGTTTTATCATTTGGCATTAAATGTATTTCGTTTTGCCCCCTGCATAACAACTTCCACATATAAGTTGATTTTCTACTTTTTATAATTGAGTGAATGGGATTTTAAAAAACACACTAAAGTAAAATCTTTATCGTCAAAGCCATGTGACTGGCAGATAAGTAAATCAAAGTAGAATATGGTATATTTATTATTTTCACAAGATTTATAACTATGAAGGTAGTGACATTGCAGAAAACATACATAACCCGCGTAACTTTTTCTGCAATGATCGCTACATTCAAAGCCTGCATGAATCAAAGAAAGCATGTTATTTATAATATTTACATCTTCCTTTTACAAACTAATGAATTGATGTAAAGTGTAAGTTAAAATGACTAAACTATTGATAATGTATATCAGTACTTTAGATTAAAGAAACAGGTATGTCGTTTAATATGTAAATTTGAGTCTGGCATCATCATGAATACCAGTAATTCGTGCTGTGCTTGTTTTTGCTTAGGTTTTTAATGAAGGTTTCGGTTGTTCGATAAACTGGTTAAAACTGGTTTGTGAAGATTTTCAGTTTCTAGAGCGATACGAAGCACAATCAATTTTCTTGAGAAATAGAAAAATTATTCCTTAGGTGTAAAAATTACATGGTAAAGGTGCTTTTTTGGTAGGTGAGAAATAAAAGTTCTAAAGTCTTCCTTTAACATTATGTTAAAACACGTAAACCTGTGGAAGACGTATTTTACGTAGCTCTGCTTACATTTTGTAGTTAAAATGTGTACTTCAGTGTACTTCTAATCTAATTAAAAGATCAAGATATATTAAATCCAAAACCATTTCTAATATACTTGAAGCTTATAAATCTCAAAATTATTGAATTTATAAGTAGGCTTTCTTTAATGTATGTTTCAGGTCAACATTTAGCTGACCAATATTCAGGATCACATCCTAATATTGAAGGCATTGATGTTTAGTCATAATTTTACACATTATAATGTAAAGCTGAATTATTTTTAAAGAATTAAAGCAAAGATGGATAAGTCTGTGAGATTTACAACCTCAATAACCACAATGGACATTTTATAAAAAAGTGGTTTAATGACAACAATATAAAATAAGTGTTTGTTAGTCATTGAAATTTTTACCACATACCTAATGTACCTTTACATTTACACAAGATATAGCAATACCTCTAGTTAGAAAGAACGAATCATAAATGGTTATCAAAATGTTTAATAAGTTTTTGTTGACAAAATTATCTATCTTATCATTAATCTAATTTTCTTTGTATGGAGCTACTCATACGATTGCCAAACTGCGTACCACTTCTTCCTATGCACGTTTAGACAAAACATAAAATTGTTATAACTGTTATAATCCCAATTCAAAGAAATCAATTATTTCTCTACATCTTTCCGTTTATTCTTACAAGTGTTTTTCCAAAGCAAGATTTGGTGTCATATTTGTTTTGCAAAATATTATTATATTAAATCCCGCGTCTAATCTCGAATTATTTTTGGTAGAGGAGAATATTATGTAATAAATCTCCAAAACGTTTCTGGATTTGTCAATTATTTTTTTCTTCAAGTATCAACAATATTCACGAACCAAATACTATACTAACAGCTATCTGTTACCTCAATTCAAAATATAGCTCAACCAAAAACTGTACATTTCACACGTAGTTTCAAGTCTGACTTATATAAAAAGTGTATTTTCTATTTTAAAAATATTTGAATCCAGAAGGTACATGTAATTCAACATGATGGGTTTTTGCAGTATGAAAATCATTTTCTAGACTTAATGTTAAAATCAAAGTTATGATCGTATGCTAACAATTGTCAAACTGTTATCTTGGATTTTTTAATGGCACAGAAAATCAAATAACTAGATGAATTGTCTCTTTGGCCTCTCTGTTCCTCTTTCTATAAGTGTGTATATTGAAGATGTTTATAATCACCATAATAGCAACCAAAACGAGCCCAAAACCAATCACATAACGTCGAATACAGGCCATGTCTAAATTTCCATGATGTTCCACAGTCTCTGAAATATTCAAAGAGCATCATTCATAACACAGATAATATAAATTATTATGTTATCCATAAACAACAATGACAGCAATGACTCTGAACTTTATACACAACTAAGACATTTGAACAACTAAAATGTCAAAAAAGTTAAAAGTTCACTGCAGTAGAACAAATATAGGAGCTTGGGGATAAAAATCCACACAACTCATTGGACAAACATCATTTAACATTGCAAACCATGATATTCTTTTTAACAAAAATTTAAACCCCCGTTTTAATGGGTAAATCACTATTCTATGGTTTTTTTTTATGTTAAAAGTTTTAAAAAATTCATTGTGATGCATCACAGTGTAATATCAAAAGTTTATTTCAATGGGATATCCACCGTATAATGGAAACAAACATGGGATAAAAAAGTAATCGTAATACGAGATGAGTCGCATTGTAACAACCGTTAATGATACAACGCCGTTCAATATACGGTATAAATATCATTAAATGTTGCAACTGCAACGTCTAATGCTATAAATTATTGCATTAACAGTTGACAGCACCAACAGCTACTGATATATCGCCGCTTAATGGTAGAATTGTATCATTAGGCGTCAAAAATGCACAGCATCCCTAATGCTGAATGAAACAAACAAATATCTACATCCTCAACCGCTAATGATACAAACATTTTTATCATTGAGTGTTGCAGTCGCACCCTATAATGATACAAGATTGTAAAAAAATGAAAGCAGTCTTTTATAAAAAAAACCCCTAACAACACAATTTCGTTTCCCTATATTTGCTTAGCATTTGTAATATGTTTATTTTACCGTAACATGCACTTGTACTGTTTTATATAAGTTTTACCTTCATGATGAAACTTGATAAAGACAGACGGACAGACAGAAAGACAGACAGCCAGATAGTTGCATATGAGAATATAATGATGTACTAGTAGTGAAAGAAATAAAGCAATAAAATAGCTATCAAACATAAATATTTAAAGGTTATAGATAGGCAAAATGCATTGACATGGATAGAAAACGTGTTTAGATAGACATACAAAAAGGCTGACGCTGAACTGAAGGCAGCCACTAATCCCGTAGATACTACATGTAGCTGCAAATAAGAAAAGTCATTCAAGTACTGCGAAAACTCGACCAGAAATTACTGCTTGCTTTGTCAGTGACATATTATAATTAATATTAAGATGATAAATGTATGGATATGTTTAATTATTAAAAATTTCGGAGGCAGTAAAGCCCGCCTGAATAAAGATTATTAGGTATATCATAGAAAATCAATTAAAATTGATCTTTGTCTACGGACCATAAGTTATTAAACTGATAATGCTTAAAACCATTATCTCGAAATATAGTTTTAAAATGGACAGGTACAATTTAACGTAAAATACCGTCACCAAAGAAAAAAGAAATAAAATATTAAAATACAATTTTAATAAACAAAATTCTAAACATGATTAAAATAAAATTCGATGCTAAAGATGTTGCTAGCTAAATAGGACCATAATAATACAAAGAAGTTAAACTTGTGCCTGAAAATCAAGCCCAGGCCTTTTTACTTACTCAGAAAACAATAGAAACCAAATTTTAAAGGTATACATGTAGGTGTCGTTTTTAACAGCATTTTCGCTATGTCGACCCATTTATCAGCATGACTAGATAAATGAAAAAGAAGTTTAAAAAAATTGATATCTTTTTAAATAAATATTAACGAGGTACCAGATATAATTTGAAAATGAATAACGACGATTTACCAATGCATATTCATAAACGATTAAAGGTTGAGGTGGATTTGCGCATGTGCGCAGGAATATAATAGAAATCGTAACTTGAGAACTGTAGGTAGAGTTATTATGACAATAGTGGTACCCTAAATTAACAAAAAATATGATTAAGTTCAACAGCTTTATCTTTTTATCATATATAATTGTCAAAATCCAAAATCCAAGTCATATGCACATCTTTGATATATGTACAATTGATTTGAAAAACAAAACTTTCTTATTTAAAAAAATGTAGGAGGAATTATCCAGAAAGTAGGGTTATATTTTTTGCAATGACTAATTTAATTGCTTGTATTTTTTTTTTTACCAAATACCCAATATGTTATAGTATTCCCGAAAATGACAGCTAGATTTCTTTGCATTAATTGACAAAACTCAAAGTCCAAGTAATATGCATATCTATCTATCTATCTATCTATCTATCTTTATAAAGTTTCATTATTGATGCAGATGCAGAACTTGTACAAAACAGTACAGGTACATGTTATAGTTAAAATATCATATTACTAATGCTGATCAAATAATAAAAAAATAATGTTATTTCATAAAAGAATGCTTTCAAGTTTACAATTTTGTGTCACAAAAGGGTGTGCTTAATGATAAAAAGTTCGTATCATTAGGGGTTGAGGATGTAGATACTCGTTTTAAACTTTAGGGCTGCTGTGCATTTGTGACGCTGAATGATATATTTCTATCAACTGTTAATGCAAAAATTTACAGCATTAGGCGTTGCAATTGCAACGCTCAATGAAACATGTATTTATATCATTAAGCGGTGAGTATCAATAACGGTTGTTACATCATATTACCTTTTGTTGTCATTTCACTGTGGGCAACATTAAAACATGTCATATCAAAGCTCGGCTCTGTACTTATCGTAGCTATAAAAAGAAAACAAAACTTAAAACAAGAGGCCCATGAGGCCACATCGCTCACCTGAGCAACAATGACTTTATATGGGCGTTCAGAGGAAATTGTACCATATGGCCCCTTAATAGAATAACAAAAAAAAAAATATTGTAAAGTATTCGAATTTTACATTTGCATACACTTAATCTTTGACATTGTACCTTTATGGAATATCATTTTTACCAAAAATAAGAAAATCCTATGCTAGACATAAAATTTAACTTTTGGTAGGGTACATTGTTAACTTCCAATTCCCTATATTTTCGTTTTGCCCTCTCCTCCCCCCTTTATAAAGCGATCAAAATATTTGAGAGTATATAGGTATATATTTTTTTTCTTCAATGTTTATCGTATAATTTATTTTGTTGTTCCCAAAATATATTTTTTTTCATACAAGAACAATTATATCATAATGACAAAGCATGAAAGTTTTCAAAAAATGTTAAATGACCTAAATTGAAAAAACTTGTCTCAGAGAGAGAGAGAGAGAGAGAGAGAGAGAGAGAGAGAGAGAGAGAGAAAGAGAGAGAATTATGTAAATAAATGTTGTATATAGGTATATTTGTTTCCTTAAATACTTATTTCATTTTAAAAAATTATCATAATATTTATTGTTTAATATTACACCAGTTGGTAGAGTGAACTGTATGGGAAGATGATTTTATTAAAAAAATTCCTATAGAAGTGAAGAATAAAATTGTGCCTCAATGCGCTCAATTCCTCATATTAAAAACATTCAAAAATTTAGTTGGTCTTCCCAATTATAAACAACTGTTGTTTACTTGGCGTAAACTCCCGTGACTTTATAACATTACTCACTTGATTGATGAATACACTTGAATGAAAAATGTTGTCACGTGACATGTAAAAAAGTTATTATAGTCAATGTATTAGCAGGCATATCACTATATTTTACTAAAACCCACCCATTATTTTAATCATTAATCAAATACAACAAATGGCTACAAACCAGGATAATTTTACGCTGTAATATTTTCTTACGAATAGCAATAATGCCTTTATCCCCGTAACAAAATGTGTCAAACCTATGGAAACTGTTTTAACGGTGTCGTATGTATTTTCTCGTGTCTGAAAACTATCAAAATTAATGTGGAATTCATATACTAGTAATTTAATATATGATAAAGAGGGTGCCTATACAGTAGTTACAGCATATCATCTTTTAATTTTTTTGTACAAGTATTTAACGTTTAGCGAGACATACATGTATCTAATGATCAACCAAAATTTCAGCGTCAATCGTAGAATTATAAGCAAGATACAGAGCTCACAATTTTGCTAGAATTTTTAACTTTTTTAGAATTTAAACAAAACAAATGGCCTCATATCTGTATAGAAAGCTCTGTATCTTGCTAATAATTTGAAGCCTAACACTCATATATGATCAGGAAATAGAAATTGTAAACATTTAAACAGAAAAAACATGCACTAAAACAAAGAGCACAATTTATTTTTCAAAATGAATCATATACATGTATACAGTACCGATCAGACCCAACCTAACACCAGAGTAAACCCAAACTAAACCCCGGGTTTACTTTCTGGGTTTACTTTGGGTTTACTTTTTGAAAATGTGGGTCCACTCGGGGTTTACTTTGGGTTTACTCGGGGTTTACTTTGGGTTTACTCGATAATTGCTTTTTGAGTCAGCTATACGAACTGAAGTGTGAAGCAGACCTGTATTTTATCTTATCATCCTACCGCCAATGATTCCTGCCTCTTGTGTATTCCGAATACACATGTAGCGTCTGCTTTCAGGGTATACTTCTGATCGGGGTTTACTCTCTGTGTCCACTCTGGGTTTACTTGGGGTTTACTCTGGGTTTACTCTGGGTCCACTCTAGTAAACCCAGAGTAAACCCAGAAAGTAAACCAAGGGTTTAGTTAGGGTTTACTTTCTGATAGGTTGGGTCTGATCTGTACTGTATATACCAAGTACATATTTCCGTCAGCGATATCAAACTCTGTTTAAACTGAATAAAATCGAGACACAAAACATATTGCATTAATCGACCATTACACATTAGATCATACCGAATTACCAATAGAATGAATTGTATATTAGTACTTTGTAAATACATCAGATTTTGCTTATTTCACAGGGCGAAAAACCATCTTTAAGCAAGTCCTTAAAGGTGGCTTAAAGGTGACTTAAAGGAGCTTAAAGGCTATACAACCTTTAAGCCGCCTTTAAGTCACCTTTAAGCAAGTGCTTATAGGTCCTTAATGTCCAAACTTCTTTAAGCTACCTTTAAGCCACCTTTAAGCCACCTTTAAGCATCTTTAAGTGGCATTTACGCTCTCTTTACACTGCCTTTACACTGTCTTTAAGTGGCCTTTAAGTCAATATTGATCAAGCTGAACAATAAAAACATATATTAAATGCAGAAGCTCTTTTATAGAGATGGGAGGGGGTCATCCGAGTGATAATATAATTGCCAAGGAAGGGGGGGGGGTGTTCCAGGCGGTTTTAATCGTCGCTCCATTAAACACAGATCGCTATCATCAGCACCGCTCCGATTGACACAAATTGCCGTTATAAAATTCTTTATAATTTTTTGGGGGTTTCAAAATTATTGTAGGGATGAGCGCAGTCTCTGTATCTTAATATGTGCATAAAACTAATTAAAGTATGTTTGTTTCCTATTATAAATTAATCGGTGAAAAATCTCTCTCTCTCTCTCTCTCTCTCTCTCTCTCTCTCTCTCAGTTCATCTGGTTATTAAATAAAATAAAGATAATGAACCAAAAATGCATGATTTAATTTGTTAATCGGTTTAAGGTTTGTATTTTTTTTTTTTCATTTTCATTATTTCTAACTCAAGATCTGCTAGATACATGTTAAAGATGAAAAGACTCTCAACTGCCTTTGTTATATCGGGCAGGATATTACTGCTTTGTTTGTCTAGACATAGTTTTGTTCATTTGTGTATATCTAATTAGAGTCTATTGTTTGTCCAACTTAAGAAAACCCCTGGAACTAACACAGAATATACAAGATATACACAACAGTTGTGTCGTGTGCCCAGGTGCATGTTTGTGTATATCTAATTAAAGTCTATTGTTTGTCCAACTTAAGAAAACCCCTGGAACTAACACAGAATATACAAGATATACACAACAGGTGTGCCGTGTGCCCAGGTGCACGTCAGGGTTTCTAAAGGCGTTGAATCTTAGTATGTACGAGTATACGATAAGTCTAGTGAATAAAAGTTAATTTACATTTGTAATTCATTTTCAAAGTATTATTTCCTAGCTCTGGGTTTCAAAGATGTTACGTCTACAAATTAACGATACATGTATGTAAGAGTAAAATCTTGAGGCTAATTAATTAATGTACCGGTGATCATAAATAGGGGTTGGTTATTTAAATATATGTATAAGGGTAAATATGTCAAATATACCCGGCCTGGCACATCATACAATTGTATGTACAAGTCATTTGCAATTGCCACATGCAGTAAATACGTCACCGGTAATTGGTAATTTTGTTTGTTATAGAATTGATAGTTTAAAAATCATGTACATACAATTACATGTAAATATTTAAACATATTGGAACGGCGCCGCGATCATGAAAACCGGGAAATTGCGGGAAATTGAACAAATACCCTAATAGTATCAATGCATTTAATAAAAGAAATGATTTCATTTTCTTTGTTATATTTTTATAGCTATAAATTAGATGAATTACGTATATCTACTCGGTTTAAATTTATTAACTAAAAAGCCTACTATAGTGAACCTGACGGTTTCCATTTAGGTATAATATATTTTTGTTCACTGAAGACCAAGTTCTGTATTTCATTCTAAATACATGCATGCATGTAATTTATAAATTAGATATAATTGATTGTTACAAACTGAATGGTTTGTCAAAATCTTTTCAAGTAAACACATTCAATACAGTGATTCAATATCCACTGATATATAGGATATAAAAACGCTCATAAATATGTAAGTTGCCGTGGCGCAGAGGATGTGTGGTGATGCTCGTAAACTAAGGGTCCCGGGTTCAATTCTCACTGCGGCCGTTTTTTTTTTGGGGTGTTTTTTTTTTCAATTTTCTTTCTAGAACAAAAACCGTTTTAATACCTTTTCTTTCATAAAGTTAATACATTTTGTTGGAAATTAAGCACAAAATTGAATTAATTTTTTTTAATGGCTTAAAGGTGGCTTAAAGGTGGCTTAAAGGTAGCTTAAAGGTGGCTTAAAGGTGGCTTAAAGAAGTTTGGACATTAAGGACCTATAAGTTGTCCTTAAAGGTGGCTTAAAGGTGGCTTAAAGATAGTCTTTAAGCTGCCTTTAAGCCATCTTTACGCTTTCTTTACGCCACCTTTAAGCAATACATATAGCTTAAAGGTAGCTTAAAGGTGGCTTAAAGATCGTCTTTAAGCTACCTTTAAACACCTTTAAGCTATCTTTAAGGAGGACTTAAAGATGGTCATTCATCCTGTGTTTTGCGCAGGTAAACCGTCAACTGTCTGATTTGCCAAGGTATATGTTTGATTTGATACGTAAAAATTACAAAATTACCAAAAAAAAATTACAAGTTACAGGCGATAGTTCCCGAGGTTATAAAGCATAAATAATATGAAAATGAACGATACTAACAATTAACACCACCGTCAAATAGGAAAACTGTCAATGCATTGGAATATCAAACTTCAAATTACTTCACAAAATCGGCACAAATGTATCCTGCATGTTTCAAAGATTCCCTTTGCATGCCAACTGTTGCACAACATTTGTCAGATCGATCCGTTTATCATATCATGCTGCTTTAAACAAAGAACCTACTTTTAACCGTCCCGTTTGGAAGTATGGAATACCGAACCCGAAGTTATAATCTGATTGAAACAAGCATTTTCTTTATTATTATTTTCGTAATAACTCAGAGTTGAAGATGAATTAGCCAATGAATTTTGCAATGTATATTTTCCTTTCCATAAGGAGTTTTTTATGATGAATATAATGACGTTGATTTTGACTCACTAGTTCTTAAGAAGAAGATTTCAAAAAAATTCACCCCTTTTTCTTCATTTTCGAGGTTTTCTCCGCTTTGAATAAAGATCGGTCTTTCAGTTATGCAATTCCCATAAGAATGCTTTGTGCCAAATTTGGTTGAAATTGGCCTGTCTGTTTTTGAGAAGAATTCAAAATGTAAAAAGTTTACTGACGGACGGACAGACTGACAGAAAGACGGACAGACGGACGGCGGACAAAATGTGATCAGAATAGCTCACTTAAGCTTTCAGCTCATGTGAGCTAAAAAAACCCCACGAATGTTGATACTAAGTAAATACACTGTTGCAATAAGAATAATAAAGACCTTTAAGTTCAGAATGAAATCAACGAATGTAAAATTAACTTTTAATTTCTTATATGAGTTATAAAAATTCATTTAATTGTTTTCAGACAAAAAATTACAAGGAATAAGAAGTGCGCTGTGGGTAAAGTATTGGCAATGCTTCTTGATCCTTAATAAAACACGTTGATGAAAACATATTTTTGTTAATGCAAGAGTGTGGAAATACAATGAAAATGTATCCTTCATGTAATCCAACCTTTCAAAAATGTATTGTCATTGTCAGTAATTTGAGATAGTACAAAGCAGCACTTTCTTTGCCTCATAGATGTTAAATGAAATTCGATGCTAATAGTCAATTAATAATCGTAATATGGAATAAAATCGCATTAGTCATTCGTAAAATCAAGTTTTATTTTTAATATATGTCTATGGATAAATTTATCATATTTATTCATATGTGATATATCGTATGTAGTAGTAAGAAAATGAATCCTGACAAGTGATAGAATAGATTGACCAAAATGAGGATAAAATATGTTTCACGTTAATTACTCCATACAAGTATTTTCACCGTTATTGTCCAAATTTTTGAGAATGAAAATTTTACTGATAAAAAGGAATAAAACTAATAAAATTTGACTCCTAACTCTTTACCAAATAAAAACATTGAAAGCATTAAATACATGTAAACTATTGAAGGAATCGAATAAACTGAAATTATCAACGATTAATCTTTGTTTACATTAGATATTATATGATGTTAAATATTGTTTGGAGTTATTCTAAGTAAACATTCACTGTAATGACAACCACCTATTCGAGGTTAACCAATAAGAAAAATACTCCAGTTTTTTAAAAGAGTTTATATAAATTTAATGCTTTTTTTTTTTACTTTATTCATAAATACAAAAACATATACTTACTGGTCACGGGACATCCGAAGACGTGGTTACAGTCCTCCTTGGAACAGTTACACCGACCCTCACACCGAGCTCCGTATGATGGATAACTACACGGTAAACTGCAGTTGATGTCATTGGTTGGGTTAATGTATCCTAGGGGGCATTCTTCAAAATCCAAAATATCTTATGAAATATTGTATATTTTGAATTAAAGTGTTTAAACTTCATGTCATATTAATTAGATAATATCAATGTTGCATGTAACATTAAGAACATTTGAAATAATATTTCAAATGGCTTAATTTAAGGTAACAAACGGAAAAGTTCGGCAGGTTTTCTGAAATAAAAAAAGACAACTAATCGTAAAATATCCAACATGATGTTAAAATAACAACAAAAAGTGAATATTGTCTCCAAAGCAGTAAGAAATAAACTTATGAGACAGGTTTTACATTTTAAAAATTAACACTTACTTTTGATTTTAAATATTTTCTTAGTTCTTTTAGAAAATATAATGTTTTTACGATAAAGGAAATCAAGACTTTAAATCAAGCGGACCAGCTTATTACGCGGTTTCGGTACACCACTTCTTTTTTCCAACATTTTTCTAAAGATTCATTGTCCACAAATAGAACAAAAGCCGTTGTGATTCAACACATCAAAACAGACATGTAAACCTTGTTTACTAGCACATATTTTACAATAATTGACAACCTTTAGATAATTTGTGTTTCATAATATATGACAAGATGTGAAACCTACCTTCACAAGTATTGTTTTCAAGAAAATAAAATGGACAGCAAAATGGGATTCCGTCAGTTCTAAAATTAACACAACCGATGTAAAAACATACCATTAATTGTCGGGTCATATTTATTGATAGGAACTCAAAACGTAGAGAATATTTTTGTATATGTTGAAATACGTTTTGCAAAACAATTCTTTAATCTACATTCAATGTACTGAAAAGACTGGAAAGCTGTTAGCATGCTTATTAATAAGTTGATTCGATATTAACATTTTTCGAAACTTTAAATGAAATAAAAAAGAATAGAAGTCGAGAGTGATCTATACACCATTCATAGGTAAACACATCCATCTGACCGCGCGCAATAGGCATATAAATGCATTTTGATATAAAAAAGAGAGTACTGGAAAGCCGTATGCAAGCTTGTTGTCCAGATGTTTGGAATCCATTTTGGGAGTACTGTAAAAGTCTTGCACAAGCTAAGGAAAAAAACATCAATATTTAAGCTAACAACAAGCCAATATCCTTACGTTCTCGAAAGAACAATGAGTTTTATCTTTAAAATGATTTGAAAAAAAAAATGAAAACTTTAATTTTCCTAATCTACCAATTGCTATGGTCTGCAGCTACAATTTGGAAAAACTAGTGTTTCAAGTTTGAACTTGGTTTCGCAACAGTTCAGTATTGACGAAGCAAGCGTAAAACATAGTTTCCTTGTAAACCCAGATAAACGGATGCTTCAGCATAAATTACGTATCAACTTCCCGTTGATCTGTGGTATCCTGCTACGCCATTTTTTTCTATAAATATCATTGATACTTGTTGTGATGTGAAATTCCACTCATGACAGTTATTGCTTTGATAAAGTTTGTTTTCAGAATTTATGCTGAAGCATCTGTTAATCCGGGTTTACAAGGAAACCACTTCATAAGTCCATATAGATGATACAATCGACGTTAAACCGAATGATTAGGGACGTGTTAGCTTGCTCAGGCACCAGAAACCTTATCAAATAGCTTCAAACACACCCCCTATTATGTCAATTTACTTTCCTGGAATAAATGGTTTTCATGTGCTATGTAACACGTTTCTAAACTTGAAAATGAAATGTATGCATGTAAATGGTGTGCGTGTGTGTGTAGGCGGAGGGTGGGGGAGAGAAATTGGGGATTGATACGTTGAACTTCTGATGACATTTATGTGCATCATGTGTAAACTTCAACAGCAAAGTAGAAAAGAAATATTTCTTTTTCTATATCCAAGAATATTAACGGAATTAAATTTCAATTTTGAACTGAACTATATGTTCTACGTTGGCTTTGTCAATTCTGAACTGTTGCGAAACCAAGTTCAAACTTGAAACACTAGTTTTTTCAAAATAGCTGCAGACCATAGCAATTGGTAGATTAGGAAAATTAAAGTTTTCATTTTGTTTCAAGTCATTTTAAAGACAGAACTTATTGTTCTTTCAAGAAAGTAAGGATATTGGCTTGTTGTTAGCTTAGATATTGATTTTTTTTCTTAGCTTGTGCAGGACTTTTACAGTACTCCCAAAATGGATTCCAAACATCTGGACAACAAGCTTGCATACGGCTTTCCAGTACTCTCTTTTTTATATCAAAATGCAATTATATGCCTATTGCGCGCGGTCAAATGGATGTGTTTACCTATGAATGGCGTATAGATCACTCTCGACTTCAATTCTTTTTTATTTTATTTAAAGTAACGAAAACGAAAAATTATATTAATATTAATATATATATAAATCCGTGATATTGTTAATGAGAAGCGTAATGTTTTGTGTGGTAAGGACTACATGTATGTATCGGTATGTATTAAAAAGCGGGAGGGGGGGGGGTAGTTAATATTTGGTTAAAAAAAACCAAGAATTGTAAATTTGAAATTAAGGGTTTCCTTTCAATGGAAAGATATTTACTGGTATAAAAACTGAAAGTGCGTTCTATACTGTCCGTAAATGTTTTGTTTTTGTAAACAAGAACATGTTGAGAAACATGCTTTTAAATGGAAAAAGAACGCAATGCATAATGTAATTATGACCCTGCCCTATAATATAATTTCATTTGCGGTACATAAACAATGTGTTGTACCATCAATATCTTTTGATTAATTTTGAACAGTAAAAGAATTATAGTTTCTCACCCTGGTGGTCTGCAAGTAGATTGTAGAATACCAATGCTGACTGATTTGTAAATGAAAACAATCCTCAAAATATCATAAACATGGGCCATAGTTTATTATCAGGAAGTTGTATGCTGCTTTCTGGCTCTCTAGATGAATACAATTTTTATTTCCCTTAACCTTTAAGCAATGAAAAAAATGTCTAAAATAAATTTGTTAAATATCAAACCGATTTATTTAATAGATTTGATTTCCACATGACCAACTACTATTTTTTTGTTTATTTGTGTTTTTTTCGGTAGCTATTATTGAAATGTACACTTTTCATATTGTCTCTTAAAATCAACACTCATGATTTAAAAGTAATCTCCAGTTTGAATAAATACGAGATAAGAAATGTGTCAAGTAGAGTCAATAACTTTACATTAAACCTTCACAAAGTCTTTAAAATCTTCTGACTTAAATAAGTAGCTTCATTATCTAATTTCATTAACACTTGTTAGGGAAACATTGTTAGGGAAACATGCCGTAAGTATTGAATTTTGTTTGTCTATAAGTTTTTTGTATTGCTAATTAGGCACAGTACTACTTCACGACTTCTTCATTCCTAAGGAATGCACAATTTCAAGCGAATTTTTTCTTCTTCAATTTCTATATGCTGTGTGCTGAAGCCATAAAATATTGATTAATAGCTAGTCAATTCCTGCTTCATTATTTTCTTCTGCTTTAATACTTACTAGGTTAATACTTATCGAGACTTTCAGCAGAACTTCTTTTGAATTAAAAAAAAAATTATAATAAAAAAAAAATCTTTTTCTACCCACCGGTAATGCAGATCATGCGCAAGGAAATATAATTCCATTAAGGAGTAACCACCAAAAAATAAATAACTCCGTTTGGTCGAAAATCATAACAGCATAGCATAACTATATATGTATATATATATAGCTATGCTTTTTAATGACCTCATCTACAGTAATGTTGCTGTTTTAAGTAAATACCATATTTCTGCGTAAATCGTGAGCCTTTGCAATGTTGTTGAAATCTTTCAAAATAGAAAAAAATGAATTTATATCACAAATTTGGAATGATTTATTTATCGTAAGTCTTTACATTAATGAGGATTGGAAAAGAAAGAACGGAAATATTCATAAGTCTCTTTAAATACTGTAGACGTATTTTTTTCCACGGTGTCATAATTTCGCGGAATCACAATATCAATTTCATCCGCGGGTAAAAATGTACGCGGAATCTTTGAATGAATAAAATCATTTGAATAATTATTATTAAATTTAGTTCTGAGCGATTTTCATTACCTAGAATTTGTCCAACTTTGGACTTAAATTGTAAGAACTGTTCAAAGTGAACAGTAATTATCGGTTGTGCACTTGTCGGTATTCATTAGTTAGCCGTCAAGATTTTACGACGCTGGCTAAAATCGTCTTGTGAAACACCACATCGTTCAAATTATGAGTTAATCAGTTTTATCACTTTAAAGTCAGAGCACAAAGGGATCTAAAAATTGCAGTAAAAACACGGGTCTTAGCGTGTAGTTAATTGGGTCATTGAATGACAGACCCGCTTGGGGTTATTTGTCGTCTGACACGTGCCGTTATCTCAAGCTGGGAGAATTTTAAATTTCATGCAAGTAAATTTACAGAAAATTCAAATCTTTAGGAGATTAAATTATTTAATATGTGAATTCTCAATACAAATTTGTTTGACAGTTTGCATAGATAAAGATGATATACATTGGGTACACGTATATATATGAAAGTGTTATATAATGTAGTATCTTCCTATTATCCTTATCCATGTAATGAAATTTCAAAATTTCATTCCAAAATGCACTTTAAGTACACTGGGAAAAAATTCCGCGGAAAATTTGTGCCCGCGTTCATAGCGTAAATTAATACCACGCGGACAAAAGTACGTCTACAGTAGCCGAATTAATGATTTCAACTCTACACAAACTTCCTGTTTTGGTTTTTTGATTATTGTTGGTATTTATGAAGTCTAAGGTTTATACATATAACACACAGTGATAAAAACGTTTAACTTAAATACACGGTATAAGGTAATTTTATTGTTTAAAGAATGAATAGGAAACATAATTGCATATAAACTGGGCACTGGGGCGGGCACACGTTCTAGAAAGAAAGAACGCCTCCTCTCCACATGCATTACAAGGGCATGGTTACGATTTTAGTTCATATCTTTGTCTGTTAAAAAGGTTAAAAATATTGTGTTATCTTGCTTGTAAATTACGAATGACTTGGTTGATAATTAGAAGTGAAATTAAAAGTAAAATATTGTAAACAATACTAAACTTAAGAAAAAGAAGTTTGACAATAAACGTAACAATGTCGCTTTAAAACAACGTGTTTGCATTTACGTTTCACAAATGGTATACTTCTAGATATGATTCATACTTGATATTATAATTATAAATAATGTGTTGATGTATTCATTTTTCTGCTCATGTATATTTATTCAAAATAATAATATAAAGTGCGTTTATTCACAATTTATCGAATAAAATAAATAAATGAAAAATAACCTTTAAAGACTAGTAAATTAAATATCTAATAAGCTAGAGTTTTTATTTTAAACAACACTAAGCATGGAAAAGGAATCTATAAATGCTTATAACATTTATGTATCAAATTAAAGATCTTCTATCATTAACAAATTTTAGACTACTCTTTTACAATTTGATAGTAAAAATTACATTAGTTTTTAAGAGTTTTAATACATAATGAGAATATTGTTATCAATATTGCAAATGATATAATGGAATTTAACTTGTCGTGTAATTAGCTATATCAAAATAACAATGGTTTTATTATCGAGCCTTTTAGTAATCCTGCTTGAAGATATGTGGTTCAAGATGACAATTTCCTTTATAAATAACTTAATTTTATGTGACAAACAAATATTAATTCAAATGTACAAATCTCCATCAATGAACTTCATTTTAGCTGAAAAAGGTCCTTCAAAGGTACATGTATACTGCTACATCGCTCAGTAATACTGATCATCTCTAAGTTTCCTTGTTAATCATATGTAAATACCACGAACACATTTATCAAAACATATACTCACTCGCCCATCGTTCTAATGTACACCAGTAATGATGAACAGTAAATATCCTTGTTTAGTCTTGTGCTCTATAACGAACTGTACATGTCACATAATATCCTTGAAAATGTTTTTTAAACAATCCTGATTGATTAACATGTTCAATTCAAAATCAACGTTTTATTTAAAGAAATAATTTGGTTTTAAATTATGTTACTGCATTTTAAAACTGTAAGTCTTAAACTTAGATAGAGAATATTGTTACGATTCCTGGGTTGAGACTATATCATCATTTGTGTTAATTATTTGTGTGTTGTTGTGACTTACTTGTTTTATTTACATGGTTATATAAATCCTTTTATTCCATTGGAATACAGACTTGTTTACTTTCGTTCGGACTAACCGCCATGCCTGCGGTATATTACGGACTTTGAGCCCGATGTTTAAAACTATTTAAACTCTTTATAACAAAATAATGACAATCGAAATGAACGATAATAATTGATGTTATTTAACTTTATTAATGGTAATTTTGTATTATAATGTAAAAATGTTTAATGTCATGTATTTGATGTCGGTACAACGTTATCATATAATTATTATGAGATAAAATGCGCCAAGTTAGTTGACGCTTATGACGTTGACGTTGTCAACGTCTCAGCATAAACATAACAAGTTAGGGCATAAAAAGACGGTGTTTTGAAAGCAAAGTCCAGTTGACGGTGAAGAGCAACTCGCTTGACAGTGGTATGTATTGACATTACCAAGTCTTTTAGTTATTACGGTAAAGTAATATAACTTTTGTATTAGGGCGTCCTGGATTGGTTCGTCGCTATACTTATAAGAGATAATAACGTTGTACCAATCGTACTGTATAATAGTAATAATTATACGTGTTTTTATATGGAACCATTCGTTCGTTGCAATAAATGGTAAAACTTTATACGGAGTATTTATATTAGTTTCGGCAAGTTGAATATAATAAGTGAACCAACGATTTCTATAAACTGTGACCAAAGTTAATTCTTTTTGAACCTTGACGCAAGATAATAATTAAACAGCGGCCCATAATTAAGTTTAAGCGTTTACACGTACCCTCGGTTCGTTACATTGGTGGCAGCGGTGGGATCATCTGTTTAAAAACTACAACACTTTTACAAGTACGACGATGTCAAGGAACGAAGAAGAAGTTATGGAGGAAAACGATCATATTGAAGAACCACACCAAGGACAATTTATTGATGGTACACCAAGTAGAGAAGTTCTTTTACGGGTCAATAACAATAACGACCACAGCGTAATAGGCGATAGTACCAGTGTAAATCCATGTGCGCAAAATAGTTTGCGCGTGATTCTCGACGAAATAAAATCTTTGAAATCACAAATGAACTTGTTACAAAATCAAGTAAAACCAACCAGTGATGACAAGCGACCGACAGACCAAAATAATGTGCATTTTGGCATCAATACCATGTACGAGGACGAACGTACGCACAACGCATACCAGCCGTACAGAACCACATCTATGCCGAATTCGTACGATGAACCTCGTAACTATGATTATTCCAGAACAAGTTCATCATATCCAATGACATCAAGAAGTTCTATTAATCACGGGAACGACGAATTTCGCACAACCATGCGTCCATTTGAAACTATTCAAGAGAGAACGCACGATCGTTATGAACACGACGTACCTTACGATGGCTACTCAAGACGAGCACCGGAACCTGAATTCAGACGAACACAGGAACCGAGAGGAAGAAAACCGGCAACATTTGATGGTACTATGAATTGGAACGATTACATAGTACATTTTGACATGATGGCTGAACTCAACTACTGGAACGACGAAACTAAAGCACTAGAGTTAGCTACGAGTCTACGGGGACCGGCATTAAGCGTTCTGAGTGATCTAAGACCAGAGTATCGATATAGTTTTCGTCACCTCGTTTCTGCACTATCGGCAAGATTTGAACCAGAAAATCAGAAAGAGATTTACAAGACACAGTTAAAGAGCCGCGTACGGAGAAAAAATGAATCTATCACGGAATTAATGCAAGATATCAAGCGACTTGTAAGGATGGCTTACCCAAACGCACCCCTAGATTTCCGCGATCAGATTACCAAGGATTCGTTCATTGAAAGTTTAAATGAGCAAGAGATGGAATGGTCAGTGTTCCAAGGGAGACCTAGAAATTTAGAAGATGCAGTACGACCAGCATTAGAATATGAGGCATTTCAACAAGCTCGCGGAAGACGAAACAGAATCACGGTACGGATGCAGAGAGAAGAACCGATGGATGCAAATATCAGAAATGATGCACACCAAATAGCTCTCATCAGCCAGAACACAGAAAAAAAGTTCAACAAGAGAGGTCCATGTTTCTACTGCAAGAAGGATGGTCACATCAAGAGCGAATGTAGGTTACTACAACGACACCTGGAAGCAGAGAAAAACAAGAGTCAAAGAAAATCGGGTCACACCAACAGCGTAGTGACCAAAGTACCAGAGAACCAGGAAAACGTGCAGTAGTTGACGCCAGCGGCCTAACGTCAACTACACAACAAAAAGGGCCACAAGTTTTAGAAATAAAGGGATCAAGTAATAACTCATTAACACTTGATGTCTTTGTTTACAATTTGAAAATAAACTCGATCATTGACACTGGTTCGTCTATCACAGTCATTCATCCAAAGAAATATTATGAAATAGACAGATGTATGAGACCAAAGTTAGAACCAAATTATAGTAATTTAAGAATGGCAAATGGTGACCTTGTTGTCCCAGAAGGTCAGACTGTACTACAATTCAAAATCAAAGGGGAAATAATCGAACACAGAGCAATAGTTGCTGACATTGATGCACAAATGATACTAGGCTTTGACTTCCTCAGAGAACATAATTGTCAGTTACACGTAGGGGAAGGAACTCTTACACTTGGTGACCAGAGGCTAGTATGCGACACTGTCAGTGATCAAAGTAGTGTGTTTAAAATTTCTATTCAAGAGACTTTATCTATTCCCCCAAGAAGCGAGATGATAATTGAAGGGAAAGTTCACCCAAATCTAAATGATAAAGAACTCCTCATAGATGGAACGAAACGTGACCTTCAACAGTCCGGATTGTTAGTTGCAAGATGTCTAGTAAAACCCAAAGAATGTAAGGTACCCATTCGTGTAATAAATGTCAGTGACCAAGAGCTGAAAATTTACAAAGATACTTCTGCAGCTATAGCTGAAATAGAACCAAATGTGAGTGAAGTACAAACCAAGAATGACACCAACATAGAGCCAGATGTAGACACAAGCTTTACAAATTACATGAAACCATTATGGGACTCTTGTACCAAGAACCTTTCTAAGGAGCAACAAGAATTGGTAAGGGATCTTTTGCAGAAGCACATTAAAGTATTCGCAAAATCAAAGACAGACCTAGGGAAGACAAATATTGTGTCCCACAAAATTAACACAGGAGACGCAAGACCAATCAAGCAACAGCCTAGACGGATACCTCTTCATAAGAAAGAAGCAGCAAGAGAGGAAGTGCAGAGAATGCTTAAAGCAGGAATTATAGAACCATCATCTAGCGCTTGGAGTGCACCAATCGTATTAGTAACCAAAAAGGATGGTAGCATTCGATATTGTATCGACTACCGGAAACTCAACGAAGTAACGCAAAAAGATTCATACCCTCTACCACGTATAGATGACTCACTTGATGCATTAAGAGGATCACAATGGTTTAGTTGTTTAGACCTAGCAAGCGGTTACTGGCAGGTAACGATGGACTCTAAAGATAAAAAGAAGACAGCATTTGTTACCACACATGGTTTTTACCAATTCAAGGTCATGCCATTCGGTTTAGGTAATGCGGCAGCCACATTTGAGAGACTAATGGAAAATGTATTAGCGGGTCTGAACTTCGAAATTTGTCTCTTATATATTGACGACATAATTGTTTATTCCAAAGATTTCCACAGTCATGTAAATCATCTAGATGCAGTACTTCAACGATTACAAGAAGCTGGATTAAAGGTTTCTCCCAAGAAGTGTGATTTCTTCAAAGACCAGGTAGCTTTCCTTGGTCACATAGTAAGTCAAGAAGGGATATCAACCTCTCCAGATAAAGTGAGCGCAATTATGGAATGGCCTGTACCAAAATCAGTCACAGATGTGCGAAGTTTCTTGGGTACATGCTCATACTATCGAAGATTCATAAAGAAGTTTACAGATATAGCCCGACCTCTACACAAACTGACAGAGAAAACAGAAAAGTTCAGTTGGACCCCTCAGTGTGACGAAGCATTTAAAAACCTAAAGATAGCCCTCACATCAGCACCTATCTTAAGGTACCCAAACCTGAACTTACCCTTTGTGTTAGACACAGATGCTAGTGCATTTGCTATGGGTGGAGTTCTATCTCAGATAGAGGATGGAATAGAGAGACCTATTGCATACTTTAGCAAGTCATTTAATAAACCAGAAAGAAACTACTGTGTTACTAGACGAGAACTTCTGGCAGTAGTGAGTTCAATAAAACATTTCCATCATTACTTATATGGAAAAGACTTTCTGGTTAGAACCGATCATGGAGCACTAACCTGGCTCCTTAGCTTCAAAAATCCAGAAGGACAAGTAGCCCGCTGGCTAGAGGTACTACAAACATACAACTTCAAGATTGAACATCGACCAGGAAAACAGCATGGTAATAGTGATGGACTAAGTCGTCGTCCATGTTCACCTTGTAATCACTGTGATAAGAAAGAAATCAATTACCAGAGCAAAGAACCTGAAAGTAATCCAATTCTGAAGTTAAGAGAAGATCAAATGAGCACTCAAAATTGGTACATGACGAAGTCACCAGAAGATCTACAAAAAGAGCAGAACACAGACCCATCATTAGCCAAAATCATCAAGTGGAAGTTGGAAGATAGAAGACCAACCTGGCAGATTGTTGCAAAAGAGTCGACAGAAGTTAAAACATACTGGTCGCAATGGAAACGCCTAATTATAAGAAACGGCGTGCTTTACAGGACATGGGAAGAAGACGAGCAAACCTATCACCAGATAGTGGTACCAGGGGCCTGCGTCACTGAAGTAATGAAGTTAGTGCATGACAACCCCACAGGTGGACACTTGGGAGTAGCCAAAACCACTGAGAAAATCCGAGAGAGATTCTACTGGGCATCCTATAAAGAGGATGTGGTGAAGTATATCAGATGCTGTACTATATGTGAGGCCCGGAAGAATCCGTCAAGGGCAGCAAGAGGAAAACTTGGTCAGTATCTAGTTGGTGAACCTCTGGAGAGGGTAGCCATAGACATCCTTGGTCCTTTACCACGGACTGAGAAGGGTAACAAGTACATTGTTATCATATCCGACTACTTCACAAGATGGATAGAGGCATATCCAGTAAAAAACCAGGAGGCAATAACCATTGCAAAGGTTTTTACAGAAGAATTTATCTCGAGGTATGGAGTTCCACTCCAGGTCCACACTGATCAGGGCAGGCAATTTGAGTCAACATTATTTCAAGATTTGTGCAAGATGTTGCGAATAGAGAAAACAAGAACTACACCATACAACCCTAAGAGCGATGGGTTGGTCGAGCGTTTTAATCGTACCCTGGAAGACATGATTAGCAAGTACGTTCAACCAAACCAAAAGAATTGGGATGAAGTTTTACCTTTGGTGATGCTAGCATACAGATCCTCTGTGCACCAGACCACAGGATACAGTCCAGCCAAATTAAATCTGGGAAGAGAGTTGAAACTGCCAGTTGATCTTGTGTATGGCCATCACCCAGGGGAAGACCAGTTATATGAAAATTACCACGACTTTGTCGAGAAAATGAAAACCAATATAGGAGTCATCCACGAAAAGGCCAGGCAAAAACTGATTGAAGTAAATGAAAATCAGAAAAGAAAATATGACACCAATACAAATCAAAAGCAGTATACACCTGGACAACATGTATGGATCGCGTCTAAAGCCAGAACCAAAGGAAGAAGTCCGAAACTTCAAAACCATTGGACAGGACCCTACATAGTACTAGGCGCTGTATCCGACCTCGTGTATAAAGTCAAAAGGTCAAAAACAGAAAAACCAAAATATATTCACCATGATCAGATGAAATTATTCCAAAGTGAAATAAATGAAAATAAATCCCAATAAAGCGCGTTCGATAAAAACAGTTATAATTTATTTTTGTTAAAAATTGTGCGTGAACCAATCCAGTGACCTTTGTTTCTGATAACATTTTATAATATAACCAATGAAGAAAAATAGTGATGATTGTGAAGTGACAATAACTTTATTTTATTTCAGTACCAATGATGTTGTCTTGTAAAACCTGCTTCAGGATGTACCCTACATGGCGCCAACTTAGCAGACACATCAGAGATAAGCATGACAGCCAACCAGTATTGTGCAAATACTCCCAGTATGGATGTGTTTTGGCCATGTCCAGATCAAGAAAGAGCCAATTGCTGGCTCATGAAGCAAAGTGCAAATATCACCCAGTCAATGGTGGACCGACAAGAAACCATAGAATTCATCCGCAAGTTGAGAGAGATATGCCAGGGACACCAGTTCAGGATGAGCTGCCTGCAATCCAACTGGTTGAGCTACCTACCACCCCGTCACCGAGGTCCTGCATATCATTATTCAAGAACACCTCACCTCTGCTTTCTCCTCTAGCTCAGTCGCCACAGCCAAACCATATTCAGGATCAAGATATGAGGGAGATTGACGCACCAGCAACTATCATCAGCTCCATGGATCAGATGAACAAGACAAATGAAGAATGGAGAGATCTGCAACCTATGGATAAGGAACAGGAAGGAACAAATGTCTATGACCACCTCCATCTGGACCCAAGATTTTTCTTCTTGGGTGCTCCATCCAGTTACAGAAAAGAACATTGTGCTGAAGAACTTATCAAGGTTAGGGAGAGATCCATTCGTACGGGGACAAGAGCAGTATCACTTTTTCCCCCAACCCTGGATCACATCAGGAAGGAGGAAACAGCCATCCTACCTGATGGGACCACCTACCAATTGCGTTCCTTCTGGTATCGTACATCGACGACAACTAAATGTACAGCAACCCAGACGGAGGAGACCATCAACTCATCTTCATCTGTGAAACATGATGCGCAAACTCAGTGTTCTGTCCATTTGCAACTTGCTGATTGAGTGAACCAAGTGGAAACGAGGACGTTTCATTTAAGAGGGGGGTAATGTTACGATTCCTGGGTTGAGACTATATCATCATTTGTGTTAATTATTTGTGTGTTGTTGTGACTTACTTGTTTTATTTACATGGTTATATAAATCCTTTTATTCCATTGGAATACAGACTTGTTTACTTTCGTTCGGACTAACCGCCATGCCTGCGGTATATTACGGACTTTGAGCCCGATGTTTAAAACTATTTAAACTCTTTATAACAAAATAATGACAATCGAAATGAACGATAATAATTGATGTTATTTAACTTTATTAATGGTAATTTTGTATTATAATGTAAAAATGTTTAATGTCATGTATTTGATGTCGGTACAACGTTATCATATAATTATTATGAGATAAAATGCGCCAAGTTAGTTGACGCTTATGACGTTGACGTTGTCAACGTCTCAGCATAAACATAACAAGTTAGGGCATAAAAAGACGGTGTTTTGAAAGCAAAGTCCAGTTGACGGTGAAGAGCAACTCGCTTGACAGTGGTATGTATTGACATTACCAAGTCTTTTAGTTATTACGGTAAAGTAATATAACTTTTGTATTAGGGCGTCCTGGATTGGTTCGTCGCTATACTTATAAGAGATAATAACGTTGTACCAATCGTACTGTATAATAGTAATAATTATACGTGTTTTTATATGGAACCATTCGTTCGTTGCAATAAATGGTAAAACTTTATACGGAGTATTTATATTAGTTTCGGCAAGTTGAATATAATAAGTGAACCAACGATTTCTATAAACTGTGACCAAAGTTAATTCTTTTTGAACCTTGACGCAAGATAATAATTAAACAGCGGCCCATAATTAAGTTTAAGCGTTGACACGTACCCTCGGTTCGTTACAATATGTAGCTTTAGACATTGGCCCCAGACATTTGATGTCATTCATGCCTATTTGTCATTGCCAGATCACTACTGGACACTTAATTTCAAAGCCACATATATAAGCCTCTACCTTCATCAGTCCTCCATTTAAATTTGGATGTTACAAAGTGCATTTTGCCAGACATAGATGGTAGTACTCTCATCCAAGATGGTTGCCCCAGTCCGTCCTGGCCAATACTTTTAAATAGAATAAATAAATATACATATGCACAACAAAATAAATTCAATTACTTCAACATTGAGTAGTTTCAATGTGTTTATTTCATGTGCTTGTACGTGATTATAAGTAATACTTAAAAATGAAATGTAAAAAATTATTTCAACAAAGTAACTTACGAAATCATATTTCGTGCATCACTCCCGAGATGATTGCAGTGGTTGTCATTGGGGATGAACTAACCTAAGTGGAGGGTAGGAAGCAACAGAGTCACAAGATGGTCCTGATGCTGCCTCCTCTGTCTATGCAAGCAGAGTCTCCCCTTCATTTCTGTCATAATGATATTCAATGGAAGTTAGCATTTGTTAAACAATTATTGCAATTATTTCAAGTCCCGTTTTGATAACGTTTTGCAATACATGAAGCTGCATAAATTCTCTTATATTTCTCTTAATTTCTCCATAGTTAACCTATATTTTAAATATTCATCTGTAAATCTTCTGTGAATTTTAAACCAAAACAAATACATCCCTATCATTGATTTGTGTACTCGAAAAAGTATGTATAACCCTTAGATGTTTTTTCGTATCCTCTTCTGTTGGTGTCTTCAGTGGTGTTGTCCTCTTTTCAGTTTTGTGAAACCTTGGTTTCAGTATATTATTTACATTACCTGCAATTCTTTTCGTTTGGATTTCATCTGAAATCGTCATGTAAGCTTTATTTTTTGAAATTAAACTTTCTAAAGACTTAATTATTGTAGATAATCTATATTTTATGACTTTTGGAATTTTAACCTGATGAATAAGTTCATCGAGAAGGTTATCAATTCGCTGCAGTAGTATTTTAAGATGTTTTTTCTTTGGGTTTGAAGCTGTTGATTCAGGATGACAAGGCTGCACTTCATATTCATCTGAATTTCTTACAATAGTATCTTAAACACTGGAATCAGAATGTATCTAATGAATATGTTTACATACATGAACATTGTGGTCATCGCTGCAAGAACATTGATACATTAATGTATATTTGATAGCAAAGATCTATGCATGGCAATTTTTTGCATTTGCTATAACAATGTTCCTGTGAACAATCATCCAGCGTGGCCTGTGAAATATAAGTATCTTTTTCAAAATCTAATGAAAAGATACTGCTGGTAATTTTCACAACCCTGGGATTATCAATATCTTAACCTTCATCATGCCTATCCTTTATATGCACATCACTACCCGAAGGGTTGTTTTAAGAAACACGTTGTAAGTGTCTTTAACTAAGTGTCTAAAAGTACATCAATGCGCCTATTGCGTTTCCCGGTGCAGTATATAGGTTTAAGTTAGTTATGAAAACATATTGGTATTAACATTGTCATATTCTATTCCTTTCCTAAAACACAATGATCATTTCTCAAGACGATTAAAGATATTATTCATCAAATATTTCAAGTACCCAGGATTTAAAGTAAGAAGTTTTGAGTTCAATGGTTCTTTATACCTATTGAAATCATTCTCTGATTTTGCTTGCAGCATGGCACAAAGATAACAGTATATTTCTGTTTTCTGACCATCATTTCTTAAAAGTGAGTGTTGCTATTTTTATCCAAGAGCTATATATAAATCCCAAGTACAAGGAATTGCTGAACAGCAGAACCAAAGGACCAACTTTGCAGCATTCCAACCTGCATTGTCATCATCTGTCATTATAACCTTGACCTTTGATTCAGGTGAGAGAACCTTAACTGATGACAGAAAAAATTAGAGACATTGCTAATTCATCTTCGCTTTTAGAAAAACGCAACCTTTACGAAACTCATCAGCTACCATGAGAGTGATTAACTTGTATGAATAACTATTTGTTTTGTGTGTGGAATTCATACATAAAATCCGGCCTGCAAATTTTTGGTAGATTTCCAAGTGTTGTTTGGTCATGATGGCTAAAATAAAGTCCTCCTTGGAGAGTCTTTTGGCAGGTTCTTCAATGCTTTGTAGTTGTATAGGAGGACGGGATTGAATTACTCTTGACGGAGATCTTTCACCTTAAAAGAAGTTGACAGATCATCATTTTTGTATTTAATAATTGAAGGATCTACAAGCCTTGTTTTCAAAGTATGAATCGATCTATCAAATGATAATTCTTAAGGTCATCTAAACTATAACTACCCTGTCTGTCACTAAAATGATCTCTTACTTTGTGTATAATACTATATATCGGATTTTAAGAGCAAGCATTCTCGTTATTTCAGATTTTAAACTGATGGGAAAAGGAAAATACTTACTTTGTTCAAATGACAAATAATGAGTATGGGATTTGATATACTTTAACACTACCTTTCCATCCATTGTTTCACACGCTGCAAAACCTGCTGGACAAAGGCTATCAATTTTACAGTGTCCACTCGTACGAGATGTCTTTGATTTGGTTCCTTTTGCCCTGTGAGCAGTAAATGGTCCATTCCTGTGACAAACTAGAGTATAGACCTTATTTCCCGTTTATTTTTCTGAGGTCTTGACCTTCGAATGAATCTAGTGTTAGAGGACAGGTCTTTATTGCTTCAGAGTTCTGAAAACTGAACTAAATTGTCAATTTCGTTTGGTTCGTCATTTTAAGATGTAAACAACCTGCACCACTTAACTTTACAGGGCTAGTGATGGTGTTTAAAAGACTATCAGAGGCAAGTATAGAGACGACATAAGTAGTAAATATTGATACTAATTGTTTTCACAGAATTTGCGTATAAATAAGGTTAAAGAGTCCAAAAACTAGCGCATATTTCTTTGCGCAATAGAAACACAATTTTGTCAATTGATGGAACTGTAACTTCCAGGTCGTCACACTGTGCAGATTTTATTTCTAAAATTGTATTGACATAAAAAGACATTGAGACATTCTGATTTTAACTTTGCTTGCAAACATAAATGGCAATTTTGTATTTGCCTATCAACAAATCACTAATACTGTTTAATTGTTGTTGATATGATGAGTTTACGATGGTTTTAACACCATTTTTAAAAAATAATATTTACATGGCTATCGTAAAACTTATAAATTATTAACTATATTGGTATAGAAAAAATCATGTTTATTATAGTCAGGTACTCTCTACACAATTGCACTAAAATATAGTTCCATTCATGATCAGCAGATACAACATTACAATTAGTGTTTAGAATATTGATGGGGAAAAAAATTAAAGTAAAATCAGTTGTAATCAAAGTATTGAAGTACTGGCGGGAGTTGATTTTACTGATTATTTAAATGCTAAAATCAACAATGTGTTATTTGGCTTGGCAAGTAGTTTCTTTGCTGTATATGAATAACATTGCGCACACTTTCATCTGATATGAATATTTTGGTTTTTCCATGGTAAAACCTTACACAGTTATCTAATTTGACCAAGAACATAGAAACGTATCATTTATATAAAATTTCTGGTCAGATGAAATTTTCAGGTCAATTAAAATTTTCAAGTCTTTCATATTTTTGCGTAATCAATTCATATGGACGCCATTTCATGATATTTTCTACCACATTTCATAAGGAAATATAACAATCACACACACAAAGTCATTTTATTTGACGCAAAACATAAAAGAATATCATTTATATAAAGTTTCAGGTCATTCAGGTCTCTTGTATTTTAGGTCTTTAGTATGTCCCGGTCCAAACACTTTTTACTTCCAGTTTGCTAGAGTAACTGCATAAGAGAGTTGATTAAAATCAACTCCCAAAAAAATTACATTTTCTAAGAAATGTAAATGAGAAGCATTTATATTCACAAGCTAACTGCCTCCTTCGTTTTTTCACGAAATTATACACCATTCTTTGATTGACAATAATTTCTTTATTAATTTTGCTTACATTATTAGAATGAATATATTACATTGATGATTATTGTTCGTTGGTTATTACACAGTCTAATTGATTTTTTTTATTGTGTATGAGTGTGTTTTTTTTATTTCTTTTCTGAATGACCAAATGGATATGCAACCCCTGCAACATATTTTTGATTGCATTCATGTAGTCTGTTTAAGCACAGATATGTTCACTGTGTGCTAGTGATGCAAGATTGGTAGCAGTATTTGCTACAGACATGAAACATTATATACACCATTTTTTTTATAAGTTCAGGAATTTTAAGTTAGAGATCTGCTGAGCACAGTGAGAAGTGATTCAAAACTCGAATATCTTTGATACGGGGTAACCCATTTCAATTCTTCTTATTCTTTAATTTCTAAACGCTGTCCATTGCAGCCATCAAAGCCTTTTTTGGACATTATTTTATTTTGCTTTGATATAACGTAGCAAGTTTTTCACACAAAATTTCTTTGGATTAAATAAAATAACCATGTTAATTTCTGTATATGTGTGTGTGTGTGTGTGTGTGTGTGTGTGTGTGTGTGTGTGTGTGGATAGATAGATAGATAGATAGATAGATAGATAGATAGATAGATAGATAGATAGATAAAGTGTACCCAAAGTTCTAATAAACACATATTAAACAATGTTGTTCCCATTCATTTGCAATAATTGTGATCCTTTGCAATGTTGTTAAAATCTCCTAAACGTCGTCCTCTAAAAGAGAAACTCATGTGGACAAGTGTATTAATTACGTCAAATGTTTTGTACTCCTAATACCATTTCATTTAAATAGAGCATATTTAATGTATATCGCAAATAGAACATGGTGTTATTGTTCAGAATGATCTGAGTATTCAAAGGTCCTTTTCTCGATGAGGATTGGAATGAGAAGGAAGGAAACATACGTAAGAACCTCTTTGAAATGCCAAATTTATTATTTCATCTCTACTAAAACTTTTTGTTTTGATTATTACAAAACAGATGTGTATTGATGAATGCCAAGCTGGCTACATATAAACACTTCTAATAAGTGTTACATGCAAAACGATCAAATACATTGAAACTTTAAACTGGTTATCTGATATTTAAAAAATAAAACACGAGTGTCCGTGAATGTTAAAGAATAATCTCCGAGGTCGAGAAACATACACAAAAACAAGAACATTATTTCTATTTTATAAACAACTCAATATTTTCCCTGATCCTTTCTCCTATCAAGATCGAGGTCATTTAGACGGCTGTTTCGTGTAACCCCCAAGAAATTTGATAGTAAAAGTTACGTGTAATTTTCACATGCTTCCGATTCGAATGACATGTAGAAAATAAAATGTTGTGTTGATACTGAAACACTTCACTTGTTTAAAGAATGGTTTTGGATTATGTTCTAAAAATTTTAAGGGTAATTTAATACCATTATTAATACTACACGTTACTTAATACATGAAAAGACACGTAGAGGATATTGTTTGTAAGGTCCTTGGAACTCTTCAAAATTAACATATTAGGCAATACTCATTGTTTTAACTGAAACCGGACATGGAATTGACACGTTCTAAAAAAATTATGTTCTTAAGTTTTACTTTTTATTGTTAGTGCGAGACTTGTTTGTATTTATGATCTGATTATTTCCTGATGACCCTCGTGATATATCAAAGAACAATGTCTTTGATTTCGGCAATAGCCGTAGAAGAAAATCAGATACTAAGAAAACATAATTATCAGGATACTAAGTAAATGGCAAAAGGTTATCTTATTGCTCAAAGAGTGATTGAGTAACATTTTTGCATAAGAAATTGTTTAACATATTTTTGAAAAATTTACATAGTTCCGTATGAAAAACCCGGTCAAAATTTTGAAATAAAGGGAGAACCTGAGGTTTGGCTGGTTATTTGAGGGGTATAAATTGCTAGAATATTTATTGCATTCATTTTGTGGATAGATGAGCTCATGTAAATTTCATTGATATATAACACTTTGATATGTAATGAAAATGGGAAACTGTGGCCATAATTTTCACTTTCAATTTTATGCTTGAAAACTAGGGTGGGTTCAGAACACGAAATGTCACTCGCAAAGGAGGGGATTGCCCCCCCCCCCCATCAATTGGTGATTATTTGCATTAGCAGACATTGAGCTTAATCATATTGTAGTTTATGGCAGTTGCTTGGGACTGAAGCGTGGTGCTGGACCCGTAAAAATGTGAAAAGGCCATTTTTTTAAAGAAAATTTTGAAACCGTCCCTGGCTATTCTATATAGTGCTAGTATATGTAAGTTGTAATTGTTTTTTTTTCTAAAATGTTTAAATATTCTCAAGAGTCATGAACATGTGTCCCCTGCATGTCAACCGTATTTAGCATACATGTATTTAAAAATTGACTAAAAATTAGACCACATCCTCGACAAAAAAACTATCCCCTGCCACCATGATAATAAAGACAAGGGAATATTGAAAAAATTAGTCTCGCCAAGAATATTCGTTTAACACAACACGAACACCTCCAGATGAAAAAAAAATTCACGTCTTTATGATATCCGACTTTTACCGGTTTTTCGAATTTATTGTATCTAAACAAACTGTATCAGGCAATATCATTCGAAGTTAAGAATCACCACACATTTGTGTGGAAATACTGAGGTGCTTGAATTTATATCACACACATCACGAAGCATCATAAAATCATACATGCCTATTCATTGATGCTCGAGGTCTGTTTTTATTTAAAACATCCCGAGAAGGTCTTGACAAATGTGTTAATCTTGTACAGAATTCATGTTGTTTTAAAATATATAGTTTTGCAATATTCTAACGAATGTTAAAAATTCATTGATTTGATCGAATCAAACTCGGAAAAATCTCAAGTCTCTATATGTTTTACGTGAATTTACAGTTTTGTTGACAACAACTCTAAAAAATCAGGATAATCGCATTAAAATATCGAGATTGTCTTTATTTATTATAAAGGAAATTTAGAAAAAAATATGTGATACAAAAAAATCCAAATCCTTATGTTGAAATAAATTTGTTGTATATAATGGATCAAATATGAAATTGCAATTCCATTTATGCTCTCATATACGGAATGTACTTTTTGAAGTTTTTTCGATACCATTTATTAAATTAAGTACAATAAACAAAATAAACATAAAAATATTTAGATTTGTTTAGGAAATGTATCTTTTAAACGATTTTCCCATGGTTTGGTAGGTGAACGTTGCCATTGTTAATGACGTTATGATAAGATGAAGCTTTGTAGGAGTAAGTTAAAAGAATTAGCATAAAAGAAAAATTAAACATCGTAGGCCTTTAAAATTTAATTTTTGAATGAATTCCTTCTACCAATCTACATTTGCAATACTGCAAAATTGTGCATGTTCATATATTGAGATAACCCCGAAAAACATCCAAATGGCAGAATTTAAGTAATTTGTATATACATTATAATGTAAAATATGATATTACTCATCATCAAGGTACGGCAGTTATAACACTGTTATACACATATAGTGTCAAAGCTTAAATTGACGACTTTTATTATGACGTCACAAACGTTGAACTCTGCTAACTGTAACGTCACAAGCGAAAATCAAAGTTCACGCATGTGGCTGTTACAACGGCTTTTTCGATAATATGAACTGACCCTTAGGATAAGATAGGAATTTGTAGTTATAAATCACATTTGCAGACAAGTCAAGAAGTTGAAAAATGTAAACATAAGCATTGAATCAATATTTTTTGAAAGATACAGTCTCATTACTGCAGCGGTGTGTGCATACAAATTGAGTATAATATTGATTCAATGCTTTGATATGTTCTTATAGTAAATGTACCTTTGTTTTGAGATTGTCCTTAAAAAGCAGAGCTTAATCATATTGTAGTTTATGGCAGTTGCTTGGGACTGAAGCGTGGTGCTGGACCCGTAAAAATGTGAAAAAGACACATTTTCAGAAAATTTTGAAACCGTCCCTGGCTATTCTATATAGTGCTAGTATATGTAAGTTGTAATTGTTTTTTTCTAAAACGTTTAAATATTCTCAAGAGTCATGACCATGTCCCCTGCATGTTAACCATATTTAGCATACATGTATTTAAAAATTGACTAAAAATTAGACCACATCCTCGACAAAAAAACTATCCCCTGCCACCATGATAATAAAGACAAGGGAATATTGAAAAAATTAGTCTCGCCAAGAATATTCGTTTAACACAACACGAACACCTCCAGATGAAAAAAAAATTCACGTCTTTATAATATCCGACTTTTACCGGTATTTCGAATTTATATATTGTATCTAAACAAACTGTTTCAGACAATATCATACGAAGTTAAGAATCACCACACATTTGTGTGGAAATACTGAGGTGTTGAATTTTATCACACACATCACGAAGCATCATAAAATCATACATACCTATTGCATTGATGCTCGAGGTCTGTTTTTATTTAAAACATCCCGAGAAGGTCTTGACAAATGTGTTATTCTTGTACAGATTTCATGTTCTTTTAAAATATAAAGTTTTGCAATATTCTAACGAATGTTAAAAATTAATTGATTTGAACGAATCAAACTCGGAAAAATTTTAAGTCTCTATATGTTTTACGTGAATTTACATTTTTGTTGACAACTCTAAAAAATCAGGATAATCGCATTAGAATATCAAGATTGTCTGTTTTTATTATAAAGGAAATTTAGAAAAAAAATATGTGATACAAAAAAATCCAAATCCTAATGTTGAAATAAATTTGTTGCATATAATGGATCAAATATGAAATTGCACTTCCATTTATGCTCTCATATACGGATTGTACTTTTTGAAGTTTTTTCGATACCATTTATTAAATTAAGCACAATAAACAAAATAAACATAAAAATATTTAGATTTGTTTAGGAAATGTATCTTTTAAACGATTTTCCCATGGTTTGGTAGGTGAACGTTGCCATTGTTAATGACGTTATGATAAGATGAAGCTTTGTAGGAGTAAGTTAAAAGAATTAGCATAAAAGAAAAATTAAACATCGTAGGCTTTTAAAATTTTTGAATGAATTCCTTCTACCAATCTATATTTGCAATACTGCAAAATTGTGCATGTTCATATATTGAGATAATCCCCCAAAACATCACAATGGCAGAATTAGGTATTTTGTATATGCATTATAATGTAGAATATGATATTACTCATCACAATTCCCACTATTTTTACATTCCACATATTGTTTGCTTGTTAAGTGTGTAAAAGGTACGGAAGTTATAACACTGTTATACACACATGGTGTCAAAGGTTAAATTGACGACTTTTATTATGACGTAACAAACGCTGAACACTGCTAACTGTAACGTCACAAGCGAAAATCAAAGTTCACGCGTGTGGCTGTTACAATGGCTTTTCCGTTAATATGAACTTACCCTTAGGATAAGATAGGAATTTGTAGTTATAAATCACATTTGCAGACAAGTCAAGAAGTTAAAAAATGTAAACATAAGCATTTAATCAATATTTTTTGAAAAATACAGTCTCATTACTGCAGCGGTATGTGCATACAAATTGAGTATAATATTAATATCGATTCAATGCTTTGATATGTTCTTATAGTAAATGTACCTGTGTCTTGAGATTGTCCCTAAAAAGAACGAATTGTTAATTTCTCGAAACGTCGCAAATAAATCAAAGTAGATGTAAATTACATATGGTAAAAAAATGTAGTTTTTACTTAATTCGGTCCCTTAAGTAAGTCATAATCTTTAGTACTTGCCTTTGTTTTGAATAATTTTGGAAAGGATTAAAGAAGTCAATTTTCTAGCTTGTGAACTGGTACCTAGAAACACATTTATGACAAAAATGATTATTTCAGATAAACAGGATTGACCGCTTTGAAAAGACAAAAAGAATAATGAATCTATATCTTTTATTCTTAGCAAATAGCAAATTTTTGCATAACAAGCTATTTGTAAAGATTCAAATGACAAAACACAAACGATTTTTTTTCACCTCAGAATACTATCGTAAAATAAATACTCACCGGTCACGGGACATCCGTTGACGTGGTTACAGTCCTCCTTGGAACAGTTACACCGACCCTCACACCGGGCTCCGTATGATGGATAACTACACGGTAAACTGCAGTTGTCGTCTTTGGTTGGGTTAAGGTATCCTGGGGGGCATTCTTCAAAATCCAAAATATCTTATTGGAGTTTGTATAAATTTTGAGTTTAATTGATATGATTTTATGTCATATTCATTAAATAATATCTTCAAAACCCAATATGTATCATGAGAAAGTACATCTTTAATAAAAAAAATTATTTATAAAGTTATATTTTGGGTGCTTACTATACGTTCTGTATCTGAATTTCGTTTTCTAAGATAGTGTTTCAAATAAAGAATAAGTAAGATTTTGAAAAGGTATACAATCTACTATACGTTTTAATGTCTGTGTAATTATGTTCTAAATTCCCAAAAGGCCGAGCAGCCTAATATTATATAAAAGGAGTAAGGGGGAGCTAACTATCGATCTTAGAAAAATACTTCTTAAGATGTGTTGTACATATGCGCTGTCTTTATTTGGCACCCCTCATGAGGCTCCATTATTTGTATGCAGTGAAATAGATACAATAAATATTTCAGACACTTGCAATATTGCATTCATGAAATATTTAAGATTTGACTGAAGTCTGCTACTGAAATATCAATAATTAAATTACTCATATAAAATAGTTTAATTGAAAAATAAAGTCAGTTCAAATGTTTGTCTTCGATTAGTTGCAATAATGTAGCCCTCTCGCGATATTTTTAGGGAGAGGGCTACAACTCCATAGGATCTCTGTTAAAGTGCAAGTGCGGAATTGATTCATTCCCGCAACAATTTCGGTTCAAATCGTCTATAAATGACAATCATTTTTGCCTTTCCTACCTGAACTGAAATATTGTAGTTATGTATGGCATAAATAAGAAAAAATAAAATATAAAAATCATTCCATGGAACGGTTATTTTTCGTGTATGTCAACAAAGCAAGTTGAATTTGTCCGACATGTTTACTGACATTGATCGATTTTATTTTTGACATCTAATAAGAATTCAAGAATGGATTTTGAACTGAACGTATAAATTCTCCTATTTTAAACATAAATAACGCGGTGAATATGAATTTTCCATTACATACCGTTTCCTTAAATGATGTTTTTGTGATAAAACGAGGTAAGATCGCTTATTACATTGACATTCACATTATCAAGTCCATCAACACTCCAAGCAAAAATCCCATAAAACTGTTGTGTTTTATCTGGTTTCGGTTTATATACGGTTAGTTTGTTCAACCCAAATTAAAAAAACTCATTTTATCTTAAGAAAGTTTCAGATATAACAGTCTTTTCAGACCAAAGTCAGCCGCATTAATAAAATAACTTTGCACCATTACGGAGATCCCATGGAATTGTACCCCTATCCAGTAAACATCAGAAATAAAGTAGATACGATCTCGTTACAAGTAACGAGTAGGTCTTCCGTTCAATTTTTAAACGATACGATTAAAGGGTCATGGTCATGATTTTGGTCCAATTCTATTTTTATGTTTTAATTATTTACAGTGCTTTAGAAATGCACCTCGAATGAGCAAACAAAACTTGAGAGTCATTTGTAGAGTTGTAAGCAAGATACAGGGCTCACAATTCTTTGTCATCTAAACAAGGCTCGTGCCTTGTTTTTGTTTACATATATAGGTTCAATATACCAGTCAAAAATCTTTTCCCACATTATTTGTCTATCTTTTTATTTATTAACGTTTAACACATTCGTTTTATGTTTAAAACTGAAATTTTAACTTCAACGTTCAAAATGTAAACAAACGCTGTGTTTACATAGCGAAGAATTTCAAGCTCTGTAACTCGCTTATAACTCAACAAACAACACTCAAATTTCGGTTGCATGTTAAGAATGCCCCTCTAAAGCATTAAAAATATTAAAATCGGAAAAATAATTTTTGACCAAAATCGTGACCATGCCCCTTTAAAATATTAATGAAATGAATGAATTCCCCCTTCAACCCCTCCCTTCCAGATAATGTATACGATTGTCAATATCCCTTTAAATGCTTAACAAATTGTTTTGTATTTTCACATACAGCACATTAAAGATTTAAAATTATAGTCCCTAAAATCCCTAACTACGTCATCAATGAGTGTTGCAATGAGTTTTACAAACTGATATTGTTACGATCAACAACTTTGTTTTTATAATGCATTTAAAAATCTTAAACTTTTTAAGGTATGTGTAAAAGACTTTATGAATATCTTGGCCCCTAACTTAAGGGGCCAGTCCCTTTTTCTTGAGTTAATTCAAAAGGTCTCACAAATACTTACATTTTTGTTATTACATGTATCTAAAACTTGTTTATTTTTGAGATACAAATGATTGAATATTTTAGGGGCCAGCCCTCTAGACCCTTAACGGGGACAGACATTGATGTTTTGATCAGTTAAATCGATTAGAATCATCAATGCAAACATTTTCTCTTCTGCATTGCCTAACAAAATATGTCTCCTTCTTTGAATATTTTGCGTCAAACTTTAAGTAATTTGGCCCCTAATTACGTAATAAATGGGCGTGTTAATGATTTTTTCTGATAGATATTGTTAGGATAAACAACTTTGCTTCTATAATGCATTACAAAATCTTTATCATGTTCAAGTTATTTGTAATAGAGTTTACGAGCGTTCTGGTCCCTAAATAAAGAGGCCAGTCCCTTTTCTTGATTTTATTGGAAAGAACTTTTGATTCTCTACCACTTTTGTTATATATATCTTAACAAAATATCAACTGATAAAAAGACACAGATCAAAACGTATGAAAATTTTGAATGAAAATTTAAACCCCATTTTCGTGCCTAGGCGAGCTCCAAGAAATGGCGCCACTGGCGTAAAACAACATAATGGTGCACAACTTCAAACTATAGACTACCTATCCTGAAAATTTCGTATTCATATCTCTTATAGTTTCTGAGATCAGCTCTGCACATAATAGGTCGTAAAAAATAGAAAATCAGCCGTTTTTAGTACCGGTGTAACGAAGAATTTTGACCCGGGTTGAAAATCGACCCGGGGGTCATTTTTCCACGTTGAATATTGAGACCAAAGGTGTTGAATAAAGACCCTAATCCGTTGAAAATTGACCCACATCGTGGAATTTTGATCATGAATCCGGTTCAAAATTCAACAGCAAAGAAGCACAAATTAGCGAATCAATATTATAACTTGAGTTTATTTCATTAAAAATTATCAGTTTTTATATATTTATTCTTTAGATTTACATGTTCACATGTTTCAACAGGGGGGGGGGGATTAAAATGAGACTTAAATAATTTTTTTTGAATTTACATAGTATCCCTTTAAATATGTACATGTTATAACTATTTTATTCATAATAAACTTTTCGCGTATAATTGCTGTGTGAAATCTATATATTTTTAACGAAATGTATGTTTTTAATAATATTAGTATACATGGTTACACGTTAAAATATTCAATTCAGTAAAACTCTTTTTTTAATTTGCTGGAAGAGTGTACAATACGTCATATTATTTAATTTTGGTTTTACGTTCACCCAGTAAATTGAAACTTTGATATTGTTCATTGTAAATTTTCTGAGTGGGTGTAAATAAATAAAATTACAGTATGTCATATTGAGATTTTTCTGTTTGCACACACTCAGTGTGTTAAAACTGTGACTATCTGAATTTTGTATTCACACCCATCCAGCCAATAACAGTTTACAAAATGATGATATGCTAACATGATTGTACTCTTTCATGAACAATGCTGTAATAACTATATCTTGAAAGCCGGCTTTTGGTGTTTTGTTTGTTCCGTTAGAATAACTTTTGATGTAACTAAATATCATCAAATCGCTCATTTTTCTAGGCATTAACAATTCTGCTTCATGGAATCTGTAGCAAGTTAGCAACCTAATTTTTGTACAGGATGACAATAGAATTTTGCTTTAAAGTTTCTTAATTGCTTTGATCACAAAAATATACAGTAATTGTTTTCGTCAATAAATAGGTAAATTGCATTTTTTGAATAGAAATACATTGTAAGTAGTAGAAGATCATACAGCAGCGTTGGAGTAGATGATTGACCTTCCTATCACAGCCACCTACATTATTAATTTAATTTAAACGTGTTAAATGTGTATATTATGTGTATATAAGACATGAGGTACTTGAATATTAAATAATTATCTGAATATCCATGGGAAAAATCACATTTCCTTCAGATTCAGACCCACAGTATAAACATTGACTCACATCAGAAAAAAAATCCTTAAATAAGTAAGTTTTACTAGCTTTATTCCGTAATTGACGTAAAATAATACTTCATATTGTCTTAACTGAAAGGTTTGTAAGCTCTAAGTATATTTTGTTTTTTAAGTTTTGACTTAAAAGAAAGATAAAGTTGATGAAATTTTCTTTTCTGCATGAAGATTATTCCATAATTTACATGTAGACGGCGCAAAGCTATTGTAATAAGTATATAGTGGTAAATAGTAAAAAAGCTAATTCGATCTATGATTATATGCATGTTCAGTAAGAAAATATGATTGAATTCAATCTTACATATCTTGTGGTGCTAAACCATTTATATTCTTGTAGAATATAATTAGTTTATGGTTATCCCTTCGAGATTGCAAGGTTTCCAAATTAAGCTCACTATATAAAATTATTTTAGAAGAATTAACTCTGATCCCCGTCACTGTCCTGGTTGCTTCAATTTGTACATGTTTAAGCAATTCGGATTTTTCCTTGATACAGCTGCTCCATAGGCGTCGGAACCGGGGGGCTGGGGGGGGGGGGCTTAGCATATTTTATAGCATCATAGAGGGTTTAGAACCCCCCCCCCACACACACTTTTTATCTCCGCAAATATAGTTGTTCCTAAATTAACCTTGAAAGATTGAGAAATGGAGTAATAGGCCTACTCCCCCCCCCCCCCCCCCCCACGGATTAGGAATTTCATGATTTCAGTGGGGGGAAATAAAATATTAGTAGGTAAAAAAATTTTGGATAGGTATACTCCCCCCCCCCCCCGGATTAGGATTTCCCTGATTTTGGGAAATAGTTTTTTTTCGCAATATTTCTGAGGATTAGTCTAGCCCCCCCCCCCCCCCCACTTTCAATTTGCTTCCGACGCCAGTGTGCTCCAAACAACATATCTATCAGTTGTATACTTTTCGCATACATTTTCATGTATATACTATTAATATAATTAGATCAACAATCCTCCGACTGTATATTTAGATGCAAACCTACTTTTTTTTCAAATTGATAACATTTTTGCTGTAGAGGGTATATGTTTTTAATTTTGAGAAAATATATTACGTCAGTTGCCTGTGTTTCTCATTTACAGGTAAATAATAGAATTGAAAACTCAAAATAATAGAAATAAATTGCATTTTTAAGAAGAACCATGACTGTATATGCAGAAAATTGGATGGTGCTTCAATAAAGTTAATCAGTCAAGTTTATGAAAAATTATTTTTAAGTCGTAAAAAATTGAAAACATGTGTAAAAATGTATATGCTGTATATATACGTATAAAAAAACCCCCAGTATATATGAAAAAGGATTAAAATATGACAACCAATCATTTATTATTTTGTCAGTGAAATATTCTGACTTCTTCAAATTAAGCATAGGTATCTGACATTACATCCTTTTGTCTTGATAAAAATATATATACCCTTTACCCAATAAAGCAGTATAGAGGTTATATATTTTCAATTATTAGAAAAATATACAACGTCAGGTGCCTGTCGAATAGAGCTCTGTTGAATTGCCTTAAAAGTGACGATAACGGGCAATATGTTTGTTAGATATATTCATCAGAGATTGTGACAAGTTTAAACTTTAAATTCTGTCACGTGAGGGAATAAAAACCATGTCATCTATGTCAAAAAGTATTCTAGCCCTACTCGCCTGCTCCATTCCGAAGCAAACGGTCATCTTCTTAGCTTTTATACATAGTATTGTAATAATAAATGGATATCATATTTTCAATCTAAAAACTAAATGACATTTGGACATAACAGCCTAAAAGAAATTAGCCACGTCCGCATATGTATCGGACAGTATGTACATTTTAAAACTGAAACTTTCAAATATGTGTATGATTGTACATTTAAACCGTGTAGAGTAAGTTCCAGTTCAGATCAAAACTCTGAGGTTTGGGTCAATTCTCAACAGGATCAATTTTCAACGGGTCGAGGTCATCAGAGTTTAGAAAAATCTTTCTCATACCGTTGAAAAATGACCCCGGGTATAAATTTCACGATTTTGGTCTCAGTTTTCAACGTTGAAAAATGACCCCCCGGGTCAATATTCAACGTTGAAAAAAGACCCCCGGGTCAATTTTCAACCCGGTTCAATATTCTTCGTTACACCGGAAGTGACGATTTCAAAATTTGAAAAAGCGTCTAGAATTATAACATCTGGCAATCATCTGTGAAAAAATGGTGAAAATCAGCCGAAGAGTTTCTGAGAAATTGCATGCACAAAATTTGTGTAAAAAATAATAACTAGATGCTGTCATTAGACATCAATACCCGCACAAAGTGTTTGCCCCTAAATAACACTATTTTGTACCAGTTTAATTAAAAACAAAGGCCACATGCAAGCTCCGGTAATACATTTAAAAATTATAATTTTCATAACAGAAGGATGTGATCCCTTCCCATATTTTAATACACATGAGCAGCATTTATGTGTAATTTGGGGTTGAACTGTTTGCAGTGAATTTTCAGTTAATCAATAATCTTAACATTTCATATCATAGAAAGTATAACGGTCTATATAATTATTACAAACAAAATTAAATTATATGCCCCCTCCCCGTGGCGGTTGCCGGTTTTAAATTTGCTTCTGTGCGCCTGCCTGTACATCATCGTGTGCACAGATTTAGAGAAGGGCGGGAGTGAGGGGTCCAGACCCCCCCCCCCCCCCCATGAAAATTCATTTATATCAATTCTAAAATTACCAAAAATACACCTTGGACCCCAATGCTCTTATACAGACATGTAAACGCTCTAACCCATTGCGCTTCAATGTTAGGTAACATTATTTGGGGGTAAATATTTAATTAATATTTAATATACTTTATTGTTTATCTCAATAGGAAATATCACAATATGCAGGTGTCCTGCACCACCTTAAAGCTGTTATTTACCAAATAAAATAGTGCAAGTGGATTTGAAGAATAGGTCATAAAAATACATGTATGTTACACATAACTGATCTTTGTCTTAAGTTACGGACACAACACAGGTATGCAGGTCTTATTAGCGGGTACTAGTTTTACCCAGCTCTTCGATTAGATGGGTTCACGTGTATACATACATGTCTGTGTTTTCCATATGCAGAAAAGGATAAGTTAAGATCAGCTGAAGGAATTCATTATTTTGTTTTGATTGGATTATAATTATGATGTTGACCAATATAGGTAAGCATAAGACATGTAGTAGCAGTATCACAATATATTGAGATGCCAGCATACATAAGGTCTACTTTCACTTTCTAAATGTGATCTCCATTTGACAGCATACTGTATCATCATCTTTTAATATTTAAATAAGCTTATCATCGTTACCTATCCTATCGCATTTGTAAAGTTTCTGTCATTTTAGTTGCAAAAGTTATTGTTTTCATTTGTCAGACTTGCACTATTGAGTTGACCCCATATTGACCCTATATAAACAATTACTATAGCTTTCCTCTGCGTCCGTCAGTCCGTCTGTCTGTCCTACTTCAGTTTTCCACACTTTTTTCTCTATGCGTTTGAGGTATAATATGAAATTTGCTGAACAGCTTCAAAATGTCAAACTACAGATCAAGTTTACACTTTTGGAGTGTCTGGTTGACATATTTTCGAGAAAATTAATTTTTTGTATTCCAATTTTTTAATGTTCGGGTTCGTTATCGGCCTGGTGTGTATTGAATAAACGAGGAAAGTATGTAGTTAGTAATAATATCGTGCATTACTTGGACCATTCCTTTTATTGTTTCTAAAAACAATTAAGTTCTGTAAAATAGTGTCAAGCATTGTGTTTTAAATTTAATCGACGGGGTTTTTTGTATTATTACAGTCGGATTCGTTCTCGGGTTGGTCTGTTGATTCGGGGTACAGAAGACGGTAAGAAATGATATTCTGCATAACAGTGCATTGTTTTCATAAATTTCTACAAACCGGTAGGGGACGTGTATTGCTTATGCAATACTCTCAGAATGCTTGTTAAATTTGTGTATTACATGTAAGTAAGTGTACTAGACACTTATCATTTTTATATGAGTTATAATACGAAGTAAGGAGTTTTTCTTTCTTAATGTATTATAATGCATCAAGTACAATGAAGGGTAATGACCTAATGGGACTGTTCTGGTCATGAAGCGATCAGGAAAATACATAATATCTTCTAATGTCATTATGATGCATCAAATGGTGTAAAGAACATTAATGACCCCCAGGTGTTGTCTTTAAACCCCCCTCCCTCCCCCCGCCTTTATGAAATAGGAAATGATGATACACTGTATACTTTGTTAACTTGATTCTGATATCTGAGTTCCTCATCCCTAAACCATATAATTTATTCTTGCTCTTTGTGTCATTGCGCGTAAACTTGTATATAGAGTATGCCCCCTTGGAGACACCCTGACATTCTAGAACTAGAAATAATAAAATATTTTTTATTAATCATATGTTACAATAGTGTTTGATCCATGTGGGTAATTCGTAGGAGACTTTAATTACAATTGCCCCAAAAAGGCGAATACACATGCATATAACATTTTGTTTATTACCGGTAATCTTAAAAATTGAATTAAGCAACTTCCAAAGTGTTAATGTGCATCAGGAGAGAAAAAACAATCAAGAAATGATTTAAAATTTGCTACTGCACACATGTAAGAATGTATTAAGAAGACTGAATCTTTAGAACCAGGTTAGATGGGGGGGGGGGGGGGGGTGAATGTGGGGTATAAACATTTATAATTTGAATCATCTATTGTTATTAATTAGTTATTGATCCCAAGGTAGAAAAATGACCTCTGATCATATCTCAATAGATCATTTGTCAATTAAGCAAGGTGTAATGTAATTTTTTTAAGAATAACATTTTTTACCAGTTTTTAAAAGTTTTTTAGACACCCAAATTATATTTTGATTTTAATAGATCATTAGACAATTAAGGGGGGGAGGGGAAACAGTTTATATTTGAGTTTGTTTGGGAGTGGGGGTTCCAAGCCATATATTTGACAGTTTTTTAATATAATTCAAATAAGACTAAGCCATACTACAGTCATGAACATGAATAGTATAGAACAAATACAAACTAATACATGTATACATAGGAAATATTACAAAACATAGATGATTGATCTATATCTGGGTTCTTAAATTGAATCATATATCATGTACATATTATATTATTGTTTCTTTGTCCAAGGCATTTCAGATGTTATGTAGGTCATAATCGCAAGTGCTCTTCCTGAAATTATCAAATATCATAAAAACCATTGAGATCCCCACCTTAATCCAAAGATATTACTCCTCATTAGGTCATGGTGCATCAGATCATTATGGCATGTAAGTCATGACCCTAAGGGTTCATCCTGACCCCCTTAGAATCAGAAATTGTCAATTATCTTTAAATTATTGATGTTTGATGATCCTATCTCTATTTAATCTTTATTATTAAGTCTCCCGAATGAAATTTTGAGACTTATTGTTCTTGTATGGTTCTTAATGCATGTATTATTATTTTTCGTCTTATTCTTTTTCTTCTTTCCCGCTTTGAACTTATTTCTCAGAGATGGCTGAACAGAATTGTACAAAACTCTAGGATATGACAGGCCTGCATATCATATCTACTTGTGCACCATGGTTTGATTTTTCTCATTTTGGTTTAGACAACCTCTTTTCGCGGGGGGGGGGGGGGGGGGGGGGAGGGGGGTCGGAAGGGTGTGGGGGTCTAACATTGAACCTTGTAGGAAGAATCGTAGACTCTATTGTAAATCGTAACTTGAAAACGGACAAAGATAATACTATAGGGTTTTCATAATCATATATTGACTGTTACTGACAATATATAGGGTTTATCAGATCTGACCCCTGGGGTCATCCCCACACCCCAGGAATTTGAAATTTCCATATATCTCAGAAACTGTTATAATCATGACCCCTAAACCATATATATTCATGTTTCTGATGTCAAGGGGCATCAAATGATATGTAGGTCATGGGCCCTGTGGATGGTCCTGACCCCCTCAAACAGCAAGTCCCTTAATATCTTCAAAACAGTTGAGATCCCCAACCTTAAACCATATATATTCTTGTTCCTTGTGTCAAGGGGCATCAAACGGTATGTAGGTCATGGGTCCCGGGAATGGTCATGACCCCCCTCGAACAGGAAGTGCACGAATATCTCGAAAACAGTTGAGATCCCCACCCCTTAACCATACATATTCTTGATCCTTAAAGGGCATCAAAAGGGCCTCAGGGTTAAATTTAATTTTTCAAAACCGTAATGCACATCCATGGAACAGTCCCTATCATATCCCAAGATATGATGTGTCTATCCATTAAATCATAAAAGGAGTTCTAGGATCTATGTTTTTTAAGTGATGAACGTCAATTTTCTGCTAATTTTGACTCCCTGGATGAAATTAAAATTTTCAAAACCGTAATGCACATCCATGGAACAGTCCCTATCATATCCCAAGATATGATGTGTCTATCCATTAAATCATAAGAGGAGCTCTTGGATCTATGTTTTTTTTTAGTGATAAACGTCAATTTTCTGCTACTATTTGACTCCCTGGATGAAATTTAAATTTTTAAAACCTTATTGCACATCTATAGGACAGCCCCAATTATATCCCAAGAGATGACGTAGCTACTCTAAAAGTTGTAAGAGGAGTTCTGGGAACCATACTTTTTTTTGCAAAAAAACGTCATTTTTTTGCCCACTGATCCCCTTAAGAAAAAAAAAACCGGAACCTGATCACACCTCAATATGACACCCCTATTAAAAAAATGCCAAAAAATGACGTTTTTGAAACCAGTTTTTTTGTAAAAAAAAAACCCGTCATTTTTCACCCATTAAATGACCCCCAGGACAAAATTAAAAATTCCGAAACCTTATTGCGCATCTATAGGATACCCTAAAACATATTCCAAAAGATGATTTGTCTACTGTTGAAAATGTAGGAGTAGTTCGAGGAAGAAGGTTTTTTTGTGAAAAAACTTCATTTTTTACCAATTATTTGACCCCTAGGACTAACAGAGAATATTTGAAACCTTTTTACAAAACAACAAGATACCCCAAATCAAAGTCCAAGAGTTCAGTTTGCTGGTTTATAAGATGTAAGAGCAGTTTGAGAAAGTAAAACGTGACAGACGGACGGACGGACGGAACAGGGTAACAACAATATACCCGAACTTTCTTTAGAAAGTGCGGGTATAATAAGAAACAGTACGAAAACATTAAGATCTTCCGTTGGAAACGGAAGACCTTAAAAAACCGGAGAGGGCTACATTATTGCAGCTAGTCTTCAATGTGCGTGTTCAAGTCTTAAATGTTTGTATTTTGGTCTTATGCATCACAAGCAATGCATTTTAACAATTTAAAACGATTAAGATAATTATCCATACGTCACAAAACAACGTCTGACGTAATTCACGCGTTATTACGTCTTTTCCGCCGTGCCCGATTTAATCGAGACCTAACGCTAAAAGGTGTAAATGTATTTCAAAACAAAGAAATCAAGCTGACCTGAAAATTAATTCAAAATAAATCAATTAAAAATCCTGGAAACTGCAATCAATTAGTCTATTACTCAGCGAAATGAAAAATTGACTGGTTGTGTCGATTGAATACTCGTTTTGACACTAAAACGTTAGACCGCTTACTTTTGTCCTGCATAAACATCAATTCATTACGAGGTTGAACTTAATCCAATACATAAATTAAACATTAATCCCGTAAAGTCCATAAACATTCAAAATGAAATCCTGACCGAGATCTATATTCCAGTGCACAAGGGAGATAAATACACAAGGGGAAATAATTTGACTTATATCATCTTTATCCTATATTCGCTTAGCAACGAGCATAGATATATTTTCCACAAAAAATGTTTTTATAATTAAAATAATGCGCTGAAGAAAAGTTATTTTATTTTAAGAACAGTCTTTAAAACCAGTAAAAAAGGTTGAATAGAGGTTTTGTCTTGAATGCATATCAGGAAGTTAGCATTATCCACGCGCGTGACTTCAAGTTCTAAATACCGATCTCGATCCATAATACTTACAGATATCTTTTGCGATTTAAATAATACAGAATAATGAACAGTTTGTTTAAATCATGTTTTCTATTTAACAATCATCTAAACATGTTTTTTAGAGTGACGAAATAATAAACCTATGCACAATTTTATTTTTACGGATCTTTTTTCAAAATGTATATTTTAATGATTTTTACCCAAAATACGCCCATTGTGATCATGAAAAGGCCGATCCCTTGGGTAATTTTATTTCCAACTGATTAAGGGCGTTAATGTGTAAATAATATCAAAATTTGAGAGAATTCTGTACGTAAATAAAATTATTAGAGCCTAAATTATCTTTGCATATTCATTTTATTTTATCTCATTTGTATGCAGATTTATCTATTTTTGATAAATAAGCAAATGCAACATAAACATTTTGTTTTGAAAAAATATTTCCTTTATTTTACATAGGATATAAGTCAAAAAATCATTTTGTGAAATTCAAATTTCAGCCATTTTCCGCAATCGGTTCTATTTTTAGCAACGATCCTAGCATTGATAATACCGATGGACCAGCCAACAGGGTAAAATTTTATAAAAACATATCCTCAGACACATGTTTGAAAAATATGAAAAAATTCTGTACGCATTTTATTTATCTAGTGGGGTATGGACCATTACCTTAAGTCATGTTATCTACCCACCTCCAAAGCTGAGTGATGACAAAGCTGCCCCCCTCACTTACACACACCCCTATATATATATATTGGTACCGGGGATGAATAAACACAAAAGATAATGCTCAAACAACTTTTATCTATAGCGCTTTTGCCCTACCGGGTTCTTCAGTAGATTTAAAAACAAAGGGTGCTTTCCATTTAACCGGCATCGCCGGATTTGCCGATGTTGCCATCGTCGCCGATTGCTAGAACGCGCATCGCCGGCGAGCGACTGTGGCAACGCAATATACCATTGCCGATTAGGAAACAATATGGCGTCGAGGTTATCATATTCTACAAAGCCCGTATTTCTAAAACTACAATTTGTCTCACTACATTGAAATACATTAAAACTGCAAATAGCCAAAATTTTTGGTGCATATTTTAAGATAAGTATCAGTTTTAAGCTGCAGTCGTCCTCGTTGGAGCATTGTGCCGTTGCCAACCGTTCCATTAACGGCACCGTTTCCCGATAACGTCGCCGGCGAGGCAACGTTAATGGAAAGCGCCCAAAGTAAACAAAAACATTATGACGTCAATGCCATGACATTAGGTAGGCAACGTTATACAAACAAACTGTTGAGGACGTGATTATGACGTCAAAACATAGTGATGTCAAAACGTTATATTTGCATTTTCATTGTTCTTTCCCACTGTAAGCCCATACGGAGGAGCTGCAATTATTTCTCTATAATCGCAATTGCTCTGTCAGTATACTATGACGTCATAAAGGTGTAACGTTATATATACTTTTCCATGACGTTATAGATTTAAACCACTATACGATACATCATGTGTTTTTCTCCAACTCCATTAAAATTGACGTATTTACATGTAATATTAACACATGTTTTGATAACACTTTAAAGGAATTACTGTTATAACATATCATTGATTCTGTTAACAAATCTATGTGAATTAAAAAGATACATTACAGTCTGAATGTTTACTTTTGATGTAATAGCTAAATGTCAAGGTCTAGGCTAATACAGGGTATTTGCGAGTGGTAAAATGCAAATATAAGTAATAAACAACGAATATTTAGTGAACATGGTGTTATGAATAGCAACTGCTCTGCTGGCATATTTTCCATGATGCGCTAGCGCGCATCATGGAATATGCCAACAGAGCAATTGCTATTCATAACGCCATGTTCACTAAATAACGTTGTTTATTTCTTAAATATTTACATTCCACATATATTTTGCATGTGAAGCTACTGCAGATAAAGCACCATAACACAGACAGGGTACTAAAAGGTTAACTCACGAGTTTTAATTGTGACGTCACAAACGTTGAACGCTGATAAATACAACGTCACAAGCGAAAATTAAAGACCACGCATTTGGCTGTTACTGTAGGTCTTCCATTAATGTGAACTTACCCGTAGGATAATACAGTAATTAGCTCACCTGAGCCAAAGGCTCAAGTGAGCTTTTCTGATCACAATTTGTCCGTTGTCTGTCGTCGTTGTCGTTGTCGTTGTCGTTGTCGGCGTTGGCGTTGGCGTTGTAAACTTTTCACATTTTCATCTTCTTCTCAAGAACCACTGGGCAGATTTCAACCAAATTTGGCACAAAGCACCACTAGGTGAAGGGGATTCAAGTTTGTTCAAATGAAGGGCCACGCCCTCTTTAAAGGGGAGATAATTGAGAATTATTGAAAATTTGTTGGTATTTTTCAAAAATCTTCTTCTCAAAAACTATTCGACCTGAAAAGCTCAAACTTGTGTGGCGGCATCCTCAGGTAATGTAGATTCAAGTTTGTTCAAATTATGGTCCCCAGGGGTAGGGAGGGGCCACAATGGGGGGATCAAGTTTTACATAGAAATATATAGACAAAATCCTTAAAAATCTTCTTCTAAAAAACTATCAGGCCAGAAAAGCTCAAATTAAAATGGGAGCCTCCTCAGATAGTGTAGATTCAAGTTTGTTCAAATCATGGTCCCCGGGGGTAGGGTGGGGCCTCAATGGGGGGATCAAGTTTTACATAGGAATATATAGAGAAAATCCTTAAAAATCTTCTTCTCAAACATTATTAGGCCAGAGAAGCTCAAATCAAAGTGGAAGCTTTCCTCAGGTAGTGTAGATTCAAGTTTGTTCAAATCATGGTCCCCAGGGGTAGGGTGGGGCCACAATGGGGGGATCAAGTTTTACATAGGAATATATAGAGAAAATCTTTAAAAATCTTCTTCTAAAAAATTATTAGGCCAGAAAAGCTCAAATAAAAGTGGAAGCTTCCTCAGGTAGTGTAGATTCAAGGTTGTTCAAATCATGGTCTCCGGGGCTAGGGTGGGGCCACAATTAGGGGATCAAGTTTTACATAGAAATATATAGACAAAATCTTTAAAAATCTTCTTCTTAAAAACTATCAGGCCAGAAAAGCTCAAATTAAAATGGAAGCATCCTCAGGTAGTGTAGATTCAAGTTTGTTCAAATTATGGACCCCGGGGGTAGGGTGGGGCCACAAGAGGGGGGTCATGTTTTACATAGGAATATACAGAATTTTTTTTTAAAAATCTTCTTCTCAAAAACTATAAGGCCAGAAAAGCTTAAATTTGAGTGGAAGCATCCTCAGATAGTGTAGATTCAAGTTTGTTCAAATCATGGTCCCCAGGGGGAGGGGGGCCACAATTAGGGGATCAAGTTTTACATAGAAATATATAAAGATAATCTTTAAAAATCTTCTTCTCAAAACTATCAGGCCAGAAAAGCTCAAATTAAAATGGAAGCATCCTCAGGTAGTGTAGATTCAAGTTTGTTCAAATTATGGTCCCCGGGGGTAGGGTGGGGCCACAAGAGGGGGGTCATGTTTTACATAGGAATATATCGGAATTTTTTTTTTAAAATCTTCTTCTCAAAAACTATAAGGCCAGAAAAGCTTAAATTTGAGTGGAAGCATCCTCAGATAGTGTAGATTCAAGTTTGTTCAAATCATGGTCCCCAGGGGTAGGGTGGGGCCACAATTATGGGATAAATTTTTATATAGGAATATATAGAGAAAATCTTTAAAAAAATTTCTTTTCAAAACTTTATGGCAAAGAAAGCTCAAATTGTAACCATCCTCAGATAATGTAGATTCAAGTTTGTTCAAATCATGGTCCCTGGGGGTAGGGCGAGGCCACAATGGGGGATAAATTTTTATATATAGAGATAATCTTTAAAAATCTTCTTCTCAAAACTATAAGGCCAGGAAAGCCCAAATTTAAGTGGAAGCATCCCAAGATCGTAAAGATTCAGGTTTGTTTAAATAATAGTCATGGGGTATGGTGAGGCCACAATGGGGGATGAATTTTTACATAGGAATATATAGAGAAAATCTTTAATATCTTCTTTTTAAAGACTATTTGGCCAGAAAAGCCTAAACTTGTGTAGAGGCATCCTCGGATAGTGTAAATTCAAGTTTGCAAAATCACAGTCCCTAGTGATAGGGCTGGGTCGTGACGGCAGTTTGAATTTTTACATAGGAATATATAGAGAAAATCATTAAAAATATTCTGGGAAAGTTTTCGGTCCAAAACTCAGTACTTAGTGTGAAAGCACAGGTTATGCAGATTTAAGTTTGATGAAACCATGATTCCCTAGAGAAAAGGGGGGCCACGAAATGGAGGGGGGGGGGGTAAATTGGAATAGAGAAAAATCTTCTTACAGGTACAACAACAAAAGGGGCTTGGTATTTACCCCAAAAAAGAGGTGGATAAAAATTAACAGATTTTCTATTTTTTTTTAGCAAGATCTACTGTACTTAGTTGTCAAGATATTTTGATACTGTAATGCTAATTTGATCAGAATTAAGGCAATTGTTGCTCAGGTGAGCGATGTGGCCCCTGTGCCTCTTGTTTTGAGATTATATCAGGGTCATTTTTATAAAATAACCTTGCATGACTCGTTTCTCTTTTCCCAAAAAATGCTAAAGGATGACGTTTACTCAGGATGATAAAAAAATTTCAACGGAAGATATAAGATATAATATATATAATATAAAACCATCTATTTTTTGTTATAGAACTTTGATTGTAGTTTATTTTTTTTACATTCAAACAATAGGTCAACGGCCTATTTTTTGATTTAATGGCCTTTGAATATTATTTCTAAAAAAGAAGAGAAATGCCACCAAATTTTACACCACGCTTGAAATTTTCAAACTGGTGAAAATATTGCAAATAACTGTACTCTCTTAAAAGTGAAATACAGTTTTTAATTAACATAGCTCATAATGTAATTGCAAAATGTTGAATTATAATCCACAATAAAAGACCCGGAAAGAATGAAAACAAGTCCTACTTTAGTTTCTATGCGTAAATCATACAAAAGAAAATTACTGCAATTTATGCCTTGGAAAAACAGATTATTAAAATGCTACAATACTTTCGTTAAAATTTAAATATGTAACCTGTAATGTTTATTCTATATTATGCATGAAACAAAAAATTGTACCGTCAATTTTGAATAGAGATCATCTTAAAACAACAAAATGGACACTATAGATATTTCTTTTTATAGAATATTGCAACAATAAATCGGTACAAAGTATTCAGAAAAGCAATATATTTCAGTTTAAACGCACTATGACGAAGTTCAGCTACAACGAAAAAAAATACACTGATATTACTAACAAAATGTATTATTAATTAGTTTCTACAACAAATTAAATAAAAATAATAATATTTTAGTTTGTTATATAGAATGAGAGAAAATACTTTAAAATACCGGTTGCTGTCAATAAAATTTTTCCCAAAGTTACTAAATTTTTCGTCGACCACGATGCTATTCACGCAATGCTAAGAGATAAATAAGAGTTCAATTAACAATATAACATACTAGTATTTGAATTAAATTAGGTATCTAATTTACTAAACAATGCTTTTAAAAGTCGTTTGTAAAATCACAGCAATTTCTTTTTTCATACCCAGAAAAGAACTGTGTAAAGTTAAGTTTTAATTTATATTTGTATTTAAGTCACATACACTTAATATCCACTTTTTCTTTAAGCAATGAAGACTAGCTTTCTCTGAATTTCTCAACAGTAAATTACCCTGCTCTATATTTTTGTATTGCTTTATTGGAAAATGTATCGTATATGAAGTAGGAAAAATACGAAATAAAAGTGCATGTGGGGATAAAATCTTTATGCATATGCACCAAAGCCAGTTGTTTATTTACAGAATGTCCCCCAGGATTCTTTAGTTCAAATTATGATGTCCACTGCAGTTTTCCGTGTAGTTACCCATCATACGGAGCTCTGTGTGGGAGTCTGTGTAACTGTTCTAAGGAGGACTGTCACCACGTCTACGGATGTCACGTGACAAGTAAGTCCTGATTTAGTCCTGATTTGGCACAGTGTTAGTCTTATCATAGTTCTTTTGCGTGCTTAATTTTGATTTTATCACACCCTCCTTTCAGTCGACCGCAAGTACTAGTATATGATAAAGTAACTATTGCCTGCATCGTAGTTAAAAGTAATTCATACTAAAGTTATAATTACTGTTACTGTTAATGAATAGGTTTTTCATTATCATTTTAAAGATAAAATCAACTTTTAACAAATTCATTATATCAACTGATATACCCGGTATTTGTTTAAACATCTATATGTTTTTCAAGGTACTAAAGGAACCATTCAGAAAACATCTGCGAATCCATTATTTATCCAGTACATTTCACACAGGTAAGTGATAATGCTACGCTAAGAAATTCCAAATGAATATAGACAGCTAGATATTTATATAATAGAACAATAATTACACGTTCTATATTTCATCTTCATTTTAAGGAACATATGAATTCATATAATATATACCAATTTACACAATAAGGCGGTATAAACAAAATCTATGTTTTACTTTCACGCATCTCATGAAATAATTTTACGTTTAGGTAACATTTTCATGTAAACCATGCAGAATTTTTTTTTTCAAACATAAAAATTGCATTATTTATCAACATACTAATAGTTTTTTAAAAGTAGAACCTGGGATTTTATTCTATACTTTCAACAACATCTTCAACATGCACCCCACCTGGAATGATAACTCTGTCGTGCAAACAGAATTTGTTATTTTTCCTTTCTACGTGATCGACTAGTTTTGCTATGATCCATTTCTGGTCACGTGTGCTGTATGCTACAAAGTCATAGAGAAAGTTGTCGCGCAAGTCTCCCGGCGGAGAAATAAGATTGTTGTACTTGCATGCATGTTTGTAGTACTTTATATCCCATCTGTTTCTCATGAGTTCGACAAAAGAGAATGCGACTAAGCATAACACACCAGCCATAATAAGATCCACCACGACGTATTGATTCAGCTCATAGCAGTACGTTGAGTAAAAGTCGACAAGGGACCCCACCCCCGCTATTGTGTAGGCGTGTTACATGTGAGCAGACAGGCGTTGCCGGATGTTCAATTAATATTGTTCTCATAATATATCTTGAACCACTCCAAACTATAGACACAATGGAGGGGGTTAGATGAGAGATCAATTAAAACATCACTCGTATCCCAGAGAACCCTTGATAAAGATTCAATTATTACGAATGTAAGCGCATTACTATTAAAAGAGACATACTGTAATTTGCCCAGGAATTGACAGGCTTCAGCATGCAGAGACTGAATTGAATTAAAGTTCATATCAATCGACGATAACGATGGAAGATTTGTTAAGAAATCAGTCAGCTTTGAAAGCATCCTTGGTATATTTACAAGAGACAGATCGGTTATTCTGTGTTAGATATTTCAACAAGGGGTTGTAAAGAAGAAAAGAATAAAAATCCATCACATTCATGTATTGCTTTTTAATGTAACCTATGGACAGCTCTCATAGATTTGGGGATACAAAAAAGCATAAATATTGACTTCTAAGACTACGCTGTAAAATATATATTGTAATGTCAAATCTTTAAAATATATTTAAGCAATCGGCAGAGTAGTATTTACAGGATAAAGAGAAAGATCTAGTTTGACCAATTCTGTTAAGCAGTGTTCGTAATCTGCGAGTAAAAAGGTCTCCGAGATATGGAACCGTCGAGATTTCTGCAGAGAAGTAGGACTCTAGTGCTGTATAGTAAAGATCATTTGAACAATAGCAAGGTCTCGGGAACTCTGGAAGGAAGTTCGATGACAGATTTTTAGAGTCGGCAATCCATATAGAGTTTTGGCTCAAATCAGGTGTTTGCAGTTTTAGAAGATTTTTAAAACTCTTCATTTCCACTTTTCTAACTTGACTTTGTTGCATAACAAGGTCTGTCAAATTTGAGAACCATTTGTTTTCCAAAATATTATACATTGCGTCTAAAGCATACAACCAAATTCTTGACAAGTTCAAAACCTTAAGGGTCGAGTACCCTAGTTTTTCAGTTCATTCATCTAACATGGCGTTGTATAACATATTAGTGGACAGATCGGACACCTCTAGTAATGTCAATGGTTCTAGAACTAAATTCTCAAATAGTAGTTTTTCTACTGGACGAAACACCGAATTGAGATTGGGAAACCACGTGATATATTCCTGAGATTTCTGTAACAACAGACTTCGATGTCCGGGCATTGTGACACTGCCTTACCGTCCCTTCTGTTTCCTTGGTTCTGTAGCTTGGTTATTGTGTCCGTCACGGAGTCGTGTCCAGGAAGAAAAAAATCGAATCATGGTAATTAAGATTGACAACCCAAGAACAGTATATCTGTCATTGTGTTCAACAGGAGGATATATTATTGAGTGTTTGTCAATATATTGTCATTTAATATAAATACTGTAAAATCTTATTATAATTTACTACTCAGTAGTTATGTCAATCTGACTCAACCATAGTGACGTCAACCCACGTAACGGAACGGATACACCAACACGATACTCTCTTTCTATCTTTTATTATGAATGATACTTTAAAGAAAACAAAAACCCGATGTAATATTGTTTCGGTATTAACGCTACTATTTAAAAGACGACAAATAGTATTAAACTTTTTATTCAACAATAAACGTTTTTGATTAAAATATTTGAATTAAAATGGTATACTGTTTTATTGTGTTGGAATTATTTGGAGGGTATGGGGCTTAATATTGCCATACTTATGTTTCATTCATCATATCACATAACAAAAACAGAAAAGGAGATTAGGAAAAAGAATCGAATACTAGTACTTTTTTTTCTCATTGCATCATCAAACGTTTAACATCATCTCCTCCGATGTTTCTTTTTCCCTATCAGAACAGTTACGGTTTAAACATTAATTCGGAAGTGTTTATCGTTTTTGATACATGAGAAATCATCAGTCTTAACATATTCTACGAATTTCTACCAATATAAACTACTAATAATAATTGATTTTACAAAAATTATTATTATTTTTTTGTCTGTCTTGAATAACATCAGCATCAGTTAAACTGTTTTCCAGGAATCTAAATACCGTATTTCACTCTTTGCATAGTTAGATTGTCCTACCTAATCACAGGACGACAGGGAAATGTATCAAAAGTTTGGCTTTAAGCATTGTGTTATACATTTGCCTTCAGCTTGATATTTTAACATTGTAAATACGTTTACATATGTAACATAATGATTTTATTTTGTGATAGATGTAATTTGAACTACTCTCGGTTTATCAAGTGACGTTTGCATTTCCTTATCAATAAAATCCAATTTTCAATATAAAAACATACAAAATTCAAATAGTGAAATTTCCGAGATACCTCGTGAACCAACCTTCGATTATACGATCACATGACTCTGAGAATGTTCGTGTTTAGTTTGTTATCAGATACTTACCGCTACAAACACAGGTCTGACTATCACAATCATCACAGACACACTTATTCATGCACTGATTCCCACAGTATCCTCTAAGGCATGACAAGGAACAATGATGACCAAAACTTCCGTTACAGGCTGTACATGTAAAGAAGGAGAGAAAACTAGCTACTGGAATAATTTAAACTCATGGGGGCCAATTGTCGGGGGTTGCTTTAATTTTACAGGTTCGTGTGGACGTATTCTCATATACAAACATAAGAAGATATGACTTTAAAGTCATAAATTCATGGACGATGTTAATCTATCATTTTAAGATACTTACGAAAGCAGTTACCTTCCTTTAGGTAATACCTTGCACAACATTTGTTTTCTCTTCAATAGAAAAAAGCTTAAAATTAATTATCATCAATTGCAATGTTAAATGTATAAATCTATGACAGTTTTAAAAAACAGATTTTCTAATATCGATTGTCAACTGGATGAATTAAAAATACTACACACCAGGCATTATATATTACTCACTTTCTTTCAGGGAAACAAACTCCATTCTCAGACTCAACTAATTTGATTGTCAGCATAAGAATCAACGTTTCATTTATTCGATGCATATCTGTCAGCAGTCACATGTGCAATATTGCAAAATATTAGAACCGTCTGATTTCAAGCTGATTTTTGTATCAATTGACAATTATTTTCCTGTTTTTTTCTAAGAGATATCCCAGTATTTCACAACTCTAATTTTATCGAAACGCCGGTCAAATAATTTCAAAATAGCAGATGTTCTAGCGAATGAAAGTGAGCAAATACGAGTGATATTTGCACTGTTTCATACATTTTAATGGTTCTGTAGTTTTACGCTTACACAACTTTATTATGTAATTGTATATGAGCAAATGGTCTTTCCCAACATGAGATACATTTTGGAAGTTGAAACGGTCATAAGGTTTCCTGCAGGCAATGTCATCATAATGTAATGTTTAAAATCAGTATCTTAATTGATTACTTTGTTATGAAATAAACATTTAATGAAACTTATCTTTCTTTATAACTGTTTTCATTGAAACGTATGTAAAACATGTGCAAACAAATTTTCTCTTTTGAACCAAGAAAATATGATCAATTTGGTATTTTTTTTTCATAAAGTTTTGTTGTGAGGCTACTTTTTTCTAGTAAAATATATAAGTATCAAACATATGACTTAGACTCTGTGATATCTTTCATTTCAAGTTCATTGGGGTATATCGAGTCGACGTAGGAAAGGAAGTAACAATTGTTAATTGATAATACCTAAATGTCGAGTTAAAGGCTTCATTGAACAATTTGTTTTATGTATAAGTGTTTGAATAAATTCTACTTCAAATAAATACAGAAATAGATCTGCTAGCAATTAAAACCAAATCTCTTGGAAATTTTGAACTTAAAAGAATGCTTTCAGACTTTGTATGCCCTATCATCTTTATGAATATGAATGTTTATGTGAAATATGTAAAAAAAATTTTTTTTATTTGAAGTTGAACAATAAAATGCATTTGTATACAATAAAGTGATAACAGCTTTGAGAAAATTTACTTCAAAACAAAATTTTTCATTGGAAGAGAGAGAGAGAGAGAGAGAGAGAGAGAGAGAGAGAGAGAGAGAGAGAGAGAGAGAGAGAGAGAGAGAGAATTGGTTGTTGAACATGAGTAAGAAATTGATTTATAGTTTTATATCATCTCTATGCAGTCAGATTCTGCTATAATTGTTCAGTGAAGTCTATTAAGAAGAAAAAGCCAAGTTTCCCATCTCTTATAAAAATCATCTAATCTGCAATTTCGGGTAGCTATATATCTTAGAGTTGATATATGTGTTTTAATATCTATAAGTAACTCATGAATTATTAGTGCTTCATTAAGACATCTTTTCCTATAGATATAGGATTTCATAACCAAGAAGATAGAATACATGTCTGTAGAAATAGGGTCAGGGTGTAGCCCAAATATAAAAATTAAAGGATCTCTTTGGATTGTAATTTTCTTTGATTGACAGAATTCAAAAAATTGCTGAAAGAGTTCTTAAACATTAGGACACTCCCATAGTACATGAAATATTGTCTCATCATGTTGTTTATAAAAGTTACATAACTTACTACATTCCTTTCCTATTTTAAATAGATATTTATTAGTTGTTAGAATGTGGTGATTAATTCTAAATTGCAGCCATTGTAATTTGGTACTTTTAATGTTGACAAAAGGTAACTGGTATATGGTTTTCCACTGTAAATCGGACAACATAAAAATAATCCCCATTTTGATTTATTGAAAGATGTAACATTTTCAATGTTTAGAATATTATACATGATCTTAGATCCTTTTCGAGGTGAGCAAAATAATTTAATGTGGAAAGGTACAAAAGGCCTTTGGTTATCATCTTCTTTTGAGATTCCATGATAATGTAAACTAGTTAAAATAGATTTCTGAAAACCAAGATAAGTAAGGAAGTTTTACTTGACATCAAACTTACTTTGAAGGTCTTGTAAACTTAAAAAAGACCCATTTTCATCCAGCAAATCATTGATATAAACAATATTCTTATTAAACCAATCAATAAAGACAATTGATTCCCCCCCCCCCCCCCCTCATTGTAATGTTCTTATTGTACCATATGGGTTGCGTAATAAATTCATGCCATGTAAGTAATTTCATTTTATCTTGTATATTTTTAAAAGCAATAAATGTATCCTTCCAAAAGGAGTTTCTAACTAAATTAGTAAATATAAAGGATATGAAGTCTGACCCAGTCTTCAGCACTATGTCCGTATTAATTGATTTATTTAATAATATATTCCATTTTGAATTTGGGCTATTTATCAATCTTCTGATCCAGGATAACTTTAGACGTTGGATGTAATTATTTATTTCAATCATTTTGAGACGACCATTTGAGTATTCTTGTGTAATTTGTTTTCTTTTTATTTTGTCCACCTTAGATTTCCAAAGAAAATTAAAAAATATTTCATTTAAGTCTTTAATAAATTTACTTAATGATGTTGGAAGTGAAATAAACAAATGATTCATTTGTGATATGATAAGAGATTTGATCAAAGTAATCCTACCAATAGGAGTTGTATGTCTTTTGTTCCACTGATTGATGATTTCTTTAATTTTAACTAACTTTTTATCATAATTGAGTTTTGGAATATTTGCTAGATCTACGTCAAATTGGATGCCTAGTAATTAAAATTGTGTTGTCCAATGAAAATTCATTTCATGACATAATTTTTCAGTAGAATATTTTTTGCTGCCTATCCAGACTAATTGTGTTTTTGATAAATTAATCTTGAGTCCAGAGATTGTATTAAAATTATTCAATTCATCAATAGTTGTTTTGAGGGATTTTTCTGAGCCATTTAGAATTAGTACAGTGTCGTCAGCATATTGAGATATCAGATATTCGGTATCATCTATTACTATTCCTTGGATATTCTTATTACATTTTATCTTATAGGCCAACATTTCTGCACACAGTAGGAATAAATAGGAAGAGATCGGGTCGCCTTGGCGACATCCTCTGCTAGGTTTGAAAAATTTTGAAAGATATCCAGCTTGTGTGACCGATGATTCTATATTACATTGCAAAGTAGATATCCAAGATTGAATGGATACTCCAAAGTTTAAAAAATCTAAACATTTGTGAATAAATTTCCAGGAAACAGTATCAAAGGCTTTTTCAAAATCAATCATTAACAATACACCCGGGATGTCATTTTCCTCTGTATATATGTAAATATGCTTATTTTAAAATCCTTATATTTTACCGTAGTTTAGTATTCATATGAACATAATACTTAAGGTCAGACGCGACTTATTGTCCATTTATTCTATTTTTTCCTATCTCCACAATGAGAAGATTTCCACTTCGTTATTTCATAATTATATTTTTATGTAATATGGTTCTTTTTTTGTTTGGATATTATGTGTTCAAATGAAAATATATAGTATGACTTTACTTATAAGCATTCAAATGCATTTTGCATGCTATTTTAAGGAAAATTCGAAATATTCTAGCTCCGAAACGATCCTGGTAATGTACTCTGAATTTTTGGGAATTGACAGGTTTAAATGTTAATAAATAAGAAATAAAATATCAAGGAAAATTATATAAAATTGAGGAACGTCTCGTCTATCCTTAACTAAATCTATACTACTGTATTAAAATAATAGACTCGAATTTTTGTTGAATTGATGTTGCATAATTGTAGCTAGGAAGACGGCTTGATTTATAAACAAGGTTACGTTATAATGCAACCTCAATAGCAAGTTATGATGGCATTCAATGTTTTTCAGTCGCATTAAATTATTTTAATACAACTCTTTCTTTGTATGCGTGTTAATGCTCTTTTAGAGCCCTACTCAGTATTCTGAAGAAGAAGATACGTTAACATTTAATGATTACGTTAAAAATATTAAACTAGACAAGGCGTTTACGAACGACTTTCCCCAAATTTATTTCAAAATTAAATTTGTTAACGGTTTATATGCCTAATGATGAAATTATGGTGTACAGATTCAAAATATTCTATATTTTTTAAAAAAACAATACTTTTTAAATTATTTTACATCAAACTGATCATGTTGATTGCTTCTTGCTATCAATATATCATTATTGCCGATCATTCCTTCAAAAGGAATACTTGTCTAAACTGTTCTGATCTAACACTATTTATAGAACGGGAATTTCCAATATAAACACTGTCAACAAAATGTAAAGTTGTGTATGTTTTATTGCCAGCAAACAAAATACAACTTTATAAACATAAAAACTTGAAAGTTTAACCTTCAAGAATAAACAAAACACATGATTCACGAAATAGAAAATTAAGCGTCTTCTCACGATTTCCTCTGCTATACTCTGTCCCAAGATATTTTGGATTCACGTTCGGCTTAATTGTGGGATATTTATAAATACCTCAGGATTCAAACGATGTTCATTCAAAAGTATAAATAATTTCCAAGATTTCTCAGTCAAAACGCCCCTGTTAGCTTATCAGGTTTCAATACAATGCTAAAAAATATGATGTCTACGGATATTTTGTATTGCAGCAAGCCCGGATGATAACGTTGAAATATTGCTCGATGTATTCCGAGTGTATTCCGATTGGAGAAAAGATGTAAACATTCCCCATTATAAATCTCCGTAAGGAATCTGTTTTCGTTCCTGTGAATTTTTCCGAGTGAAAGATGATAATGTGTCAAAGAAATTATGTTGGAAAATATCCCTTTCAACTATTTCAATTGCACTTCTTTCACAGGTAAGTGTATTTTTAAAAATCGTCCAAATGTGCAGCATAAATATCTTGGGACAGACTATAGAGATCAATCAACATTGTACTGCAAAACTGGCTCTTCCTTTTCCAGAGTAATTATAACAAACATATAGGCCTATACACTTTCACGGTAACACTGCTGTTTAAATTTGGTAACGATGATTTTTAAATTTACACACGTACATAATCGGTCATCAGAAAAGGCATCGTAAAGCAAAGCTATGTCAGAGTAATGCATCAACTCTTTCGGCGCATTCCAAGCGGCAGATATACCATTTACTGATTTAAGTACATCACTGGCTATTTAGTTACCACAACGTTTACAAAAGTCGCGTATACATACTATTCTTTGTCGACATATCAACTATTTTTGTCCACGATCGCCTCCCCTTGCACATTCCAGCGATCTCACATGAAAACCAGTTTTTACGAATCTTTCTGTAAATTGAATAATGCTATCACATGTATTTTTCTTTCGTTCTCAATTCAGCCGGTTCAGATTTTACTTCACTATTTGTGTTTAATCCATTAAATTCAGCTCAATAGCTCTGCATTAGCTGAAGGCGCATCCATTTTGAATATTGTTGCTGTTGTTGTTTTGTATTCATACGCGCCGCTTCATTCAAATTATTTACATTTTTTTATCAATGAATCAATCAATCAACTTCACATTTTATGATTTGAAAATGTTTTATTAAATGATAAGAAATAAAGATAATAATTTTTCTATTGATCGACGTATCAAAGAAAAAATTGACCGGAAAACTTTTTCATCAATGCGCTACGTTATCTTCATTTCTTAAAGAGGTACGATCCTCTTATTTTGGGTAGACATTTTGGGTCACCTATAGTCTGGAAATTCTGTGTCATATGTGAATTCTACTTGTAAATTCCTTTTTTACAGTACCAAATAAACTATATTGAATAAAATAGTGAAGGAAAATTCCATATTTAGAGAGTGTAGTAAGGGACTACATTTTGTGGCGGAAGGTTTTTAAGAAGAAAGTGAACATTTTTTATAACGCAGTTGTTTTAGAGTACCGTAATTTTAGCTTTCTTATTTTCCGTGCAGACCAAATTTTCAGATAGTTTATGCATCGGGATATCTTCGTGTTGTTTCAAAAACATATTTCAACAATATTTCAATATTTCTATCGACATATATTGGCATGTTTAAGTGATATTTCATAAAAGTAAAGAAAAAATCAACTCCAATTTCCCCCTAAAATTAGCTTATTTCATGCCATATCTCAAAATTTACTTTTTGTTTTAGTTTCTGAATATTTTTAAAAGTTTCTTTTGACAAGTCTGTCATAATTTGAGAAAAAGTTTGAGACTTTTAAATTATTTCATTGCATGTTGAATCGTTTATGAATAAAAATAGTATTTTTCAGTGCAAAAAGGTCAAAATATCAATAAGGTGAAGAAATTGCAAACTATTTCATTATGATAATTTTTATTAATTCTAAATAATGTAAATTTGTATTTGATACCATGGTTCATTTCGATAAAAAATAATAGAGGGAAAAGCGATTTATGTGCAAATTGCATTTTCAGTGCAGAAAGGTCATATTAAATATACAGTAGCACTGAAAGGAGCATATAGACCCCAAAATTTTGGTTTAGATATGTGTGTAGATGTTAAAAAAATACTTTAGAAAAAAACTTAGAGACTTTTGATCGCAGGATCCAACGTCCTTAAATAAATGGAAGAGCCACAGTAACAGCCACACGCGTGAACTTTGAATTTGGCTTGTGACGTTGCAGTTTACAGCGTTCAACGTTTGTGACGTCATAATGGCTTTACGTTCTCTACAGTCAAATAAAATGACTGTAGCTTTTTTTGGAGTCGATAGGCAACCAATCTATTCAGAGAATCTAATACATTTACTTGCACAGGTAACATTGAGCCAAAAATAGTATATTTTTATAATTTAGTTCTACACTGATCAGAAACAGTGTAATACTTAGTCAGAGTAAATCAACATGACCACCCCTCAAATGCTGATATACGCAATTTAAATTGTTAAGAAAAAGAAAGCAAAGTTTTCAAAACAATACCTTAAGAGTCAAAATCAGCAAGCATCGAGCATTTTGTGAAAAATATGGAGAGTGACATAAAAACAATAGTGATAAAAACGCATATAAAGATAATCAGAATGAAGATTGTATTAAAAATATTTGAGTAATTTTTTGTTTTTCGTGCTGTTACTATGGAAACCACGTGCTTTTAGACTGACTGATTTGTGCTTCATTTTAACATGAACATTTTTGTATACACAAATACAATATTATGTTAAATCATATTAAAATAACTGTATTCCAACAGCTAAATTGGGATTTTTCAAAATACATTTTCAAGTGATTTTTGCAATACAAACAGGTTTCATTGACAAAAATTAATGACATAGTGTGGATAAAATACTTCCACAAATATTCAATGATAATGTGAAAATTTTAAACTTAATATTTCATAAACACAAGGTTATGATAATTGGTTGGCAGTGCATGTATTTAACCTGTTATAAGGACAGCTAGCTTCTGTCTTGATTATTAAACAAACCAAACGCATAAACGATTTTGGCTCCTTTGTCTCTTGCCTTGTCATGTCTTATAATAGTTCCAACTAATTTTTAAGGGATTACAGAATCAATAAACGACGCAGAAACTTCCTCGCAAATTTCCTCGATTCTAATCACGGCTCCATCGATAGAATTTCGTATGGCTGTTCCAATATCTTTTTAATGTTCGACACGGGAAAATGATTTTTTTCGACAATTCGCCAGGACTCTAAACAAATTAGGTATTTTGATTTTAATGCGTAAATAATAAACAAAAGTTTGCAAAAAATCATGTATTGTTGTTTGCCTGTTATAAGAGGTCTTACAATTTTGATATTATTCTGTTTATGTATTAGGAGACAGTTAATTCAACATATCAAAACTTGTTCTTTGATTTCTATTCCTGTTATCTTAATAAGGAAATAAACATATCATTCATTTCATGTTGTAAATTGCTATCACAAAACTTCCTGATATTATACCATGGCACATGTTTATCAATCTTTAAAATGCGTTGCATTTATTGCAACAATTAGCTTGGGAAAATGTCAATCTATTTGCGGGCCAGCTGGGTATATAACTTTACTCTCCATCTTTGCAATTTACCGAGCTTCTGATTATAGGAAATACAATTGAGTCAAGAAAAAATGTTACCAAGGTTATGAGTGTTCGTGTTATACAGAAAAGGGTACATTTAGCGCTGATTTTAATCTATAATTGGCCGCTTCATTGGTTGTTGTAAAAAAATCCTCCAGGTTTTTTTTTTTCTTTTTGGGGTTTATTGTTTTGATTTGTTTTCTGCGTTGTTGTATAGATAGTAGAAGTTAGCAAACTGTGATGTTCATCAAAGGTTTAACAGTACTCTTGATGACTTCATTTATAGCATATCATTATATATATAGTATATCATTATTTCCAACCGAAATAAGTTTCCAGATCATCTCAAGTTTCTCAGAGACGGGAGTAAGTTCTATTTATTTTCCATCAAAATCGATAAATGTTGTGTTCGAATCATTTTGTACACAATTGACATAATTGCAAAGAAATGGAGCAAGTAATAAAGAGTATATCTCAGTTTGTCAGAATGAACTGATTTACCTACATAGCAATAGATTCAAATTAACCACCTTATTTTATTTTATTTCTAAACAGTGTTTATTTGATACTTATTAATTAAAATTCCTTTGTCAAAATGTACTTATGGATAACTAAGTGTATATTTCAAGTGTTACTCATCGCTAAGCCATTAGAAATGGTCTGTGTTTGAGGGTTAAATTTATTATAATGAATTAATTAATTTGACGTAAAAGTATATATTCTTTCCTTTGCTCTTGCTGATTTATTAGTGATTTATGTCAAGGCATTTTTCCTAGTATTTTATACCCAATATGGCTGATTTTAAAGTAAAATGCATTTAAATATAATTTGAATGAACATCTAGATAATGTCCTCTTTACACAACGTGTGTTAATTTTAGAACTGATAGAAGACCATATTGCTGTCCATATTATTTTCACAAGAACAATGAATGTGAAGGTATGTTTTATTTTTCACCGAGGATTTAAATAAAAGTGGGCTTTTTTTAACCTCAGACAGGGCTGATGCTCTGTCTGCCATTTAAAAGCAACGAGATTAATGTTTAGTTAACTGAATGCATTTACATAAATCACTTTTATATATATAGTAATGTTCTAAATACTTCTGAGCGGCGGAATACATTGTTTACAATTGTAGCCTAGGTCATCCCGTAATCATAGTCAAATATTTCGGGAGTTGTTTAAAATAAACGATATCTATATAAATATGTATTAACATGTTTGTAAACTCATTTAAATCATGAATAATGACTCGTTGGTTTATTTAGTCTGTAACAATGACTATCTAGTAAACGTCTTCAATACATATCAAATGAATCCGGATATCTGTACTTTGAGCCCTGTGATTTATTTCATATGAGATGTTAATTGTATTTAAATAAGGAATAGGAATCATTCTTTCAGTATTATGAGGTGATAATTTTGGTCGGGGCGTGATCAAAGACAATAAAGTCCGAAGGGCTTTATGATAGATTTGATCATGTCCCGACCGAAATTATGACCTCATAATATTCAAAGAATGATTCCTTATTACCTATATTTATATAATTGTAAGCCATCGTACGATTAAATATTTAGATAAAAATAAGCAAACCCCGCTGGCGCCTCAATTTTGCGTCATTTGTATTATGGGTTATATAGTACAAAATCGATACGTAGTGTTATTACAGGCAAAGACACTGGAAATGTAAATATAACAACATAATACTGTGGTTTCATTAATATTCAAGGGTATCAATTTTCGTGGATAAAGTGAAAATCACAGTTTCAAGGATACGTAAATTCGTGGCCAATGACCCTTTCAATACAAAATGTTAACAGAAATTGCATTTCAATGAACATTTAATCATAAAATTTATAGGAATAGTTCCGTGTGCATGTCTTATCTACATTTTATGCAATATATTCTACTGGTAAAATACAACTTAAACATTATACAATTGTTGTACAGAAGAACTTGAAACAATGAAATTAATTTATGAGCCATACTATAGTTTTTATGCTAAAACTACAAAAAAAAAAGGAAAATTATTGCAATTTTCGAAGGTTATGAACTTTGACTAGCTATCCCTGAATTTTTTAACGGTCAATTACCCTTACCTATATTTTCTTTTGTTTGCATAAAAATACGAAATAAGTAGTATACGCCGGGATAAATATTGTTCCCAAACCAATGCACACTGTTTAATTACAGAATGTCCCCCAGGATTCTCTAGTTCAGACAATGCTGACAGCTGCAGTTTACCGTGTGATTATCCATCTTACGGACCCCAGTGTGGGAGTCTGTGCAACTGTTCCAAGGAGGACTGTCACCACGTCTACGGATGTCCTTTAGCCAGTAAGTCTTGACTTGGCACAGTGTTAGTTTTATTTTAGGCAAGTTTTTTTTGGCTTAAACATGCACTTCTATTCAGTCGTACTTATGTGAAACAGCACCTTTTGCTTGTATACACTTTTATACTGAAGTTAATTATGAATACTGTTTAAACTAATAGGGTTAATAATATTATTTTAAAGGTTAAATTAACTTTTAACAAACTAATTATATCAGCGTTATATTTGTTTGAACAATTATATGTTAAATGTATGTTTCAAGGTACTAAAGGAACTATTCAGAAAACATCTGCAATCCATTATTTATCATCTGCATTTTACACAGGTAAAAGATTATGCAACACTTTTTAAAAAGAAACTTTAAATGAAATCAGACTGCTATATATTCAAATTTAAATATAATATAATATATAATTACACATAATTATTATACTCCATCTTTTATTTAAGGCCTCTTGGAATTTTAAAAAATGACACTCTTCCAATATCATTTTTATTATTAATATTAGATATATTGGTCTAAGATATATCAAAGGTATTTATGAATATGGTCCATAGAAGTGAGATATGGGGCCTCAAAGTAATACATGTTCAATTCTTATGAAAGCAAAGTGTTGACAATTCCATAAAATAACAAGGCAATGATTGTTGAAACACTTAAACAAAAGTGTGTCAAATGAATACGATACAAAACCCTTATAATAATATAAACACAATTATTCTTATCATTTCAAATATTAAATGTTTCCCTTATAATATACAATATCTCACCCTTAAATCCATATCAGAGAAAAGTTTCAATCTGCTAAAAAGCATATTTTAAAAGTGTAATTAATTCTTTACTAAAATTGTCAATATTCTGCTATTAAGAATATAAACATCGATCACCATAATGTTTCGAATGAAAACCGAAATTCATAATGTTGCGGACCATATAAAAGAAAAAGAGTCTAAGTTCAAATTTCATCTGTGAACTGTTTACTATGTAGTGTATATTGTGAGGCAAATAAAGTTATCAGTTAAAATTCATAAAATCAAATCACATTCTAAAAATAATGATTCTTATATTTGATAAATTGTCAAAATAGAAAGTAAAATTCATAGAATACTACTGCAATAGGAAAGGATGAATGAGCTAGACTCGAGCCCAAGACCTTTTAGTTTAAAAAACAACCTTCTATGGGTATTGCTTGAACTTAGGACCATTTAGTTCAAAAATGCAAGAAAGAGCATGGCAGTTTTGAGCCTATGATATAGTAATAAAAAATCGATCTTTTAATCTGAAAAGAATAATCAATGTCAATAAATATTTAAAAAAAATAGAATCAATACAGCATTATGGTTACAAAACAAACATAATTATATTAGAGCGGACAATGACCGCACCCGAGTCAACACTTCCACCAACATAACAATTACAAATCGAACATTAATATATCGAAGCGGACTAATTTTGCATCCTAATTAACACTCACGTCAACATAACAATCACAAATCTAACAAAACTTTGACCAGACAATTTCCGCACTCGAGTTTTCACTCACAGCTAAATGGTCTTTATTGATCGCCAAACGAATCCGTAGACGCCTAGACACGGTCCGTCATCTTTCTCCTTTTTCTCGGTACAGATCCACGTTTTCTTGTTAATACTAACCATTTTACATGGTCCCATCGATGTTTTCAAACAGACGACAGTGAGATAGAGCATGTCGTAAATTGCCCCAAAAGAATTCGAAAAAACAAATGCGACTAAAAACATATCGAAGAGTATTTGCAACCTTTATTTAAACAATGTATATTAATTGAGACATAAACACCTGGATTTTTTTAAAATGTATCTGTATATGTATATGTATATATATGTAAAAATTTTCGACAAATCTTCACTCTGAAATTTTAAATCTTCCAGAATTATGCACATCTAGTTGCGCGGTGGATTCAAAATTGTGAGGAGCGAACATCTATAAGAATCAAAGGAATTCACTTTCATAATTAACGAATTATATGTTTTACTTTCACGTATCTCTTGCATTAGTTTAACAGTCAATTTTATAACATTTTCATATCAACCATGCATTCACAGATTTTAACTGAAACTTCGTGCTTGAGTTAATTTCTTACTGGCCTCATTATGATAGCAATGCATTAAAGTAGCGAAATATTTTTTGCTCTTTATTAGACACAAATGTCTTCTATGTATACTTACCGTTAAGTAGTGATAGCAATTGCTGAAGTTTTAAATATCAAATTAAAAACAATGCAATTGAATGCCACTTGTATACATTTTTAACTCTACATTATACACATACAACTAAATTATACAATACATGTGTAAACAATCTAAAAATCTGATAGAATGTGGCAAAGGATACAATGCCATCAGGTGGAACTGCGGATGGCTTTTATGTATCTCTCTTTTTCATTTTTCTCTTCTTATTACATAATTTGTTTAACTTATGGTTTCAAATTTTAAAGAAAAAAAAGTTTTACAGAGTTGTCTGTGCGCGTAAAATGTTTATTCTGTAGGAAAGTTTTTACCCGAATGGATGAGATTTTTGTCCTTTTCCCACATTCAAGATTATGAGGAAAAACTTGCTCTCGTTTTTTTTTTTCTGCATTTCATATTGTAAAACTTCGAAAATTACTGCCATCATACCTATATATTCAGTGTGTATTTCCCTTATGTTTGCATTGAAATCTGCGACGTTCAATTTCCTGTGAATACACTCAGTCAATCCATGCGCCATGAGCACGAAAATAGAAGTCATCACGCGTTTTGAGTGGATTTATTATTGTAAGATTAAATGAAACGTTCAAACTTTCATAACTAATTTGATATGTACTTATGAATGAAATAATCATCAAAGCATATCTACTCGTTAATTAAAAGAAATTTTCAACAAAAGTCTCAATATTTGGTAGAATAAATAAAGAACAACGTTGATTTGTATGGTTAAATGAATATAATAACGATTTTTCTATACGTGTAAAATATGCATAGGATATTGTGTAATAAACATGATCACCATAAATCTTAAACCAGACTGGTTGCTCGCAGGAAAGCAAGGAGGATCTCGCAGCTCTGGGACCTTCACTTCACACTGTGTGGCTATGGGGAACTACTGCAAAGGCGCCGATAAGCGCTGTTACTTGGAATTGTTTTCAACTAGATTACTATGTTTTTTGTATGATTGATTAACTTCTAGCTCTTTGATTGGCTCAAATCAAAATATCTCGATAAAAAAAGAACGTTATATTTACCTGCACATGACCTAGGAGGTCAATATAACATTTGATTTTCTCTACATTTGACTAAAAATAGATCGTTCAATGAAACATCGCGATTCTCAATTTGTTCGGCAATGACTTCAACCTAAAACATTGCTTTATTACATTCAATTTAATATATGTCTGTATCAATTCGTCGCTGAATCATATAATAAAATCATCTTTGCTAATTTTGTTCGATCAATACGATGATTTAGCTATATACCCTCGAAGTACAATATTCACCTCGCCTATAATAAGTGCAATAAGTGTATAATATTATTTGACAGAAATTGTGAATTCATGGTTAAATATTAATATTTTATATCTCGGAATTTTATAAATTAAATGTTATATTCATTTCTTTTTTTCACATAATGTGAATGTGTGAATGTGAAATAAATCAATTTGATATATAAATTTCAGGCTTGGTAGTGATATTACACAGTTTAATTAATTAAAAAAAAAAATAACACTGTTTTAAACGTGCATAATATATAAAACCCCGATGGCTGTACAGTTCAGCTGTTATTTATGAGTATATACACGTGCATTGGCTTTAGCTCAGAATAGAAGGATGTATGCTAAATGTCATATCTCGTTTTTTTAAAAAAAACATATTTGTCCTATTTGGAAGAAAAAATATTTTTTTATAGAATTCAGAACAAAGTAACGTTGTTGTCAACAGAATATGCGTACAGCTAATACAAGCAAACTACCGTACTGTGGTTGTCCAGAGTAAATAATGATAGAAACGTTTGTAACACTCAGAATATGGTGTTGAGGTTATTTCCACTTTTAGATAGCATACATAAATGTTGACAGATCCTAAAAATTCACTTTAAATAAAAAACTATTATCACACTTGTAATATACAATGTAAATATCAAACTTTTACATGTACTCCCAACACTATTTATAATTCATGTATCTATAGTATTACCCTTTTCCTTCCTCTAATACAGGTAAGTACATGTTTATCTTTACTTTACAAAATATATATTTCAATAATAAATAGATAATAAAATTTATTTATACGCCCACACTATCATTGCAATAAGCAAAGAAATGAACAAATACACATACCTAAGCGAGGATACACTAGCTGTAAATGTTGAATTTCTTGACACCGAAGTTACATCTTCTCTCTTTGCTTTTCTCTTGGACAATGAAAGTGAGCTAGGCAAGAATTACCCGGAATGCTATTCTATCTATGAAATCAGAAAATAATTCACCTAAAACCTAAATGTATTTTCTATAATAAAGACAATATAAATATGAATTACTCTAGTGGTATGAGTCACAAGCCTTTACACCAAAGACAATTTTCTTTTTATAAAAACATTCAATAAATATCAAAGTAAAATAGTTTTTTAAATTCCACCCTCTTGCAGTCGTTTTACATAGAAAAATATTCAGTACTGAATAAATACAGTTGAGTATGAAAGACACTTGCAAAATAACTGCAATAAATTGTAATTCTCCTCATAAATCCGCATTTTATGAAATACATTGGTACATAAGAATAACTTTTCTCTTATCTTAAACCGCAGCCTATTGCACGTGGATATAATGATGTTATATATGTTGATGTTTACCTTATGTGAATAATAAACTATGATGTATATGTGTACAGTTTTAATGAATGCATAATTGTGTATGTTTAATTGTCTCAGCTATATTACATTACATGTTTATATGAAAATAAGGAAATCATCAGCTATGTACACGTACATTTGTATATATGTTTATTTGTGCTTAAACGCTGATAAAAATAAGTACATTAACAAGTACCTTATTAAAATTATAAATTGTGGTACGGAAATTTTACAGTTGTTACAAGGTAAAACAGGATTTGTTGCTCGTCCTTTTAATCAAAATGCAAATGATTACAAAACAGTACAGTGTACTTATGTCGAACTATTTGAGTTGCATATTGTTTGGTTTCCGCATAAATTTTTACAAATTATAAGCATGGTTACCTTCTGTGGAATATTATATGAAAAGATTTAGATAATCATGGGGTGTACAATTTATTTAACTATAAGGCAAATGATCCTCGCTTTAACACATGCCGAATATTAAAAATGAATAAACAATAAACGTCAATATTTTTAAAAATGCAATTCCACCAATTGTTGAAAATTGCAAGTACAAGATTTCAAAATTTGATTTAAAAACATCAGAGAAAGTTACCATTCGTTATCTTTAAAAAAGCGATATAGATTTACTTGTCGAATGATGAATACGGCTTTTAACGATCAAATACCTTCCAAGACATACTTTTATTTTACCATTACTAAGCATCTTTAGTTAAATATTTAACTTCAAATCAATAATATTTTGTTATTTGAACATAAACCATCCATTTCCATTTCGAGTCAATTCAAACTAACGAGCATTCGCAACTTTGTGCATGCATCTATACTGTATGAAGAAATCTTCGCTTTATCCAGGAGGCTGAAATGGTGAATACAGAGGTTTGTAATTTATAAACCATTTCAACCATTACAGTCCATAAATCGTTGTTGTTCTTCTAACTGTAATACATACTATATAGTTTATCATTAAATCATTATCTTATTAAAGATACAGTATCATAACTGCAGCGATGTGTGCATACAAATTGAGTGACGCGCAAAATGTTAATGCACAGATTGCTGCAGTTATAAGACTGTATCTTTCAAAAAAACATGATTTAATGCTCATTTTTACAATGTTAGGTCACCTGAGTAAACTCTATTGCTATCCGTTTTCGTCCGTCGTCGTGCGTTAACAATAGCCGATTTCCGAGATCTTATCGTCTTTACTGCGGAGGTAAAAAAGTTGCTGTCACGTGATCATTTGTTAGGCATAAAAAATGGCAGATCAGCATCATCATATGGGTGCAAAAACCGTCCCAGAATTACGCATTTTTTGAGAGAAAGGGGGATCAGTTGTAATGAATATAGAAAGTTCACGTTAGTCAGGTTGGCTCAAGTCGCACTAGAACTTCAGTTACCGATCATTGTCGCGAAAGACGACTACAAAGTCATGAACTTGAAACGGCGCACCATACGAAGTCTTGATGGAGAAGAAATTGTCGCCCCAGATATAACGACTATTATAAGTCGCTTTACAAAGAATCTTAAAGAACTTCCTTGTCTGGAAATATGCGATGTGTTGATATATTTGCTGCGATGTTCTGCCTGGTCAGATAACAGATTAAAGAATTACAGACAAGACAACGGCTATAAACTGTACAAAGATGGACACATTAGTAATGTGCAGATGTACACCATTCCAAACTCAGATTATAATTACGTTTCGGCCACATGTGTTAGGGAAACAACTTTAAGCGAGAAACCGTATATTACATGGATATTACAGAAAAAGGATGGCCAAGTAATTTCTGCTGGATGTGCATGTGTTGCGTAAGTGTTTATCACTACAGTACTGAATAAAAAGTTTAATGCATTACAAAATTATGTCAATAAAACATAATATTCATCAACACATATTCATTTAGTAATGTTTACACTGAATTTGCTTTTAAAATTAGTGGGAAACTTATAAGACATGTACGGATCGGGGGGGGGGGGGTCCAGACCCCCTCCCCCCTGCAAAATTCTTTTCTTTCTTTAAATTTTTTAAAAATTACATTATATACTCACCAAAAATATGTCTTGGACCCCCCCCCCTAACCGGCAAACTCAAATAACCGTCGGACCCCCTCCCCCCCTGAAAAAAATTTCTGGATTTGTGCATTTAGGATCTACATTTGCAGGCATGTATTGTGTATTGCCCATTGTTTTCAAAGTGGGGGGGGGGGGGGGCACTAATGACAATTTAAGGAGGCCTGCCCTGCTACATGCTTGATAGTGTAAAGATTTTCCAAATGTATTGTGATGTTTTATCTAGGAGCACTTTTCATTGTTTTGTAAATCAGTATAGATGTATTAGCAAATATACACACTTTACAATTCAGATTTAATCATTTTTAGGGATGATGGAACGTGTAAACACTGCACAGCTTTACTGTTTTCCTTGGCTGATTTTTGCACTCGCCATATGGACAGGAACACACAAGTAGGAACAGATCGCCCGTGCATATGGGACATACCTAGAAAAGTGTCAGTTCCCACAAAAATTGATGACCTTGATGTTAGATACAATAAAACTAATCCGTGCATTGCACCTACTTCTGCAGCTTTCCACTCTTCTAAAGTTCATGAACAATCCTTGCGAGATGTAGAATGTCATTTGTATAGATTGTGTAAAGGATCGGATTCTTTACTGCTTCATGTTCTCGAACCTCCCTCAGATGACAGTGATGAAGAAATAAAGGATGAGCAGCCACCAAATATGACAAACTATATGAGTGAATTTATAAGAGAGAAAGTTAATACAGATTTTCTTACCTTTTTGAAAAGCAAATGCGATATAAATTTAATTAGTAAAATTGAAATATTAACAAAAGGTCAAGGAAATTGTACTGAGTGGTTCAAATATCGTGAAGGCAGAATCACTGCCTCTCTTGCATTTTCTGTGTGTCACTTTAGAGATTCAAACAAAGAAGATAATTATATTGTAAAAAAATCATGAACTCCAGCTCTGTGCCCCTTTCAACTCCTGCAATTAAATATGGAAAAGAGCATGAAGCAATCGCTCGACTTTTATACCAGGAAAATTATAAAAAAGAGCACATAAAAGCCCATATTGTTGAAAGTGGATTACATGTGTCCAAGCAATATCCATACATGGGTGCCTCGCCAGATGGACTTGTGCAATGCAAATGCTGCGGGAATGGACTTCTAGAGATTAAGTGCACATATACACACAAAGACTTATCTCCAGATGAAGTTGCTACAAGGGACAAAAATTATTTTGTTTATATGGACGACAACAACAATGTTAAGTTGAAAACAAACACATCTTGGTATTACCAAATTCAGACCCAGCTTGGTGTGTGTGACAGAAAATGGTGTGACTTTGTCTTTTACACACAGAAAGGAATATCTGTCGACAGAATTTCTTTTGACAATACCTTATTTGAAATGATTGCATCAAAATCAAATTTCTTCTTCAACAAATATGTAATTCCTGCTCTTAAAAAGAAGTACAAATGAAATATTAAAACACAATAACTTGTACTTTGTTTTATTATTTAATTTTGTTTTAATACTTGTGCACTTTTACAAAAATGTTCAAATTTATCACAATTCAAATCTGTGAAAAATTACAACCAATCAGCATGACAATTTGATAGCTTTTTATCATGAATAAACAATACTCTTAAAATTTTCAAGAAAAATCAATACTTAAAACTTCTCTTCCAAAGAAATAGAAAATGTGCCACTCTCTAAACAAGTTGTCACACTGACCAATGCAGACAGCGCATTATTTAATTTCAGCTTTTAATATAGATAAAGTAAACATAAAAATGTAATACAAGTTCAGACATAAACAACATCCTGTTTGACTAAATTATTAATACCATGATAACCAGCAGTGACCAGGCACATGCAAATACCTAAATACAAAAACTTACAATAAGTTATAAGCATCATAATTATGCACTTAATACACAGGTGATACATCTAATTTTTCACAAGAGGTTTGTCAATATTGCAGAAAAATGCAGCAACTTTTAGCATTTGATTACAAATAGGTTTTAATTTCAATGGAATAATATTTGAGAGTAGTTTGAAACACTTTAGTCTTTGTATTGCCCTTTCTACATGAATTCTTAAATTTGCTATTTTTCTAGTTTTCCTTACTTCGCTAGCATTCAAACGTTTTCCTTTACCCCAAGGACACTTGTGAGTAAAGGGAGGAATGTTTAGAGTAGCTCTTCTCAAGGTCAAAAGGTCCCCAATGTTAAAGCCACGATCAGCCATAACCTCATCGAATGGCTCTATATTATCTAAAAAGGAACTATTCTCGGTAATATACCTATCTGATACATTTCCAGACCACAAGTCTGAAATATAGTTAAATGCACCTGAAGGGGTAATGCTTACTAAACACTTGAAAGTGTTAAGATGTTTGTAAGAGCTGTAGGTTGCTGACTGACAAGTAGGAGTTGTTGGCCTCTGAACAAAAAATTCTGTGCAGTCTATAATAACACAAGTCCTAGGGAACGATTTCTTAAATGATTTTGGCATGTATTTGATATTTTTTTCTCTAGACTGCCATTTAATAAGTGGACTGAAAACATCGTGCATATATGATATCCAGGTAGTAAAAATTTGGGATACCCGGGTCTTTGAAACACCAAATAAATCTGCAAGAACAAATCCTACTATTCCAAGTCTTAGTCTAACAAGAGTTAAAATGAATTCCTCATAGGGACTGAGCTTCCGTTTGGGTCCTGGTTTTTTACCTTCCTCTTCATACTTCATATCACCGACAGATTTTTTTCCTGACCAGTATTTGAGTTTGCATTTATCTGCTTCTATTGATGAAAACAATCCATCCAAAATAGGTTTACTGGGTAACCCTGTGTAATGTTTCACTGAAACATCGGACTTGATGACATTTTCTAAAAAACAGTCTCGCAACAATGCTTCTTTGTCAGATAGTTTTGCTTTCATCTCTCTGGTTTGCCGCTGCAAGAGTTCAATGCCCTCTCCTGTGAGATCTGTTTGTGTGGACATGTCAACAGGTTCAGGTCTTTCCCAGCTTTTTTCTTCAGACATGTATGAATGATCATGATTCACAACACCTACAATGATATAAATTTAGTGAAAAGAGCGATTTGCATATACTGTTGCATCTATGTTTAAATTTAAAACCTTCGTAGATAAAATAATTGCAGTATTATTATTTATCATTACAACATTTTATAAATGTAGCCTTACTGGACTTTGCTGCTATTCCTGGCAATTTTCTGGATCGAACATGAGAAACTGTGTTTTCACCTTTAACAATAAGAAAGAGATAAACAATACAATACCATAAACCTGAGTTAGATGTGCATTGTAAAACATCAACTATAATGGTGTGCGACCAGTTCTCGCCGAGTACCATTTCTTGCCAGTGCATTGTTACCGGTACCTCATTTTTCGTATATAATTATGTGTTGATAAAATGACGTAACAATGCACCTGGCGAGAATGGTACTCGGCGAGAACTGGTCACACTCCAGAATATATATAAGTAAAGTTTTACTGCAACTGGTCAACTACATGGGTATCAAAAGATCCGAGACATATATTTTTGATTTTACCTTCCATAACTGCAGTTACAATAACTTCTGCTGCAACTGGTGGTGCATTGAAAAGTTCAGTCTCAGTTGTATTATCATCCTGAAGTTGATCAAGTCGAGCAGAAGTGATGTTTCTTTTTTCTACAGCATTCTGTGGTCTCTCCTTCAAAGGGCGCATGAAATTATTTCTTGGAAACAATGTTGGGATTGGGTTACACTCAGTAGGTCTTCCATCAACAAAATGATTAGAACACACCCGGTGATGTCTTTTTGGTTCAAAATTCTCTCTATTAATCTAGTAAATCAGTAAAATATTTGTATTCAGATAAATGGTTTATGGAGAAAATTCGGATTGACAGTCTGTCATGTTTACATTCTTAAAATCTAGAATAACCGACATTAATTTTCTGATTAAGATTTAAGAAATAACTGATTGGAATTTTATATACGTCAAAAATTAAGTATCTTGGCTTGCTTTTGCAAAAACAATGTACCTGAGAGATCCACCGCTTTCTAATTCTATTGTTCTTTAAGCGGGTGGGAAACGGGAAAAAATCGACTCCTTCCATTGCAGGATACTTCTCCAGGTTCCGCTTTTTACGTCCGTCTGACGTACAACCTGGGACAACACACCAGTACTTGGAAATATTTGGTTTAGCCATTAAACAAATTGTCCACAATTATGACAATATGCCTAACAAATCAGCATCGTCACGTGACTGAGGTGCGTAAAATAAAAACCAATACGGTAAAACAGAGCATCCCGGAAATCGGCTATTTTACATTTTTCACTTCTTAAAAACTACAAGACTGATTGTAACAATTTTGGTTTGAGGCATTGCTATGGTAAGAGGAATCTAATTTATGATATTCATGGCTGTACCCCCCTCACCCCCGGGACGCCACATGTGGGGCAAAATATGCACACAAAAAAGCCAAAATTAAAAATGAATTCTTCTCCCCCACAGGTTAGGAAAAAACTGGTTGCATAGTTATGATGTCCATGAAGCCCTCTATCAAAATTGTGAAATTCATTGCCCCTGGGTCAGGGGTTCTGGCTCTGGGGCTGGGACAATATGGCCATATAGTTAAAATGTATTAAAACTTAGAAAACCTTTTCTCTACTCCCATATATATTTGTTAAAAACGAAATGCCTGGTTAAAATGTCCATGAGGCCCTCTATCTCAATTGTAAAATTCATGACCCCTGGGTCAGGGGTGAAGGCTCTAGGGTGGGGCCAATATGGCTATATAGTTAAAATGTATGAAATATTTGAAAATTGTCTTCTCTACTTCAATATATAATTGTTAAAAACTAAATGCATGGTTATGATGTCCATCAGGCCCTCTACGAAAATTCTGAAATTCATGATCCCTTGGTCAGGGGTTCAGGCTCAAGGGTGGGGCCAATATGGCCATAAAGTAAAAATGTTTTAAATTTTTAGAAATCTTCTTCTTTCTCCCACACATGTAGGCAAAAAACTGAATACATGGTTATGATGTCCACCACTCTACCAAAATTGTGAAATTCATGTCCCCTGGGTCAGTGGTTAAGGACATGGGGGGCAATATAGTGTTAATGCATATAATGTTTTAAAATCTTCTTCTCTTTTCTCACACATCTGTATAAAAAGCGGACTTATAATTATGTTAACTAGGAAGTCCTCTTATGAAATTTTGATTTTCATGTACTCTCGAATACGGGTTTTGACTCTAGGGCAGGGCCAAAATGGATGTATAGGTGTTAATGCATATACTGCTAAAAAATTAACCTCTTTACTCCCACAGACCTGAAAGGAAAACTGAATTCATGATTTTGTAGACCAGATCTTTAAGTTTTTTGCCAAAAATTATACGTTTCACAGTTCTTTTTGAAAGATTTCAGGCAAGGAAGAGGTCGTCATTTCAAATTTATATTTTTTCTACTCCAGAATAAAACCTTATTCACTAAATGCATATATGAGACTCTTCGACAAGTTTGTGTCTGGGTTATATGCTATTAAGGTGACTGTAAAGGCCAGTTGGCCTCTTGTTATAACTTGTCACCTTGTCTGCAAATGTGATTTATACCTTAGAATTCCCATTTTATCCTTTGGGTAAGTTCATATTAATGGAAGAGCCATTATAACAATTAACAGCGTTCAACGTTTGTAATAAAACTCGTCATTTTAACCTTTGAGTACCATGTTTGTTTTACAGTGTTATAACTGTCGTAGCTTTCAACACACTGTACAAGCTATATATTATTACTCATTAGGTAAGTTACTGACTCACTACGGAAATATATTGGGTTGATCAATCTCATAGATGGCGAGGCGAAGCCGAGCCGTCTATGAGATTGATCAACCCAATATATTTCCGTAGTGAGTCAGTAACTAACCTAATAAGTTTTTTGTTTTCCCGAGGACTATCAAGCGACCTATTCATTGATAAATAGCGATGATCTACGCAAAGCCATGTACAAGATGCCTTACATCTCGTCCAATTAAACTCATTTAAACAAAATCATCAATACCACCTTTCAAATACGCTTAAAAAATCTTCGCTTTACCCATATTACTTACAATGTTTCGTTGCTATTCAATTTTAAACCTCTGCAGAGATTTGAGCAACTTTAGACGCTGCCGATTCGTTTTGCTCCAGACACAACAATGTAACGTCAATATTCAAAGGGCAACTACTCTGATTTGAAAATAATTCCAAAGGACCACTACTCTAAATATTTTAAGGACTTACTGAACACGATTTCTGTGTTAAATAATATGAATAATCGAGATGAGTAGGTGAGGCGGCGGCCAATGACGGTCATATTGCCTAATATTAATCCTCAACGAACCTACATAGATATATATATGAGGCAATTACGCGCCATGTTTAATCCAATGAAAATGTGACATTTCAGTCCGAGGGAAAACATATATATATATATATATATATATATATATATATATATATATATATATATATATGATCACAGAACAGAGATAATTTTGTACAATATACACTTTTGTAAAGAACTGGTAATCCTCTTTATAGAAATGTATTATAGGTTACAATAGCGACAAAAAGTCAATCGCATGTATGGCAACAATTAGCTTGGGAAAATGTCAATCTAATTGTGGGCCAAATAGGTAGGTCACTTCATTCTTCATCTTTGCAATTTCACGAGCTTCTGATTAAAGAAATTACAACTCAGTCAAGAAAAAATGTTACCAAGGTTAAGAGCGTTCGTGTTATACAATAGAGGGTAGGTTTATGCGCTGATTTTGATCTATAATTGGCCGCTTCACTGGTTGTTGTAAAATATTCCCTAGGTTTTTTTTCTTTTTTGAGTTTATTTTTGTTTGAGGGGGGGGGGGTGTTTTCTGCTTTGTTGTATAGATAGAAGTTAGCAAACTGTGATTTTCATCGAAGGTTTGAACAGTACTCTTGATGACTTTATTTAAAGCATATCGTTATATATACGAGGGCTGTTAGAAAAGTTCGCAGACAAAGTGATTTACGACAAAATAACTGTATACTTTATATGATGACGTATGTTTTATTAATTTTTTATCATGTGAAAATAAGTATGCAAAAAATCACATGATTTTGAAGTTGTTTTAAAAAAATACAGCGATTTTATTTTGCATCAATTGGATTTACGGAGCACCGTTTCATATTTCCAGGACGTCAGGTGACGTCAAATTACTGAAAGGCAATTTAAACCTGTCATTCTTTTTTCAAAGTAAAAATCTTTTAGTTCACACACTTTTCATGACATTAACCCATTTATAAAACGCATGTTCACAGCATTATTTGTCAAATTTTTGTATAATGTCTTTTGTGTCATATTGTAGATCATTTAGGTCCGAAAATCTCTGTCCATGCAGTTTTGACTTCAGATAAGCATATAAAGCGAAATTCATAGGTGCAAGATCCGGGCTGTATGGGGGGTGGGGGGGGGGGTCGGGTTGCTGCAAGAGATCAAAATTTCAGTATTTCCATTTCCAAACCATCAATTCCAAATGTGCTTCCAATTGCAAACCTTTGCCCTATAAAAAAAAAAAAGCAACGAGATTGATGTTTAGTTTACTAAATGCATTTACATAAATCTCTATTATATATAGTAATGTTCTAAATACTTCTGAGCGGCGGAATACATTGTTTACAATTGTAGCCGAGGTCATCCCGTAATCATAGTCAAATTATCTCGGGAGTTGTTTTAAATATCTGATCCACTTAAGTTCATTACACCTACGATATCTATATAAATATGTATTAAAATGTTTATAAACTCAGTAAATCCATTAATAATTACTCATTAGTTTATTTAGTCTGTAACAGTGACCATCTAGTAAAAGTTTTCAATACACATCAAATGAGTACGGATATCTGTACTTTGAGCCCTGTGATTTACCTTCTAGGTGGTGTTTATTGTATTTAAAACAACATATGTTAACTCTTATCGTTAACCTTTGAAAATTTTGATTTCATGAAATTTATAGGAATATTTTTTTTTCTCCGTGTGCATATCTTATCTACATTTCATGCAATATATTCTACTGTGGAAATACAACTTTAACATGATAAAATTCGTGTACAGAAGAACCTGAAACAATGAAATTAATTTAAGATTCATACTATAGTTTCGATACGTAAAACCTACAAAAAAAAAAGAAAGGAAAATTATTGCAACTTTTGGTAAAAAGTTAATCAAAATACATGTACTCCAATACTTTACCTAAATTGTAAGATGTTACTAGTAATATACTATTCTATACATACAATATGTAAGAAAGACAAAACTGTATTGTTTAGTTTGAATAGAGATCATCTTAAAATAACAAAATGGATATTTTCTTTTCTTATTTCTGTGGAATATTGCAACAATAGATCAATACAAAGTATTCGTCAAAATAACTTTATCAAAATGCACACTTACAAAATTTCAAGTCTTATCAATAAGTTTTTTAGTCCTAGAGAAATAATTAGAAAGCTGTTTTAAAAATCATCCTTTGCGTTCATATCCCTGCCTAGTAATTGACCAACGACTTTCCATTGTTATTTGACATTTATTGATACATTTATATAGTACTTTTAGTTTATCATTTAAAGTGAGCAAAACTATCTATTTTATTTTACTCCGTACGTTATATAAAGGAAACAATGTCCAACTCTTACGTATAATATGTGATATTTTAATTGTTATGCCTGACGACGCATGGTTGCTGTCAATAGAATACGTTTTCCCAACGTTACTAAAGTTTTGATTGACCATGATATTATTCACGCATAGTGAAAGTTTAAAAAAAATAAATAGGAATTCAATCAACAATTCAAACATAATAGATATCAAATTCGCTAAACAGTGCCTTTAAAAGCCGTTTGTTTAATCATAGCAATGAAATATTCATTCATAGTTTTGAAAAGAATTGTGTAAAGTTAAGTTTATATTAATGCTTCTACTTAAGTCATTTACACTATCTTTCTTTAAGTAACGTATGTTATGAACTTTGACTAGCAATCCCTGAATTTTTAAATGGTCAATTACCCTTACCTATATTTGTTTTTGTTAAAGGGAACGTTTTTTGCATAAGAATACGAAATAAGTAGTATACGCTGGGATAAACTGTTGTACCCAAACCAATGCAAACTGTTTAATTACAGAATGTCCTCCAGGATACTTTTACCAAAACAACGATGTCAACTGCAGTTTACCGTGTCGTTACCCAACATACGGAGCTCTGTGTGAGGGTCGCTGTATCTGTTCTAAGGAGGACTGTCACCACGTCTACGGATGTCACGTGACAAGTAAGTCCTGATTTAGTCCTGATTTGGCACAGTGTTAGTCTTATTTTAGTAAAGTTCTTTTTCGTGCTTATTTTTGATTTTATCACACTCTTCTTCTCAGTCGACCGCAAGAATATCAAAAAGTAACTATTGCCTGCATCGGAGTTAAAAGAAATTCATACTTAAGTTATAATTACTGTTTCAATGAATATGTGTAACATTATCATTTTAAAGGTAAAATCAACTTTTAACAAATTCATTATATCAACTGATATATTTGTTTGAACAACTATATGTTAATTATATTTTTCAAGGTACTAAAGGAACCAATCAGAAAACATCTGCGATCCATTATTTATCCAGTACATTTCACACAGGTAAGTGATTATGCTACGCTAAGAAATTCCAAAAGAATATAGACAGCTAGATATTTGTTCAATAGAACAATAATTACACGTTCTATATTTCATCTTCATTTTAAGGAACACAGGCATTCATATAATATATAACCAACTTACACAACGAGGCGGTATAAACAAATTCTATGTTTTACTTTCACGCATCTCATGAAATAATTTTACAGTCAACTTTTAGGTAACATTTGCCTGTAAACCATGCAGAGATGTTTTTCAAACATAAAAATTGCATTATTTATCAACATATTAATAGTTTTTTAAAAGTAGAACCTGGGATTGAATTCTATACTTTCAACAACATCTTCGACATGCACCCCACCTGGAATGATAACTCGTGCAAACAGAATTTGTTGTTATTTTTCCTTTCTACGTGATCGACTAGTTTTGCCATTATCCATTTCTGGTCACGCGTGCTTTATGCTACAAAGTCATAGAGAAAGTCGTCGCAAGTCTCCCAGCGGAGAAGTAAAATTGTACTTTCATGCATGTTTGTAGTAATTTATATCCCATCTGTTTCTCATGAGTTCAAGAAAGGAGATTGCGACTAAGCATAACACACCGACCATAATAAGAGCCATCACGACGTACTGATTCAGCTCATAGCAGTTGGTTGAGTAAAAGTCGACAAGGGACCCCCCCACCCCCATTGTGTGGGCGTGTTACATGTGAGCAGACAGGCGTTGCCGGATGTTCAATTAATATTGTTCTCATAATATATCTTTAACCACTCCAAACTATAGACACAATGGAGGGGGTTAGATGACAGACCAATTAAAACATCACTCGTATCCCAGAGAACCCTTGATAAAGATTCAATTATTACGAATGTAAGCGCATTACTATTAAAAGAGACATACTGTAATTTGCCCAGGAATTGAAAGGATTCAGCATGCAGAAACTGAATTGAATTAAAGTTCATATCAATCGACGATAACGATGGAAGATTTGTTAAGTTGGGGGCGTTTTGTATGTTACAGTTAAGGATGGACAAGGAAGAAAATCAGTCAGCTTTGAAAGCATCCTTGATATGTTTACAAGAGATATATCGGTTGTTCTGTGTTAGATGTTTCAACAAGGGGTTGTAAAGAAGAAAAGTATAAAAAATCTATCACATTCATGTATTGTTTTTTAATGTAACATATGGACAGCTCTCGTAGATTAAGGGTTGCAAAAAAGCATAAATATTGACTCCTAAGACTTAGCTGTTAAATATATTAATATGTCAAATCTTTGAAATATATTAAAGCAATCGGCAGAGTAGTATTTACAGGATAAAGAGAAAGATCTAGTTTGACCAATTCTGTTAAGCAGTGTTCGTAATCTGCGAGTAAAAAGGTCTCCGAGATATGGAACCGTCGAGATTTCTGCAGAGAAGTAGGACTCTAGTGCTGTATAGTAAAGATCATTTGAACAATAGCAAGGTCTCGGGAACTCTGGAAGAAAGTTCGATGACAGATTTTTAGAGTCGGCAATCCATATAGAGTTTTGGCTCAAATCAGGTGGTTGCAGTTTTAGAAGATTTTTTAAACTCTTCATTTCCACTTTTCTATCTTGACTTTGTTGCATAACAAGGTCCGTCAAATTTGAGAACCATTTGTTTTCCAAAAAAGTATACATTGCTTTTAAAGCATACAACCAAATTCCCGACAAGTTCAAAACCTTAAGGGTCGAGTACCCTAGTTTCTCAGTACATTTATATAACATGGCGTTCTATAACTTATTGCTGGACAGATCCAATACCTCTAGTAATATCAATGGTTCTAGAACTAAATTCTCCGAGTTAAGTTTTTCTATAGGACGAAAGACCAAATCGAGACTGGGAGACCACGTGGTTTATTGCTGAGATTTCTGTAAGAGCAGACAGCAATGTTACACTGAGGCCATTTTTTCTAGTGTACTCGTATGTATGACCACGAAGACAACGTCTATAAATCCTTCATAATCTGTTTATCAAAAGAAAGATAACGAATGTGACCAACGAGAGCTTATAAGAAAAACAGATATAATATAAAATGAGGATGGGAAAGAACATATTTTAAATGCCTGTTTTCATGATATTTATTAATGCATCGTATTAAAATTTATTTTGGCGTACCAATGAAAATGTTAATTTGTCCGTTAAAACGTGCATATGTACGAAAAATTAAACAGGTAAATCGCCTGTCTATAAAAAATGTTTTTGATATCTTTCTTTGTAATAATCAAAATATTTAATGATAAGTTGAACGTTGCCTTACCTTCCCGTATGTTTCCTTGGTTCTGTTGCGTGGTTATTGTGTCCGTCCAGGAAGAAAAAACATCAAATCATGGTCATTATAATTGATAGCCCAAGAACAGTATATCTGTCATTGTTTTCAATTGGAGGATATATACTGAAGTGTTTGTCAATATTTTGTCATTTAATATAAATACTATAAAATCTTACTGTGTTTATGTATCATACACAGGAACACCCCGATGTGTTTTGAGCGTTATTATAGAAAGAGAGTACGGTGTTGTTGTATCCGTACTGTTACGCTGGTTGACGTCAATATGGTTGAGTCAGATGGACAGAACTACTGAGTATGTATCATAAAGTAAGGAATAACTCTATTAATACCTTTATCGTGAAGTGATAATTTTGTTCCGTTATTTGTTACTCTAGGATATTATAAAATGTTATAATTCAACTTTCAGAGGGTTATTTAAAATACATTAGCGAATTGCTATGTAAATATTGCTTTATTGTTAATTTGTTAATATTACTTTATATTATGATTGGTATTAGAATTGTTCTCTAAACATGTATTTCTTGTTTACGATAAAATGTGTTTTTAAGATCGGATTTGTTTCTACATGTCGAACAATTAGTTCTTTTTAAATCAGCATATTCGAGGCATATTTGACTCTAATTAACATCTATGTTATTATTTGATAAAACAATATGTTTTGCTTTAAAAACATATGAGTTTGCATAGACAAAAAATATTATTTAATGAATTAGGTTATAGATAAGAAATGTAATTTACTTAAACATGATATAAAAGATGCATGTAATACTTTCAGCGTGAAACTCGTGTTAGGTACAAATTCTTGGGAAATAAAATTGTTTTGGCGAAATCTGCATTGATTTGCTTTTTAATTTAAAAGTTCTTACCAAAATTATCTTTGTCCTGATAATAGGTTTTCATATCATATGGATTTCATGATATAATAAGATATATAAGCTATATCTATTTGAATTCACAATTGACTTGTTTTGGTTAATTCTCAGTTCTCTATAAGATCACCCTCAAATGTTTGCAAATATCCATTAATTTCATACATAATTTGAAAAAAAGATTCTGTCTTTACTTCTAAATATTCAACACCACGATAGTAGCCTTTCTGTAAAGAAGACCAGAAAATAAATATTCGAGTCTAACCTTGATTTTTATTATGAATGATACTTTAAAGATACTTTAAAGAAGAAAAAAACCGATGTAATATTGTTTCGGTATAAACACTTCTATTTAAAAGACGACATATAGTATTAAACTTTCTATTCCACAATAAACGTTTTTGATTAAAATATTTGAATTAAAATGGTATACTGTTTTATTGTGTTGAAATTATTTTAAAAATTAACATCAATTTGTAAAAACATAAGCATGAATGTTGTCATGTGTTTTTGATATTATATCTACAAGATTTCTCAATGTCCCCTCCATTTCCGGGGCGGGAGGGTGTGGGGCTTAAGATGGCCACACTTATGTTTCATTTATCATATCACATAACAAAAACAGAAAAGGAGATTAGGAAAAAGAATCGAATACTAGTACTTTTATTTCTCATTGCATCATCAAACGTTTTACATCATCTACTCCGAAGTTTCTTTTTCCCTATCAGAACAGTTACGGTTTAAACATTAATTAGGATGTGTTTATCGTTTTTGATACATGAGAAGTCATCAGTATTCACATATTTTTACGAATTTCTACCAACATAAACTTCAACTACTTATTGATATTACAAAAATGATAATTATTTTTTTCTCTATCCTGAATAACATCAGCATCAGTTAAACTGTTTTCCTGGAATCTAAATATTTCACTCTTTGCATAGTTAGATTGTCCTACCTAGTCACATGAGGACAGGGAAATGTATCAAAGGGTTGGCTTCAAGCATTGTGTTATACATTTGCCTTCAGCTTGATATTTTAACATTGTAAATATGTTTACATATGTAATATAATGATTTTATTTTGTGATAGATGTAATTTGAACTACTCTCGGTTTATCCAGTAAAGTTTGCATTTCCTTATCAATAAAAATCCAATTTTCAATATAAAAACATACAAAATTCAAAGAGTGAAATTTCCGAGATACCTCGTGAACCAACCTTCAATTATACGATCACATGACTCTGAGAATGTTCGTGTTTAGTTTGTGATCCGATACTTACCGCTACAAACACAGGTCTGACTATCACAATCATCACAGGGACACTGATCTTCGCACTGATTCCCACAGTGTCCTCTATAGCATGGCAAGGAACAATGATGACCAATACTTCCGTTACAGGCTGTACATGTAAAGAAGGAGAGAAAACAAGCTACTGTGGAATAATCTAAACTCATGGGGGCCAATTGTCGTGGGTTGCCTCAATTTCACAGGTTCGTGTGGACGTAATTTTGTGTATTCTCATATACAAACATAAGAAGATATGACTTTAAACCCAAATATGATAAATCGTGGAGGATGTTAATCGTTAATAATAGATAATAATATAGACCCACGAAATCTAATGATTCCACAGTATCTATCTATCTATCTATCTATCTATCTATCTATCTATCTATCTATCTATCTATCTATCTATCTATCTATCTATCTATCTATCGTTTTAAGATACTTACGTAAGCAGTTACCTTCCTTTAGGTATATCTTGCACAACATTTGTTTTCTCTTCAATAGAAATAACTCTTGAAATTAATTTTCATCAATTGCAATGTTAAATGTCTAAATCTATGACAGTTTAAAAAAACAGATTTTCTAATATCGATAGTTTACTGGATGAATTAAAAATACTACACATAAGGCATTATATATTACTCACTTACTCTCAGGGAAACAAACTCCATTCTCAGACTCAACGAATTTGACTGTCAGCATAAGAATCAACGTTTCATTTATTCGATGCATATCTGTCAGCAATCACATGTGCAATATTGCAAAACATTAGAACCGTCTGATTTCAAGCTGATTTTTGTATCAATTGAAAATTATTTTCCTGTTTTTTTTCTGAGAGATATCCCAGTGTTTCACAACTCTAATTTTATCGAAACGCCAGTCAAATAATATCAAAATAGCAGATGTTCTAGCGAATGAAAGTGAGCAAATACGAGTGATTTTATGTTGTTTCAAACACTTTAATGGCTCTTACACAACTTTATCATGTAATTATAAATAAGCAAATGGTCTTTTCTAACAGAAGATAAATTTTGGAAGTTAAAACGGTCATGCGTTAAAAGGGTTTCCTGAAGGCAGTGTCTTCATAATGTAATTTTATCTAGAATCAGTATTTTAAATGATTACTTTGTTCGCATGGTGAGTGTGACCGGTCAGCAGAGGATGCTTATTCCGCCTAGACACCTGATCCTACCTCTATCTATTTTGAGGTCTGTGTTGCTCTGCGTTGAATTTGTATTTCGTTTTATGGGTTTTTGAGAGGGTTCACGGTTTGTTATTGTCATTTTTTCATTTGTTATGAAATAAAATTAAATAAAACCAATATTTCTTTATAACTGTTTTCATTAAAACATATATAAAACATGTGCAAACAAATTCTCTTTCTTGATCCAAGGAAATATTTCTGTATAATTCTCAAACTTCTATAGAAACTTTTTAAAAAGTTGATATATACATCGCAATAACTATATATGATCAATTTGGTATCCTTTATAAGGTCAAAATTTCTACGAATCCCCTTTTACTTGAAAAGATTCCAGCTCCGATTTCTCGAAAAAAAATGATGGTTTACCAAATTCCCTTTTTGCTGCACTTGACACTATAGATTTTTTTCGACTATAGCTCGAAAGACTGTTGACAGTCCTGTTTTATCAACTTGTCTGTCAGTATCTTGCCTCGTTTAGATGAAATTGTTTATGCGTCAAACATGAGAATGCTATCGAATCAACACCATATGCATGTGATGAAGGTATTTTGCTTTATAAGTAAGGAAAGTTGACAATTTAAAATTGAATTTAGCGCGTTTTTCATAAAGTTTTGTTGTTAGGTTACTTTTTTTCTAGTAAAATATCTAAATATCAAGCCGATGACTTAGACTCTGTGATATAATTTATTTCAAGTTCACTGGGATATATCGAGTCGACAAAGGAATGGAAGTAACAATTGTTAATTGAGTATACATCGTCGATATAGCTAAATGTCGATTAAAAGGCTACAGTTAGCAATTTTTTTCATGTAGAAGTCTTTGAGTAAATTCTGCTTCAAATGAATATACAAATAGGTCTGCTAGCAATGAAAAAGGAATCTCTTTGAAATTTGGAACTTACAAGAATGCATTCAGACTTTGTATGACCTAAATATGAATACTTATGTGAAAGACGTAAGTATGCTTATATTTTATCGTAGTTTATTACTAGTATTCATATGAACGTAATATTTAACTAAATTGATCCACAATTGATTTCCGTATGAAGGGGCTATAACTTATGTAGTTTACTTGACGTATGACCATCACCTCCATCTTTCAATATATAATAAAATGTATAAACAGAACAGATATGGTATATGTTGCTCTTTGCCACCAGCATGACTTTAATTGTTACAAAACATTGTAACACATTGCGTAAAATTATATAAAATAATATTACGTAATACTATAATTGAAATTTAATTAAAATACGTCTCAGTTCTGCATTTTATCTTAATATGATGTATTATAATTAATTTTCGAATAGTAAGTAATAATCATATAGAATTTTGAATTTTATTAATTGGCTGTATTGAGAAACTGAAATCGAAAATTGGTTAAGTAATATCGTAAAACAAATTCCTTGTGGTTTGAAAACACCATGGACTTGATTAAACGTATCAATCAAATTTAAACCCCAAGGGAAATAAAAGGAGGAAGGAAATACTGGTGGGAAAGAGCAAACTCATAAGTAACGGGATAAACATATACCTTGGGCTATTTCAATATTAGAACTACAAATTAACTACAATTAACCTAGATAAACATACAGTGAAATAAACATCATAATATTCAATGCAACAACATTACTAACGTACAAAAATATAACTGCAGGGATAAACATATGCCCTTCAGTAGCCCAACAATAATGTTGATAGAAATAAACATATGCTCTGGATACAGCGTCATAGAAAAGTGAACACAGTGTTGACTAGTCTGGGTATTTGCTTGAAAAAATGGCAATAACAAACCGTCAACCATCTCAAAAATCCATAAAACGAAATACAAATTCAAAGCAGAGCAACACAGACCTCCTCCAAATGGATAGTGGTAGAATCAGGTGCCTGGATGGAGTGAGCATCCTCTGCTGACCGGTCACACCCGCCGTATGCTCTTTCTTGTAATCGGAAAAAAAACCCGGAAAATCCGTAGACAATTAGGTGATGAATTATGGTCTGACAATTAGTATGAAAAACGTCAGTCAGCATGCGACCCAGAGGAAGATTTATTTGTTGTTTTTACTGAAAGGTCGTTGTATTGACCTTAGAACTTACGAAAAGATGACTTCAAACGGGACTGTTGATAGTCCTGTTTTATCAACTTGTTTGTCAGTAGCTTGCCTCGCCTTAGAAACTATTCATACTAAGAGCATGCCCTTGCGTATCGAATCAACTGAGAGGCAAAAACACCATATGCATGTGATGAAGGTATTTTGCTACATAAATTAGGAAAGTTGACTACAGAAAAATTAAAGTAATTGCGTTTATCATAAAGTTTTGTTGTTAGGTTACCATCAATATCCTTTTTTCAGTAAAATATCCAAATACGAAACAGATGACGCAGACTATGCGGTACCTTTTATTTCAAGTTCACTGGGATATATCAAGTCGACGTAAGTTCTGGAAATAACAATTGTTAATTGATAATATGTCGTCGATATACCTGAATGTTGAGTTAAAGGCCACAGCGAGTGATTTATTTTTTTCACGTACAAGTTTTTGAATAAATTCTGCTTCATAAGAATACAAAAATGGACGTGCTAACAATGGGGCACAATTGTTACCCATAAAAAATTCCAACAGATTGTTGGAAGACTTGATTTCCAAAAACTACATAGATGTTGTCTATCAGAAACTCAAGCATCTTTAAATGTCAACTTTAGGGCACTTGTGTGTGCAATCAGAATGGTTTTTAACAAAACATTTTTGTGATCGGCTTCGGCCGATCACTGTTGTGTCCATATGAGGCATCCGGCAAATGTTTCCACGTGCGCACACATCCCGCTTGCATAAGTAGTTCTTATAAAAACTTGAAGTTTGGTTTAGTATTTATATAACATTTTACTCAGTTTTATTTCAATTGATTTACCTTATGAGATGCAAACATACATTAAACACAGTTCGACCTGTTAATTCAAGAATGCACATTTTGTCTCACGCGTAAGAATTTCGATCGAAAGATTCATTCAGTAAATAAATGCAGTTGACCTCGATGAACTGACCTCAATCATAAGAAAATGCTCCATGAACAGACCTCCATCTATTTATGTTGCATAATAGTAGCTAGGAAGACGGCTTGATTTATAAACAAGGTTACCTTATCATGCGACCTCAATAGCAAGTTATGATGGCATTCAATGTTTTTCAGTCGCATTAAATTATTTTAATGCAACTCTTTCTTTGTATACGTGTTAAAGCTCTTTGAAGAGCCCTACTCAGTATTCTGAAGAAGAAGAAGAAGAAGAAGAAGAAGAAGAAGAAGAAGAAGAAGAAGAATAATGAAGAAGCAGAAGAAGAAGAAGAAGAAGAAGAAGATACATTAACATTTAATGATTACGTTAAAAGTATAAAACTTACGAACGGCTTTCCCCAAATTTATTTCAAACTTAAATTTGTTGACGGTTTATAATTATGATGATTTTATGGTGTACAGATTCAAAATATTCTATATTTTGTAAAAATACAGTTCTTTTTAAATTATTTTACATCAAACTGAACATGTTGATTGCTTCTAGCTTTCAATGTATCATTATTGCCGATCATTCCTGTAAAAGGAATACTTGTTTTAAATTTCCAATGACAAGGTAAGCATTTTTACGACTTCCATTTTTATTGAAGATACAACTGTCGGTGATATCAAAAAGCCTAAAGAACAAGGGGCAGTAAGCATATATCATTTGCCCAATATTTTTTAAAATTTTCATACAAGCTCAATCATTAACATGATTTGATTTTTTTGCTGATGGGATGTTTATTTTTCAATATATAGTCGCAAAATTGTCACCGATGTTTTTTTAGTAGAGTTATCCCTCTTTTGATCTGAGTAATTTTCCGGATATCACGTATTTCCTATGAATTAGTCACATTCCCAACAAGAATTAGATATGGCCGCATGCAAACAACACGGTAAAATTATAACATATTAATCAAAATAACGAAAGAATTTTATTCTCAAAATATTTTTTTGTTGTTTGCATGCGGCCACTGTTAAGAAAATAAATTATGTCGTTAAACGATTGGCGAATTTTTCGGTTCCGGTTTCGGTTTTTATACACAGCAGACGTAAACAAAAGTGAAAGTCGGACGACAGCAATAGATATGAAGGCAAAATCATTTCATTAACTGGTAAGACTGTGTGAAAATAGTATAAGACTTAAAGATACAGCTATGCATTATGAATTCAAATGGGATATTGTAATTGATCTGCATTCTTAACCATGTTAACGAGATCGACAGCTAACCGAGCGATCGATAACTTGCATGATTGACAGTAATCGCTAACTACACCATGTGGAATACATTAGGCTATAGTCTTATTTCTAGTAAGTAGTTTGAAAATGTAATAATATTTTAAAGGAAAGAGATATCGATGTCGTTCATGAAACCGCTTCTGTTTACAATGAAAACTAAGATTAGTAAGAACACGGCTACATTTTAAATTGCTTTTGATCAACTGTTGATTGAATGTCAGCTACAGCTGATTGAGTATAGCATTATGACAATAGGTTGACATTTCACAACACATGGAATATTCATTTAACAATCAAAAAATCATGTTTTCAGTCTATTTATCAAATTGCCCTCTAATACCAGGACTATGTTAATTTGTGTTTTGAGTAAATGATACCCTAGCACACAACTGCTATTTGTGTATTTTATAAGAAATCTGTTATTTTTATGTTTTAAAATAGATCTACATTTTATACTTTATTGTATTTAAATTATTTAGATAATCGCTTTTAAATATTAAAAATTGGGTAATGTACATGTATGTAATGGTTATGTATATAGAATACATAAAGTTTGTTCTAAAAACCCATGGTAATATTATTTTTATACAAGTAATATCCTGTAACATGTTTATTGAAATTCTTTCTTTCATTCTTACTGCAATTGGTAAATATTTTATTTACATACATGTAAATGTAACAAAATCAATATCCAATTACCTATTCAGTATTTACCTTCTCTACTATTGCCCTAGCTTTTCGGCCTCTAGAGGAATCCGAAACACACACAAATGATTAAAATAAATAAACGTACATGTATATATTGTTTACCCTATCATATCATATATAGTGATTGTCATTTCACATCATTAAGTAACACATTTATAATTGAACATGTATAAGAATATAAAATAAACATGATATTTTTAAAAATTGATTTTTTTTTTCAATTCAGTATTTAGCATCTTTGACAAATGGTGAGCTTCAAGAGAGCTATGGGAATTCTGAAAACATGCATACAAGGGTGACATAGATCCCATGAAGTAATGCTGCAGAATGAAATCTCAGTGATCTGATTGTTGCTGTTTTTCTTACTAAAGCTTGCAAAGGAATAAACAGTGCCAAGCACACGAATTATGAAAGTGATTGATATCATCTGACATGGTGAAGTATGACACAATCTTGATGATCTGCCGATATTGATAGTCACTACATTTCAGGAACACAATATCATATATGGATTGAACATTTTTGTTTGGAGCTATAACTTATTTAATGCATGTGTGGTACAGCCAATGTCGCACTGGTGTGAAAGTTGATGGGGTCAGTTCTTTGATACATTGATTACTAAAGACACACACTCTCTATGGAAGAGCTACTCAGGACTGTGTTTTCAGCAATTATGGGTAGTTCAAAATTTAACAAAGTGAAACATAAAAGTGACAGCGATTTTAAGTCAATGAAATTCATTGTTCCTTTTTTTTAGCTCACCTGAGCCAATATCAACCTAACTTTGCACAAATCATCCTTATTTAGGTAAAGGGATTTAAGTTTATTAAAATGAAGGACCGCACCTTCCCTCAAAGGGAGATATTTAAGGTGGTATGGGACAATTCCATGTTGTGACGTATTGTTCATCGAAATAAACAATAAAATAAGGTGTAATTATATAAGTAGTTTCTTTCCGAAAATGGTTACCTAACTCCGTAGCGCAGTGGGTTAGAGGGTTTACTACGAACCTGTAAGTCATGAGTTCGAATCCGGCTGGGGGTTTTACAATGTTTACCTTTTCAAATATTTTAAAAGCTATTATTTGGTTAAATATTCAATTTGTAAAACTTGAAAATTCTTAACCGGTGAAAGTTTTTCAATTATATAGAACTTTAATCCACATTAATATCGAAAGATGCCCCATACAACCTTAAGAATTTTAAAAATTTGTTGGTACATGTTTCGTTAAAAAATCCTCTTCTTAAAAATCATTTGGCCAGAAAAGGTGATACTTGTGTGAAAGCATCCTCAGGTAGTGTGGATTCAAGTTTGTTCAAATCATGGTCCCCGGGGGTAGGGTGGGGTCACAACTTCTTGTGCAAAATTTACTGTACTTATTTGTCAACATATTTTGAATTTGATATTGTACACTAAGTGCTTTTTTGATAAGCTTTTGTCGCTCAGGTGAGGGATGTGGCCTCTGGGCCTCCTGTTTAATGATTTAGAAATCTGTGATATTTTGATTAGAACTATTATACTATTTCACCCAACTGTATAAACTTTATAGATAAAAACTTGTTTTAGATTATGAAATATTTAATCAATTATCTGATGTGTAATTTACTAATGCATGCACTATAAAATTATAACACGGAGAAAAATATGCAAAAATTTCAGATTTTTTGTGATGAACATTAGTCAGTGGTGGTTATGTTTGTTAATTATGTAATGTGTGAATGTTAGAATTCACCTTCATAGAAATGAAGTATCAATTGTTTTATTAATAAAAAAAACCCCATTTTATTATGAACTCGAGTTTTCGACATGTTAAGAAAAGAGGTTAAGGTTGTGATTAATATGTGGTAATGAATGATGAACTATGTCATGATAAATTATTAAACAAATATTGTCCCATTAAATCCCCCAAATTCTTAATCTACATTGTCTCACTACACCCAGCTGAACTTGGGTACTGACATATGCTGGGATGGACTGGTGTTCCATTCAGGGGAAGTTTATGACTCCCATCCATTTAGCACCATGCACAGATACTGGGGATAAGCACCGGCTCTTTAGCCTTCATGGCTCAGACAAGGATTTAACTAACAACCCATCTACCTCCACCCCACCCAATGCAACCCCCAAAACTGCTTGTTAATTTTGTTAATTATTTTTTTTTTCATTTTCATGTAAATTATATGGTTGATTTTTTATTCTACACTCATTTTATAACCATATAAAAGAAGCATACATATGCATACAGTACATAAACATTCTATTCAACAGGTACTGGTATATCACATTTCCTTAAATCTTTTTTTTTTTATATAAAAAAAAACCTTTTTATCTTAAAATTGAAGTTTTTGTCATTTTTTGGTAAAGATTATGTTTTCCTATGACTTGTTTTGTTTTATTGCAGTAGGAATCACCAGATATTATCTGATATAATTTTAAAAAGACAAGATATTTAAAAAATCCAGAAATTAGTGATTTTTTGGCTTTTTTCCTATTTTTGCCCTCAAAATGACAAAAAATGTAATTTTTCATCAAAAATATCGCTGAAATAGGGTTAACATATCATAGTTTACTAAAAAAATAACCATGAAATGTTTTCAATGCATTGGGCAAATTTTAGGTCTTAATGCCCCTTGTTCTTTTTAAAATTTGTCATGGGGAATGGTTTTATAAAGCGTTGAAAAAACGTACGATTTGATGCTATTGATTTTGGTAAGATTTTGTGACCTAAAAGTTTCTAATAATTCTTTATACTTTTTAGTTTCCACATCTGATTCACACCACTTCTGGAGTATATTGTTGTACAGTACTCTTGAAGATTCTCCTTCACTACTGTAAGAATTTTAGAAAGGAGTAAAGACAGAGGTTTGGTAGTACAATTACACGAATTTTAAAACCGGTCTGATGTACGAATTAAAAGCATCTGATTTCCAACGTCCAAGGATTCTAATTTGACCGTCGTTCATTCCTTCATTCTGCGCAGTGAGAAACCATGTCAATTCGAAATGAATGACTAGTAATTTTTCCTATCTGGATATTAGCAAAAAATTAACAATTCTTCAGTACCACCGAAAATTTAATCATCGTCACAAGAGTGCATGGTACGTAGCAAAATAAAGGACCCTCTTGATTTCCTCGTTGATCAATATAATTTTAAGGCACTGCACTGGGCAATAATCCTAGTCCTTAGTCCCATGTATTGTTAGAAAGAAAAAAAAGGTTTCCCCAGGATATACTTATATGAAACAAATTTAATCAATATTGTGTCATTTACAATAGAAATTTGGTTAAAATGTAGCGATTTTTATTTGAAACGGTTATGCTAAACGCAATTTCGCCGATTCTCAAAACCATAGAAGGCTAACGAAAACATTGCTCAAAATATAAATTTTTCATATAGATTGAATATAGTATGTTGTAAAGAATAAAGGATTTTGTGCAAAATGGCCTTAGTAATTAGTATTCTAACATCAGTTGTCGATTTGAGCTTACGAGCTCCAGTTAATACTCTTTGTACAACAAATGATGAACATGGATCTTTGAGGCCGTTGAGTTTATGGACGTGACTGATGTCCGACAGATAATGTGTTATCGTCTACAGCGCGCAGTCTTTTGAGGAAACGAAAGCAACATAGAGAACCAATATGTTATGTTGGACGGGGATATCCGTTCGTAAACTGTACTTTTCCGCAAAGTTCCTAAACGTCGACCATGCGGGAGTGTATGATGTTGAAGTTGACGCAGTCAAATGAAATACAGGAGTTTGTTCACAACCAGGGTCAACTTGGATAAGGCGGAAGACTGGGAATCTCGACTGGTTGTTTGTCGACCAAGGGTGCTAATTGTAGAAATCGTTGTACCTTTGGAAGGAGAAAGCAATTCATATATTTTGCTTTAAAACAAATATTAAATTGGAGACAACTAGCAACGAGCTGGCAAACAAGATACATGATATCTTTTTCCTTACATGTTTGTTTGTTTATAACATGTTTATAACACTCTCCACCAGGTGAATTGTAGGCATACCTGGCTTCATCGTATTCTCTACCTTGTTTGTTCCGGAGAAGCAGACTAACGAAATACACGCTTTAACCATATCTTTGATTTCAATTTAACAGGTACACGAGCTTCAATGGAGACCGATGTACTTACAAAACCACTACTGGACATACCTGATGTTATCTTAACAGTTTTATTAACAATTGCTGCCTCGACAATTTCATGAATTGGTTATCCTTAGTGATATTTGAGTTAATACTAGATTCATATGCAATACTCGCCTGACAGTTGATGGCAGTTGGCTAGAGAGCATTGACCAAGTTAAAAATTTCCTCCTTCAGGAGATGGTAAAATTAGAACTGGATTGTTGTACTGAGGCATCCTGATATTCTTTTCCTCTTTTGGTAGATGTTCGTTTCGTCAGATCTGTAGATTTCCGCTTAGGTGCCATGAAAACTATTGAAAATAATTGCTGTGCTGGTATTAGCAAATTGTATTTAAAAACACCTTTTAAAGGAGGTGATAATAATGTAAGTTTTTTTTGTTTGTTTTTTTTTTTGGCTAAATTAATTGTTGAAATATGTCTTCAATCATACAGCATAAATGCAACGTAATTTTTACAAGATAAGATAGAATGGTGTTGTATGAATGAACACAATACAAATGCAGTCTCGATAAGAGAACAAAAAAAAAAACGGCCTCGATAAGAGGACCAAAAGAGGTCTCGTTAAGAGGACCAAATAAGGTCTCGTTAAGAGGATCAAATTAGGTCTCGTTAAGAGAACCAAAAAAAAGGGCTTCGTTCAGAGGACCCGAATGCGGTCTCGTCAAGAGAACCAAATGCGGTCTCGTTAAGAGGACCAAGAACGCTAGAATTCCCGCGTTTTATTTTAATTGTCAAATGATGACACCAACATTACGTTACCATACGTCTACTATCTACTTCTTGATATTACACATTAAAAAGTGCAATAACTCGTAAGGCGAAAAATCAATACAAATAAAGCATTTGAAGTAAACCTAAAATTCCTATATTTAATTTAACTATTTTATAACGTTCAAGACCTAAATGAATTCTTACTGGTGTATGTCGTTGTTCTCTACAATTAATATTAATAATTTAATAAATAAAATGTACAGGTAACATCAAGTAAAAGATCGTGTAATCTTAAAAATAAGTTTAAGCAAGATACAGAAACAGTCTTTTTGTTTGCGTAAATCAAGGTGGGCACACATCAAACGCTTCATTCATTGTAGAATCTTTATTAAAACCGAGAAATTAATATTCACATGAAATTGCGAGAAGCAACACTTGCGGATTTTAAAGTTTCTTTTTTTTCAAAGAGTTATGAATTAATCAAAATTTATTTTAAAAAATGGTTGTAAATTAGCAACTTAATTTTTCATAACAAAACCTTGAAAACCGTATTCCGTCAGTTAAATCTGGAAAGTGATTATATTTCCGAGTGATTCGTGTAATGTCACAGTTCTCATTGAGTAGAATAAAAGACTGTGTTTGAAGTAATGACACGAGCATTCGATGATAATGATAATATGACAATTATAAACTGAATTGTTAGTAGACACACCGTGATAATTGTTGATATACTCGGCAACATTCAACCAATTCTCTAAACAGTTAGTAACGGTCTTTATTATTGAATACACCTGTACTGTACACGATTTCGACCCCTCAGTCTCTTGGTGTGTTGAATATTTGTGCTACCATTTCCGACTAATTAGCCAGTGTTCATTTCCATTCTACACTGTCGGACCAAAAAAGGGCGATTTCTACCTTGTTAAAAAATAATCATGATCATGTCATATTATAGTCCCAGCTAATTATTTTAAGTGATCACACAATTAACGACATGAAAACTTCCTCGCAAAGGTTTTAAACATTTCCTCTATTTTAATTCCGGCTTCATCGATAAAATATCTAATAGCTGTTCTAATATTTTTTAATATTGGACGCAGGGTAATCAATTTGTCTGGCAAATCGCCAGGACCCTTAAAACAGGTATTCATAAACGTTTATTCAATGCAATAAACAAAACACTTCAGCAACAATCTGGAGAGATGAAATGATTAATATTTAAAGTATTAAAACTGATGTGCAAAAGTTAATCTTATTTTTTGTTAGTTTTTTAAAAAGATATTGCATACAAAGTTAATATGATAATAAACCACTGTGAGTATATTTTTATTATTTGTCCGATTAAGAGGAACAACATATATTACCGATACCAGATATGTTTATTTCGTTCGTGTTTCTTTGTAGCTAATTAAAACTAGTGAAAGTTTAAATGTTTGACTATAGAAACGGTGCAAGAATTAACTGCTTATAATCAAAGATCATTGGTTTCCTGTGAGGAAATTTCACGCATTTTAAAATTGTGAAATACTAACACAAAACTTCCTGATACTTAAATATGGCCTATGTTCATAATTCCTTAAACTGTGTTGTATTGTTGGCATCAATTAGTTGTCAATCTATTTGCGGGCCACCTGGGTAGGTGACTTTACTCTTGATCTTTGCAATTAATCATGTATCTGATTACAAATATAACTTGCGTATAAGTTCAGAAAAATGTTTACATAATGTCGTGTTACAAAATAAATGTTACTTTTTTTCGCCGATACTCTTATCTTGATTTTGCTCCTTTGGTTGTTGTTAGAAACTCCCCTGGTTTGTTTTGCATTGTTACATAGATTGTATAGGTTACAAAACTGTGATGAAACTTTTACTGAAAATACTGATATAACTTATCATTATTTCTTACCAAAAATGTTCCAGATTAAGTTTCTCAGAAAGCACTTGTTAGTTACAGTCAGTTATCATCGAAATCATTAATTTAAATGTTGTTTTTGAATCATTTTTTACACAATTCACATGACTGAAAAAGAAATAAAGCAAATGATAAAGAGTATATCTCAGTTTATAAAAATAACCTGACTTATCTATAAGGCAATCGAAGCAAATTAACCATCACAACTTCGTATTTCAAAACATTGTTTATTTGATCGCTAAGTGTTAGTTTCGTTGGACTTTCTGTGAACACGTTTGGCAATTTCATAAACATATATAATTCTCTGCTAGTATAATAGGCCATTTCATAAACATTTGTAATTTTATGCTAGTATAATAGTGATTAATGTCAATGCATATATTCCAAGTAAGAATACAAATATGGAAAATTGGTAAATTGTAAAGTTAAATACATTTGAAATATAATTGAAATTAATATCTAGATATCGTCCTTTATACTGCGTGTGATAATTTTAGAACTGATGGAAGACCAGTTTGCTGTCCATATTATTTTCTCAAGAACAATAATTGTGAAGGTATGTTTAATTTTTGCCGAGGATAAGAAAAAAAAGTTTTTTTTTAGCCGGGCTCAATTCGAAAACTCTAGTTACAGTGCACGATAACGGATGTTGACTGAACAACCTTTGAAATCATTCTCCGCACAAATGTGTAGTTCAAGCCTGAGAGAGAACGTAGAACGCATAGCATGACATCAAGTCATGTTAAGTTTACACCAGATATACTTAAACATCACATGGTACTCTTTTTCTCTGTAATGTTTTAAATACTTCAAGTTTGCAATGTAAAGTTGCTGAGAGGCGGAATACATTGTTTACACTTGTAGCCTAGATCATCCCGTTATCGTAGTCAAATTGTTGCGTGAGTTTTAAAAAAACAACAACACATCAAACCCTCTCAAGTTTATTACATTTACGATATCTATATAAATATGTACTAACCTGTTTATAAACTCAGTTAATTCATTAATTACAATCAATGTGTCTATGTAGTCTGTAACAATACCTATCATCAGTACAAATCAAATGAGCCCGGATATCTGTGAGCACTCTGATTTACCTTAGACGGGGTGATTGCTGTTTAATTTACAGAAGACAGTGTGTGCATGACAAAATTAAGACTTAAACATGGTAAACGTTAACTTCCTGACAAAAGATTGAGTGCATTATAGTTTTGAAATATCATTGACGCCAAAAATTTAGTGTCCGAGTCAAAAAGTTTACATTTATTTTAATAATTTATTTAAACAAGCAGTAGGATTTTACCATAACTATATTTATCAAGTGAGTTCCGTGGGATAATTTCTGATATCTCTTACGCTTAAAGTTTTAAGCAGTTAAAATTACTATTATTAACATATCTCATAATGTAATTGCAAAATGTTGAATTATAATCTACAATCAAAGTACTGAAGTACTGACGGGAGTTGATTTTATCGATTATTATTTATTTCAACGATATGTAATTTTGCATGCATGGCAAGTAAATTCCTATAAGTATTTGAATTACTTATTGAATTATTTATTATAATTTTTTTATAATATGAATTCTTCTACAGGAAATTCGTGAAAATCTAATATCAATCATGTTGTGTAATATTCAAAGAATTAGTCCATCAAACTGCGTATCAGTAATCGAAATAGTTATGAGAAATTGTATGGATCCGAGCAAAATTGAACTCTAGTCTCGTTCAACCAGACTCTCAGCTGTATCCGTTAATCTCCGACAAGCAAGAGAAACTCTCTGCTTATCGGAGATTTACGGAGACAGCCGAGCGTCTGGTTGAACGACACTCTATTGAACTCTGGCGTAGGAATACATAAAATGTACGACTTCAAAAAATATCTAAATTGTTCGTACCATTTAAAATCTGACTATTTACAATATATCTACAAATAAGTTTCCTTAAAAAACAATGCTTAAGAACTCATTACATCGAATTATTGATTACAACTAAATGTTGTCAGCGGTGTTGATTTGTGCTTAGGTCCAAACACTGTTTCACTTTCGGTTTGTTGAGTAGTGAGTAACTGCATAGGAGAGTTGATTAAAATCAACTCACAATAAAAAGTAATATATGCCATTTTAGTAGACAATTCATACATTGTGCTCTCTCAAAAACGGTATTCACGACATCAGTGCCGCAATTCCCAGGAAACGTGTAGAATATGTCGATTTGTTAAATTTATTTTGCTCTTTACATTTACTGTCCCTTAAATGCCAAACAATATTAATTCAAAAATCAAATAAATAAATGAATAAATAAACAAAAAAAATAAATAAGTATATAAGAATTAAAAAAAACAAAAGAATTAGAACTAAAAAATAGCCTGCATAACTTTAATTTATTAACATTCTTGTACAGAAGACCCACAAAGAATGAAAATAAAGTCCTACTTTAGTTTCTATGGGTAAATCATACAATAGAAAAATTACTGCAATTTCTGCCTTGGAATAAACAGACGATTAAAATGCTACAATACTTTTGTTAAAATTTAAATATGTAACCTGTAATGTATATTCTTTATCATATATAAGAAACAAAAAATTGTACTGTCTATTTTGAATAGAGATCATCTCCAAACAAAAAAATAGACACAATAATTATTTCTTTTTATTTTTGTGGAATATCGCAAAAAAAAATCGGTACAAAGTATTCAGAAAAGTAATAAATTTCAGTTTATCATAAACGCACAATGACGAAGTTCAGCTACAACGAAAAAAAATACACTGATAAAAATACCGGTTGCCGTCGATAGAAAACGTTTTCCCAACATTACTAAAGTTTTAGTTGACCACGATGTTATTCAAGCAGAGTTAATGTTAAAAGATAAATAAGAGTTCAATTAACAATTTAACATATTTGAATTAAAGTAGGTATCCAATTTGTTCAACAATGTTTTGAAAAGGCGTTTGTTAAATCACATCAATTTCTTTCTTCATACCCAGAAAAGAACTGTGTAAAGTTAAGCTTCAATTTATATTTGTATTTAAGTCAAATACACTTAATATCAACTTTTTCTTCAAGCAATTAAAATTGTCAACTTCGACTCGCTTTCTCTGAATTTCTCTTCAGTACATTACCCTTCTCCATATTTTTTATTGCTTGAAGGGAAAATGTATCGTATATGTATGAAGAGAAATACGAAATAAAAGTGTATGTGGGGATAAAATCTTTATGCCTATGCACCAAAGCCAGTTGTTTAATTACAGAATGTCCCCCAGGATTCTCTAGTTCATACAATGATGTCAACTGCAGTATCCCGTGTGGTTATCCATCATACGGAGCTCTGTGTGGGAGATTCTGTTACTGTTACAAGGAGGACTGTCACCACGTCTACGGATGTCCTGTAACCAGTCAGTACTGATGTAGTCCTGATTTGGCACAGTGTTAGTCTTATTACAGTTCTCTTGCGTGCTTAATTTTGATTTTATCACATCCTTCTTCTCAGTCCACCGCAATTTATGATAAAGTAACTATTGCCTGCTTCGTAGTTAAAAGTAATTCATACTAAAGTTATAATTACTGTTTCAATGAATAGGTATAACATTTTCATTTTTAAGGTAAAATCAACTTTAAACACATTCATTTTATCAACTGGTGTATTTGTTTTAACAACAATATGTCAAATATATTTTTCAAGGTACTAAAGGAACTATTCAAAAAACATCTGCAATCCAATATTTATCCACTACTTTTCACACTGGTAAATGATTATGCAACGTTTTTAAAAAACAAATTCAAAATGAATATAGACAGTTTGATATTTGTATAATATATATAACTTAACACACCAAAACTATAATTCGCAATCACTGTGTGAAATGTTGCATTGTGATTATAGCAATATGATATTTTAGGATAATTTATAAGAATTGAGCTCGTAAATCGTGCCTGAAAATTATATTCATTTCTTATGATGTAATTTTCTACTTCTAAGCTAAAAAAATAAGACGTATAAAAAATTTAAAACTAAATGCACCCCTTCTAAGTGAAATATTGCATTCAATCTTGAATTCTAACAATAGAATTATAACTTGGGCCTCTTCTCGCTTTATAAACCACGATACGGTTTATCAAAATGCGTAAACAATGTATTGTTAACAAAGCTAACAAAGGTATCTTCACTACCTTGAGTAATCACTTAATGTGCTGTGTAGAATTAACATAATGATGTTAGTATGAAAATTCTTGATAATTTTGCATCAGTGTAACGTTTCGAGAGTTCTACAGGTTCAGAACGTTCAGCACGCCATCAGTGTGAATGTTCTATCTAATTCAAACAAAGTCGATTCAACAATTGTGTTATCGCACAAGTTTACAAAACAAAGCTTACAAAACAAGAAATGGTGGTCAACAAACTAATCTCGTTTTTTAAGGCTGTGGACGTAAGTTTACCCGTATTTTCTCTGACAATTCTGTTTGGACTTGGTCGTGGCTCACAATTAATGGAGTATGGATGGAACTACCAACTATCGTACCTTTTGTTCCAGAACAATGGAAGCTCTCCTCCTACTTATCTCTGATTATACAATTATCCAAAATCGGTCCAGTGTTTGTGCTAGTGCTCAACAAAGTTCGACCAAGATGGCTCAGAGAAACCGCCATCACTTACGCCATCATCATAGTGGGTGTCACTTCCTGTGTGATGTCAGCTTTCTTTTGGCAGACGACATCATTGGTGGGAGGGGGTGAATATAGTGTAGCGCTGTTTATATTCGTCTTTTTGATGAGTCTTTGTGATTGTACCTCGACGGTCATCTCTCTACCATTCATGTCTTTATTGAAGCCAAATTACATGACAGCTTCATATGTAGGGGATGAGTTAAGTGTTCTTGTACCAGGAATGTTTGCGCTGGGCCACGGCGTCGGACAGACGGAATGCAGAAATACATCGACATTAAATACAAAAGTTGATTTGCATTTACTTTCCTCCAAGTACATGAAGTTAAGTTTTGTGATTTCTGATGTTCATTACTTTAAAGTCTAGGAACAGGTTTCCTTTTTTATAGAAGACTTTTAACTTCCGCATACTTACAAAAATTATGATAATTTAATATTGAAGAGGACTTTAAAAATACTAAATATTATTAAAGATATCATCAAAGGGGTTAATTTGTACCTTATTAATGATTTGATTTATACGTACAATGTATGTTATACTCCTACAGGCCATTGAGGAGGGTGGTGTTCAGGACGATCTATGTGACTTTGACGATGAGGAGGAGGAGGAAGTGGAGCTCAGTGGACAGATTCAGACAAATCTCTGACAAAATCCTGTGTGGGCCTCATCAAAACCACAAAATCTCTCATCAAGAAAGCCGCAGACTGTGTCAAATCAAATGGCCCGACTCAGCAGCCAATGGAAAATGGCGGAGCTGTAGGAGAGGTTAAGTCCGTCTGTAGATGACCTGATTATGGACCTCTACCCTCCTGTCGACCTGCGCAAGGTCCACGGAAAAGTACGCAAAGTGGTTGCTGACTAACTTAGATTATTATTATTCTCTTATCAAGGCAGTTGGAATGCTGAAACATTGCCAACTTCAAAATTAAGATTTAATCTATATTTTTAAGCTAAATATGTATTTAATCAGTATCATGTTTCAATAAATTTTCGTAAAGCAACTTTAAACAACTTTAATAACATCCACTACTTTTGAAATATTAGACCTTTTCTTGGTGAATTTACTTTTTTATATGCTGTTTACTTGAAATTTAGTATTTTATAATTGATTAAATTTTTGGATTTTAGGGAAAAACGTTATTTGAGATCCATCACACAGTCTTGATTTTTTTGAGGTACATTGTGACTTATCAGATACATCGTATTTCTGTAAACTAGCAGACACAATATGCTAGAAAAATGAAATATGATATATATATATACTACTGTGGGAAATCTGAAGTTAATGTTTCTTTTCCCTTCCAGATCCAGTCACATGACGGGAGAGGATGATCAGAAGTGGCTGGAGTTTTTGTTGAAAGCAAACCAGCATAACTATGACAATATACTGAAAGTAACCTAAAGATGCATGGAGTTAGTATTTTTAACATTTCAACAGGTACATTAAGTTGCTTTTATTACCAAAATAAAATAAAATAAAAATAGAATTAGAAAAATTAGTATATCAAACCTAATTATTTTTAATAAATAATAGAATTTTTTTAAAAATCGTATTGGTATAAGCAATAGATTTTATAATGACACTGAAAGATTGTACAGTAGACACGGCCTAAATAAACCCTCTCCATGTAAGCGATGTCTTCTCTGATGCTTTTTTGCTATTTGTTTATTTATTTAATTGCTTAAAAATTTATTTTATTGCGCTAAGAATTTTATACATGTATATCACTTCAATTTTCCGGTTAAGATGAATTTCATTTTAATGTAAATGTTTTTGACAAATTAAAAATACTGTTGCTTTCAACCCCTTATAGGTTACTTTCACGTTTACGATATTTTAAAATGATGTTCTAAAAGATCTATTATAAGCATGGTCAACGTCAATAATTTACCATGATTGTTGATACGTCATTTCAAATCAGAGAATTCTCATTGGTTTTAATTATATGCAGAACTGTAGCTAGCTCTATGGGAAAATCGGTTCTCGCCAACACGATTTCTCGTAAAACAACGGTGACAGTTCTGTGGCTATGTGTTAGGTATTATACATTTTTTATCGATATCATTTCACCATCGTTTACTATTATAATCATTCCGATGTTATATCATACTTGGGTCTCGATAATCTATCACTTACCATCAACTGTCTGTAAAACTTCTGTAAATATTTTAGATACTTAATTTCCGTTCATCATTTAGTATAGATTTATCCTCTTAACATTAAAACCGATACTGAATCTTCACGCAGTCGGAGAAAACGGTACAAATTGGTGATAAACTATCAGGAATTGTGTTGAAATGACACCACACCTATACAAATCAGTAGAAAATTGCCAGTATACACTCAAATAGAATACTGGGTGCACTGTATTAAACTACATGTTCATTGATTTAACGGGTCATTTGTGACTCAACAAATGTCACGGCGAAGCATTTTTATAATGTACGAAACTGTAAATATCATACGTGAGGAAGGAAGAAAACACTCTTCCTTCACTCCTCAATATTCTACCTGGTAGCTTTATAAAACAATTAGAGCGCTTGAATTGTATTTATTTGCTGTAAAATGCACATTATTTTACTTTTATTTCCTTTTCTGAAATACTTTAAAGAACTGTCCTTTTTTTTAATTAATTTTCTCCGCCACTGTCTAGATATAAAAAAAAAACCCAAGCAAAAATAATAAAGGCCAAATAAAAACATATAAAGTTGTATATTTCACAATATTTGCTGTTGGCTTTTGTCACCAAAAATATCTTTCCTGTGTATATAAAGAATACAAAGGATTTAAACTCCACATTGATTCTCTTTTTAAAAGCTTTTTAAAACTTTTGATATCTCACACAGTCCACTTCAGTTATCAGTTTGAGAGTCATTTACAATTCGAAAAAAGTTAAATTAGCAACTTGTTCCCATTTGTAATCAGATATTTAATTTTCGGACTTGTCTAAAGCATGTAAAACATTATTCCAAAAGATCTTTTGACCGTTTTTTATTTTTTGTCCATTCAGCATGTCCGATAGATTTTAGCAAGATCGTAAGCGACCTCGTGATGTATTCAGAGCGTATGTCATCCAGTAAAATGAGGAATAGTTTGCCACCACTCCCCTCCGCCAAAGTATGACTTGCAATTGCGGTCTCATATCTGCCCCACTGGTCATCCATGAAATTGTTCGAAAGAACCAGTATGAACTTTCGACTGAAATCTATACTTTGAAGAATATCTTCGGCATACACTCCGCCTGGAATGATATCTCTCTCGTGCAAACAGAGTTTGTAGTTATGTTTCCTTTCTACGTGTTCGACGAGTTCCGCCATGATCCATTTCCGGTCACGTGTGTTGTATGCGACGAAGCCATCGTAGAGGAAGTCGTCGCGCAAGTTTACCGGCGGAGAAATGAGTTTGTTGTACTTGCATGCATGTATATAATACTTTATATCCCATCTGTATCTCCTGATTAAGGCAACAGTGAATGCGACCAGACAAAATACACCACCCATAATAAGAGCCATCACCACGTATTGATTCAGCTGATGGCAGTCAGCGGTGTCAAAGTCAACGAGGGGAACCCCTTTCCACTCCATGGGCGTGTTGCAGATGTAAAGAGTAACGTTACCGGATGTTCTATTCATATTGGTCTTGTACCATAACTTGAACCACTCCAAACTACAGACACAATCGAAAGGGTTAGATGAGAGATCAATTAAGACATCACTCGTATCCCAGAGAACCTTTGGTAAAGATTCAAGTGTAACGGACGTAAGTGCATTACTTTTAAAAGAGACATACTTTAATTTGCTAAGGAATTGAAAGGATTCAGCATGCAGAGACTGAATTGAATTAAAGTTCATATCTATGGACGATAGCAATGGAAGATTTGTGAAGGTGGGGGCGTTTTGTATGTTACAATTTAAGATAGACAGGGAAGTTAGATTAGTCAGATTAGAAAGCATCCTTGATGTGTTTACAAGAGATAGATCTATGTTAATCAGTGTTAGATTTTTCAACAAGGGATTGTAAAGAAGAAAAGTATAAAAATCAACCACATTCATGTATTCCTTTACAGTGTTCCCTATCGAAAGCTCTCGTAGATTTAAGGTTGCAAAAGCATAGACATCAACCTCTTTGACACCTAAAAGCTGTTCTAAATATAGATATGTCAAATCCTTAAAATCTACAAAAGCAAATGGCAGAATCATCTTAATGGGATTCAGAGAAAGATCTAGTTTGACCAAAGTTGACAAACACTGTCCGTAATTTGAGAGTAAATAGGTCACCGAGATTCGATTTCTGCGGAGAAATAGGTTCTCTAATTTCGGATAAAAAGGAGTTTTAAAACCATTGCAAGGCCTTGGGAACTGTGGAAGGGAGTTCGATGACAGATCCAAAGTTTTTAGAGTCGGCAATCTATATGAAAAAAAATGTTCAATATCGTTCTTGCTCAAATCAAGTGTTTGCAGTTTTAGAAGATTTTTTAAACTCTCCATTTCCGTTCTACTCATTTGATTTTGTTGCATAACAAGGTCTGTCAAATTTGAGAACCATTTGTTTTCTAAAAAATTATCTATTGTGCCTAAACCAAATAACCGATTTCCTGACAAATTCAAAACCATAAGGGTCGAGTACCCCAATTTCTTAGTACAGTCATCTAACATGGCTTTGTATAACTTATTGCTGGACAGATCCAACACCTCTAGTAATGTCAATGGTTCTAGAGTAAAGGTAGATATACTTCTTATATGACATTTATCTAGAGCTAAACTCTTCAAAGTAAGGTTTTCAACCGGACGAAAGAAATCATCGGAAAGAAAATACAATGGGTTCCCCGACATAACCAGAGACTGAATCGAGGCTGGGAGACCACGTGGTATATTGCTAAGATTTCTGTAAGATCAGTCTGCGGTGTCCAAAACCCGACAGAAGCAGATGGAGTCTGGACAATGTGACACTGGAGTCACTTTCTCTGTTGTTGAGTAATCTATAAATGTTTGTATGACCGCGAAGAGAATGGCTGTCAACGGCTGGAAGTTCTTCATCATCTGTTGATAAAAAGTAATGATTATTTAAACTGAAACTATTACAAAAATTTTTACAAATAATATTTCAAGAAAAAAAATGAACCCCCTCCTCCCCAAAAAAATTATATAAAACGAGAGAGGGACATTCCAGTATTGTAAATCTAATATTCACTGCTCTCAACTTAGTGATAAAATTCAACACTTAAGTATCAATGGAAATGTGAAAAAGTTTACCTCACATCGAAGCCCCCGGAAGCTCCTGAATTTTAGAGATTTTGTAGGGTTAAATTGAAGTCTTCATATCATAGAATTTTGTAATATATCTTCTCATGATTATACTTAAAAGTTATATAATTATTTATTATTTTAATGGTTTGTAGATTTAGGACCTGGAGTTACCCCATTAAAACTTCTGCCTTACAGAAATACAAAAAAACCCATTTCCTTTTATTTGTATGGGGGTCAAGGGGGCGAAGATTCTTAATTTTAAAGATTATGTAGGGTAAAATTGAACTCTTCATATTAAGAAATTAGTAGAATTTCTTGATTATGTGTATTTTCGTGATTTCATGATTATACTTAAAAGTACTAAAATCATATATTATTCTAAAGGTTTGTAAATTTAAGACCTTCAAAAATTCAATCGAAACTACCTGCATATGATATAAGAAATACAAGAACATTTCCTTTTATTTTTTCTTTCGAATGGCTGTAAATTAATCAGTTTAAAAAGATCTAGTTCAATGGGACGATGTTTACAAATGAAGTTTAAAACTAATAACGATGCCAGCTTGTATCATAAAAAAAATGGAAATGTTTTAAAACACAAGCTAGTATAACCAATTACTGAAAGGTTGGTGACTGGCCACATCTTAACCAAAGGAGAGCGTAACAAAAATGGTCTTTCTACGTACGTTACACCATTGAACCCTTGGGTTTTCTTCATACTACACCGTTGAAATTAGTCCAATGTAGAAAAATTCCATAAGTTTCCAAAAGGTTGATAATTAAGTGTCGCAAGTTGTACCTTTTCATCGCAAGAAGGATTATGATTTAACTTTATTTTGACAATTTTAGGGGGAGGGATGCGCCCTCTTTACTCCGCCACTGGTTTTAAAATCTAAACGCATTAAGATCGTATCCCATTTTACTTTGTATTAATCGAGAAGTGAAATAAAGATTGAAAAGTCAAATTTTGCCTCATCTTCCTTTGTGTCCATTTAAAGGTGTAGTAAAAATTGAACAGTCAAAACCTTCCCTACCTTCTCTAGTGTTACCTGTCTCTGTAGTTGGGTTATCTTATCCGCAGATTGAGATGTAATACTGTTGAATCATATAAACTCGTGGGGGCCAATTTTTGTAGATTGCTTAAATTTTATAGGTTCAATGGAACGTAATTTCGTGTATTTCCTTACCTACAAAGAAATATGACTTTTAACCCTAATTTATTAATTCACGGAGAATGTAAATTCGTGGTGAAGAGGTACCCACGAACTCAACGAAAATTGAGTCACCACGAAATCTAATGATTTCAAAGTATTCTGTGCAAAAAGGTATTACTTATTTGTATAGTTTTTTCATATAAAAACGAATAATGTAATACCATGAATAATGATTAAATAAAAATTACCTGGAAAAAGAAACTTGAGAGAAATAATTAGCATTTCGATTCAATTTGATAGTCAAATTGAGGTTATGAAATACGTATCCAAGAACAAATCATGCCGAATTAAAAATGATCCTAATAATGACATTTTTTTTATTATTCGTTTTATCTGAGTTGTTTGATTTTTTGAATATACATGTACATGCACATTATCTCTGTTTAAAGTAATATGAGCTGTATTTTTAGAATTTTATTTTGCTGCAAACACCTGCTCGTATGATAAATCTGCATGTAACTGAAACTTTTATGATAAACAAAATTGGAAGAAAAAAAATTGTTAGAAGAAATATTTCTCTTCTTAGAAACATATTGCAGATCAATTTTTGTACAGGACGACAATAATTCAATTTTGCTGTAAATAAGGCTTTTAAACGGCTTTTCCTACAAAAATGTGACTAACAGAAATTTACACACCACGATATCTTTAGTCATTTTAGTAGAAAATAACATTTTCGTAAAAAAAAAATGCAGCTCATATTGCTTTAACATTAACGTTGTATTATTTATCTTATGGCAAACAATAAAAAGTAAGACATAATTGGATGCATTTTTAAACATGGTTCCAGTAAATATACTACTTGATAAGGTTTTCATGGTTTATTTGAAGTAAATGCATGCGATTGTTATGTATATGGACAGGCTTGTTTAGGAAGCGTTCTTGGACGTTGCTAAAATGCAACTTAAAACAGTTACAAAAATCTTACAGTTAACTTTATGAAAGACGTAACTCGACAGTATATTAAGGCCATAAAGATATCCTAACTAACCAAGATTTGTTTTTAACATTTTTATCAACAGATACAGCATTTGTACGAAATCCCATTGAGCTGAATTTTGTCGCTGAAGAAAGATACTATTTTGCTGAGAAACACGTACCGTTCGCAATATAACGCGAACTTTTCGGAAATAAATGCGTTAATTTTGTGAATAAACGTGAAACCTTCTCCCCTTGTATACAATACGGGTAACAATACACAAATTTCCATCGGGGAGTTTTCAATATCCTATGATATTCATTTAATTTCGATTAATAAACTGAATTTAAAGTTTGCTGGTTCCATTCACATAACAGTGCATTTCTTTTGACTGTATATATATAAGAAAAGTAGTATAACTATTAATGTTGTGGAGCATGTTTTTTCAGCAGTATTATTATATAAATAGTGCCTGTTTGGGAGGATAACAGTTGAAATTGACACCCCAAGAAAACCATTGTCAACCGACGCGAAGCGGAGGTTGACAATGATTTTCGAGGGGTGTCAATTTCAACTGTTATCCTCCCAAACAGGCACTATTTATTTTGTTATACTGAATGTCTTAATTTTTAAGAAAATTTTACTGCTTTTATATAGGAATAACGTGAATTCTACAGCGAACCGTACGCGCATAATTTTCGCGCATGTAACATTTTTTAATGTCACCCGTTGCTAAGTGCGTTGCTAACGCTGAGGGTAATAGAAAATATTATTAACTGCGTCTTAACCAATCAGATTTCAGTATTTAACATGAAAGTATAACAATATATAAATAGTGCCTGTTTGGGAGGGTAACAGTTGAAATTGACACCCCGAGAAAACCATTGTCAACCGACGCGAAGCGGAGGTTGACAATGGTTTTCGAGGGGTGTCAATTTCAACTGTTATCCTCCCAAACAGGCACTATTTATTTTGTTATACTGAATGTCTTTTTTAAAATTTTTAAGAAAATTTTACTGCTTTTATATAGGAATAACGTGAATTCTACAGCGAACCGTACGCGCATAATTTTCGCGCATGTAACATTTTTTAATGTTACCCGTTGCCAAGTGCGTTGCTAACGCTGAGGGTAATAGTAAATATTATTAACTGCGTCTTAACCAATCAGATTTCAGTATTTAACATGAAAGTATAACAAATCTTAATATCTACAAGTATATTCAAAATTTTATCAAAATTTTAATTCGAATATTAATTTTGACACGGAAAATGTTGATGTATCATATAATACAATACACCGCCAGTGTGACTTTACTTTTGGATCAACCCTTGTATAAGTAACAAAAAGTGATGTAGAAATATTAACCGTGACATACACTTGGTTGGTATGCGATCAAATTTTCCGAAAAAATCTTCGGGCTTCACAAGATTTGTGACCAATCAAGTTCAAATCCCTGTGAACTTTTAAACTTTTCTGTTATTTCCTAATTGCAAATATGTTTCCTCATACGAACTTAAAAATTTATTTAAAATAACCCGTTCATTTATATGGATTATTTATATCATGTCACTACGATTTCTGCACACGCTTATCGGTTGCCAGTTTAAATACATGTATTGTACACATAAAACACGAATATATTAATTATTCTGAACGATCTGCCTTTCTTAAATATAAACATTTTATGAACATCAGTGATAAAATGCTCGAGCTTGACAGAATGTATACTAATGACCAATTAAGTTCATATTCCGGTGAGCTGTTTATTGCTATTCATTTCTTGCTGTTTGCTGTTTTATATCGCGAATGTTTCGCGTTTATAAGCGAGAGAAAAAATCTTGGCTACGAAAATGAGCTTAATTGACTTGTACATTTTCAATGCGTTTTCTATGAAAAAAATCTATTTATTGCAATGTTTGCTTCAGTATTAATTTTTTAAATTTCTTAAGTTTATTAAAGAGTACAGAAGATTAAGCATGCTACCATGGAATTAAAACATAAACTTCATTCAAAGGGAATGAGTCATGTCATATAAAAGTTGCTGTTTCACTGTTTTAATATTAATGATACATTGTATGACACAGCTGAAATTAAACAAATAATCTGATGTCAATATAAACTAGATGCTGTCATTAGACAGTAATACCCGCACCATGTGTTTGCCCCTAAATAACACTGTTTTATACCAGTTTAATTAAAAATGAAGGCTACATGCGAACTCCGGTAATACATTTAAAAATTATAATTTTCATAACTGAAGGATGAGATCCCTGCCCATATGATAATACACATCGTGACATGAGCAGCACTTTATGTGCAATTTGGGGTAGAACTGTTTGCAGTGAATTTTCAGTTAATCAATAATCTTAACATTTTATGTCATAGAAAGTATAATGGTCTATATAATTATTACAAACAAAATTAAAAATTAAATTATGCCCCCTCCCCGTGGCGGTTGCCGGTTTTAGATTTGCTTCTGTGTGCCTACATGAACATCATCGTGTGCACAGATTTAGAGAAGGGGTGGGAGTGAGGGGTCCAGACCCCCCTCCCCATGAAAATTCGTAAATTACCAAAAATACACCTTGGACCCCAATGCTCTTACAGACATGTAAACGCTCTAACCCATTGCGCTTCAATGTTAGGTAACATTATTTGGGGGGTAAATATTTAATCAATAGTCAATATACTTTATTGTTTATCTCAATAGGAAGTATACATGTACATCACAATATGCAGGTGTCCTGCACCACCTTAAAGCTGTTATTTACCTAATAAAATAGTGCAAGTGGATTTGAAGAATAGGTCATAAAAATACATGCATGTTACAAATGACTGATCTTTGTCTGAAGTTACGTACACAACACAGGTTTGCATGTCTCATTAGCGGGTACTAGTTTTACCCAGCTCTTCGATTAGATGGGTTCACGTGTATACATACATGGGTGTTGCTAAAACGCGGAACGGGAAACGGAACGGAAGGAAAACGGAAAATCTTATCTAATGTTATTTACCTCATAGATTTGTTAAGTATGCTAAAACGATATACTTTATGTACCTTTTTAATTTTTTTTGAAAGATTAGCAATATTAGATTATTTATTCAAGAATATTTATTTCCTCAAAATTAACAGTACATGCATTGACCACTATATTCTGTCCCAAAATATCCTCGATTCACTTTTTGCTGTATATTTATATATACCTCAGAGTTCAAGCGATTCTCTTTTAGAAGCATTAAACATTCTCATTATTCTTTCTTTAAAACGTCCTCTCTAGCTTATCAGCTGGTATAAATACACGGCTAAAAATAAAGAAGTCTACGGGGTTTTGCATTTTAACAGACCCGGATGATGGTGTTGAAAAATTGTGCAAGGTCTTCTGAGTGACTTCCAAATGGAGAAAAGATGTCAACATTTTCCATTATAAATCGTCCAAATGTGCTGCATGAATATTTTGGGATCGACAGACTATAGTCCCAATATATAATCGGAAAATCAAACCAGGCAACGTCTAGAGCTCTCTATTCGGATCATATGTATATAGCTGCTGGAATAAACAACTGCATGCTTTGTAATGCAAACGTAAACAAAATTGCATTGCTAAAAATACTAGTTTCACAAATTACTAGTTTCACAAATTACCGGGTATTTTAATGTTTACTGTATTTTAATTTTTTAATGTCGTCAGTCCTTCAGTTTTTTTCTTCCATCTCAATGATACTGTATCGTCTGTATGATAAAAGATCGTCTAGAACACCGAAAATTCAATTTTGATGTAAGTATATACATGAACATCATATTTGAAAATAATATAAAAATACTCAAAACACGCATAAAACGCTTTCACCAACTGCGTACGTTACGCTAATATGCCAGCAATACCATATAAGAGAAATAAGTAAAAAGTTATAGCTAATTTGCTCGTTTAATCATGTTAATGTTTCACAATTCGTATACATTTGAATTTTCCGTTTCGTACTCAACTAAAGCCGAATGAATACAATGCTATAATTGATAGACATTCATATGAATATTAATAAGATAGCAACATGTTGATAATCATTCATTAGATATAAATAAACGATACAAAGTAAATCGTTTCTGGCCAGTCTATACCCTTTTTAAGGGATAAACGTGATGATATTTTCCATTCCGTTCCGTTTTCCGTTCCGCGTTTTAGCAACACCCATACATACATGTCTGTGTTTTCCGTATGCAGAAAAGGATTACGGTAGTTAAGATTAGCTAAAGGAATTCATTATTGTGTTTTAATTGGATTATCATTATGATGTTGACCAATTTAGGTAAGCATAATACATGTAGTAGCAGTAGCACAATATAATAAGATGCCAGCATGGGATTCCTGCCAGCATACATACACATGTATATAAGTTCTACTTTCACTTTCTAAATGTAATCTCCCTTTGACAGCATACTGTATCATCATCTTTTAATATTTAAATAAGCTAATCATCGTTACCTATCCTATCGCATTTGTAAAGTTTCTGTCATTTTAGTTGCAAAAGTTATTTTTTTCATTTGTCAGACTGCATGCACTGTTGAGTTGACCCCATATTGACCCTGTATAAACAATTTCTTATTAAATTTGTGTATTTCATATGTAAGTAAGTGTAGACACTTATATTTTTTATATGAGTAATAATAGGAAGGAAGGAGTGTTTCTTTCTTAATGTATTATAATGCATCAAATACAATGTAGGTCATGACCTTATGGGACTGTTCTAACCCCACGAAACAGGAAAATACAAAATATCTTCTAAAGTCATTATGATGCATCAACTGGTGTAAAGTACATTAATGACCCCCAGGTGTTGTCTTTAACCCCCCCCCCCGCCTTTATGAAATAGGAAATGATATGATACACTGTATATTTTGTTAACTTCTGAGATCTGAGATCCTCATCCCTAAACCGTTTAATTTATTTTTGCTCTTTGTGTCATTGCGCGTAAAATTGTATTGTAAGATTATGCCCCCTTGGAGACACCCTGACATTTTAGAACTAGAAATAATAATGTATTTTATCTTATTCATATGTTATACAGTAGTGTTTGATCCATGTGGGTAATTCCTAGCCTAATGATGTCACTGCTTTGTTTAGGAGACTTTACAATTACCCCAAATAGGTGAATACACATGGCAGTGATGCATATAACATTTTGTTTATAAATCTTAATCAAAGTACTGAAGTACTGAAAGCCGGGCTCTTTTGGTGTGTCTTTATGCATATTGTGTAGTAAAGACTGAATCTCTCTCTCTCTCTCTCTCTCTCTCTCTCTCTCTCTCTCTCTCATGCTTTTAATGTCGGCAGAGCATCAGAGAGCGACCAAATTTTGTAAGCGGCTATAAACAAAAAATAAGTCTGTCTAGTAGAAGTTAAAAGTTCAATGTTGCTGCCTTGAAACAAGCATTAAATATTCAATCCCCGTTTCTTCATCGTGCAGCAAAGTAGTTCATGGAAATTCATGCGCATTGTATGTGTCCAAAATGCATAGTAATGTTTTAAAAACACTTTATTAATAAGAAAACTTAAAAAGATAGACAATTCATTCGAAATTTAAAAAAAGAAACAAAATGACAACACTTTTGACAAAACGTGGCTCTTTGTGTAACTATTTGGTATAGCGGAAGCTTTACCTTGACGCTGTTTGGTTTTTTGTTTATTTGTGCTATTTAAAGTAACATTTGCGATCGGCCTGCCTATAGCCAGGACTCGCTTTCAGCAGAGCCCGGCTAAAAATTGAATTAAGCAATTTCCAAAATGTTAATGTGAATCACGAGAGAAAAAGCAATCAAGAAATGATTTAAAATTTGCTACTGTACACATGTAAGAATGTATTAAGAAGACTGAATCTTTATAAGCAGGTTAGATTGGGGGGGGGGGGATGAATGTGGAGTATAAACATTTATAATTTGAATCATTTATTGTTATTAATTAATTTTAACTTGTCAATGAATACTACTTATTGATCCCAAGGTAGAAATATGACCTCTGATCGTATCTCAATAGATCATTTGTCAATTATGCAAGGTGTAATGTAATTTTTTTTAAGAATAACATTTTTTACCAGTTTATAAAAGTTTTTAGACACCCAAATTATATTTTGATTTTAATAGATTATTCGACAAGGAAGGGGGGGGGGAGAGAGAGAGAACAGTTTATATTTGAGTTTGTTTGGGAGTGGGGGTTCCAAGTCATATATTTGACAATTTTTTTATTAATGTAATTTAAAATAAGACTAAGCCATACTACAGTCATGAACATGAATAGTATAGAACAAAACACAAACTAATACATGTACATGTATATATACATAGGAAGTATTACAAAACAGATGATTGATCTATATCTGGGTTCTTAAATTGAATCGTATATCATGTACATATTATATTATTGTTTCTTTGTTCAAGGCATTTAAGATGGTATGTAGGTCATGATCCCAAGTGCTCTTCCTGAAATTATCAAATATCATAAAAACCATTGAGATCCCCACCTTAATCCAAAGATATTATTCCTCCTTAGGTCATGCAGGCGCATCAGATCATTATGGCATGTAAGTCATGACCCTAAGGGGTCATCCTGACCCCCTTAGAATCAGAAATTGTCAATTATCTTTAAATTATTGATGTTTGATGATCCTATCTCTATTTAATCTTTATTAATTATTAAGTCTCCTGAATGAAGTTTGGAGACTTATTGTTTTTGTACGGTTCTTAATACATGTATATATTCTTCATCTTCTTTTTCTTCTTTCCCGCTCTGAACTTGTTTCTCAGAGATGGCTGAACATAATTGTACAAAACTCTAGGATATGATAGGCCTGCAAATCTAGTTGTGCACCCTGGTTTGATTTTTCTCATTTTGGGTTAGACAACAACTTTTCGGGGGAGGGGGAGGGGGGGGGAGGGGGGTGTCAAAAGGGTGTGGGGTCTAACATTGAACCTTGTAGAAAGAATCATAGACTCTATTGTAAATGGTAACTTGAAAACGGACAAAGATAATAATATAGGGTTTTCATAATCATATATTGGCTGTTACTGGCAATATATAGGGTTTATTAGATCTGACCCCTGGGGTCATCCCCACCCCCCAGGAATTTGAAATTACCATATATCTCAGAAACTGTTATAATCATGACCCCTAAACCATATATATTCATGTTTCTGATGTCAAGGGGCATCAAATGTTATGTAGGTCATGGGCCCTGTGGGTGGTCCTGACGCCCTCAAACAGCAAGTCCCTTAATATCTTCAAAACAGTTGAGATCCCCACCCTTAAACCATATATATTCTTGTACCTTGTGTCAAGGGGCATCAAACGGTATGTAGGTCATGGGCCCCGGGGGTTGTCATGACCCCCCTTGAACAGGAAGTGCACGAATATCTCGAAAACGATTGAGATCCCCACCCCTTAACCATATATATTCTTGATCCTTAAAGGGCATCAAAAGGTATGTACCGGTAGGTAATGGGCCTCAGGGTTAAATTTAATTTTTCAAAACCGTAATGCACATCTATGGAACAGTTCCTTTCATATCCCAAGATATGATGTGTCTATCCATTAAATCATAAAAGGAGTTCTAGGATCTATGGTTTTTTTTAAGTGATAAACGTCAATTTTCTGCTACATTTTGACTCCCTGGATGAAATTTAAATTTTGAAAACCTTACTGCACATCTATAGAACAGTCCCTATCATATCCCAAGATATGATTGTCTATCCATTAAATCATAAGAGGGGCTCTTGGATCAATGTTTGATTTTTTAGTGATAAACGTCAATTTTCTGCTACTATTTGACTCCCAGGATGAAATTTAAATTTTTAAAACCTTATTGCACATCTATAGGACAGCCCCAATTATATCCCAAGAGATGATGTAGCTACTCCAAAAGTTGTAAGAGGAGTTCTGGGAACCATATTTTTTTTGCCAAAAAACGTCATTTTTTGTTGCCCACTGATCCCCTTAATTAAAAAAAAAATTCTGGAACCTGATCATGCCTCAATATGACACCCCCAATCATATTCTAGAAGATCATTTGGCTACTGCTTAAAAAAAATGACGTTTTTTAAACCAGTTTTTTTGTAAAAAAAACATCATTTTTTAGCCATTAAATGACCCCCAGGACAAAATTGAAAATTCCGAAACCTTATTGCGCATCTATAGGATACCCTAAAACATATTCCAAAAGATGATTTGTCTACTTTTGAAGATGTAGGAGGAGTTCGAGGAAGAAGGTTTTTTGTGAAAAAACGTCATTTTTTACCAATTATTTGACCCCCAGGACTAACAGAGAATTTTTGAAACTTTTTTACAAAACAACATGATACCCCAAATCAAACTCCAAGAGTTCAGTTTGCTGGTTTATAAGATGTAAGAGCAGTTTGAGAAAGTAAAACGTGACAGACGGACGGACGGACGGAACAGGGTAACAACAATATACCCGAACTTTCTTTAGAAAGTGCGGGTATAATGACTTAAAGTCGAGCTCTAGTCGTGGTTATTTGTTAAAACAAATGAACACGTCAATATGATATTAAAAACGTTCCTTCTAAAGTACTTACAAAAGCAGACTATCACTTTCAATCCTTCTGACAAACCCCTCATTCTTAGACATAAAAAATTGAGAATCAAAGTTACATTCTTTTCAAAGTATTATTTTCTCTGGAAACATTCACCCAGCTGGTTTTAAGCTCGTTTTGATATTTGAAATTAATTTTCCTATTTATTCAGGAGAGATATCCCAATTTTCCTTAACAATTATGGTATTGGAACGCCACACAAACATCCTCAAAATAGCAGGTGTTCTTGCAAATGAACGTGAGAAAAGATATGTAATATTTGAACTGTTACGGACACTAAGGTGGACTATCTCCTCCATGCAAGTTGCAGCAACTAATTATGTTATCATTATTATTTAAGATTGATGGAATTTAAAAGAGAAGCTTGTTGTTTCAAACATTTGTTTAGGAAGCTAAACAGTTTCTTTGCGAGTGGCTTCAAGGCGATTTTAGCTCAACCATACTATTTTTAGTGTTTGACAAGATATAATCAAAGTGATGTAAACGTTAAATTATATCTACTTCCCTCAATATAAATAAGCTAAAGTGATTTCTAATTATAATTAATTTGTATTCTATGACTATGTCTGTCATATTAATATGATTTTATTAATTTCCTGACAATTATATATAATTATATGAAGATTTATTGCACAATCTTCCTGTAGTCTCTTCAGGACCATTAATTGGTAAAAATTGAATTAAATATTTATATTTACATAATTATTTATTAATATAATGATCGAGGACTTTTGAAATTTTTGATATTATTAATAAACATCGTCATAAGATCATTATACGGTTTTATATGTACATCATTAAAGGGACTTGGACACGATTTGACTTAAAATTTTCAAATTTTATTGCTCCATTTTTAATGTTTATAGTGATAAATATAGAAGTTTAAATGCTCTGACAAAATTTGAAAGCCAAATATCAAGTCATAAGCAAGATACAGACTTCATAATTCTTTGTTTTGTAAAAAAATGATAAAATATTGTCATTTTTTTTTACACATGTGTTGTATTGGTGTAAGTTTCAATCAAATGTTTCTTTCTTTTGTTGATAATAGTATTTATGAAGATATTGAATTAGTTTAAATTGTTTTTACATGTCATTTTGTCTAAGAATTGTAATTCTCTCCATTACATTTTTTGTAAAGAACTATAAGACCCGAGCTTTGTTTACATAACACTGAATTTTTTTCTCTGTATCTTGCTTGAAACTTGACTTTAACATTCAATATTTTGGTCAATCATTTAAAATGCACCAGTAAACCATTTTATACAAAAAAATAAAAATATAATTTTTGGTCTTTAATCGTGTCCAAGACCCTATTTTTTTTTGATTTATACATACAATACAAAGGCCATTGAGAGATATTGTGTCTATGACAACCGGTGTGATTTTGATGGAGGGAGAAATAAGGAGTGTGGAGTGGACTTTAACGAAGACTCTAACGAACACTGATTGGGCTTAATCAAACTACAAAATCACCTTAAGAAGATCACATAATGTTTTCAATCAAATACCTCGACTCAGTAGCCAATGGAAATCCAGGACCTGGAAAAACTGGTGGAGCTGTCCCAATGACTGCTCTGTGGCCTTTTCAGAAAACTTTAAAAACTCTTCATTTCCTCTTTACTCACTTGATTTTGTTGCATAACAAGGTCTGTCAAATTTGAGAACCATTTGTTTTCAAAAAAACTATACATTGCGTCTAAATCTTACAACAAAGGATCCTTTCCCGACATGTTCAAAACCTTAAGGGTAGAATATCTCAGTATATTCATATAACATGGCGTTGTATAACTTACTGCTGAACAGATCCAACATCTCTAGTGACCTCAATGGTTCAAGAGCAAATGTACAATTTCTGTCAATTTATCTAGAGCTAAACCCAGCAGGCACACAACATTGAACAAACTTTGAATCAACGTTGACTTTCTATGTTGATTCAACATGTATTTTATGTTAGATTTTGAAAATTTGTTTCAACGTTGAAGTTTAAATGTTGAATCAACATTGATATTCAACGTTGATTATATGTTGAAAAACTGTAGATTCAACATTTATTCATTTATTCTTTTTTGGAAGAGGAGAGGGGGGGGGGGGGGTCTTAGTTACATAAATAGTACATGTTTTGAATGATAATATTGGACCATGTATTAAATAAAGAACTAGAGCAGAGCTCGTGGCAAAGCCACGAGTAGGTCTTCCGTTGTTGCTGCGGGTTGAAAATATATGTGATATGGTGTCAAACGATTAAAATGGCTAAACTTTCAGTTCTGCTTTTGTTATAAAACGTGTTGTGATTGAAAGCATGTATACAAACATGTTGTGAAAAAGTGTTTTAGGAAAACTATTTGTGGAACACAGCTTGTGTAATCGTTTCAAAAATTCTTTGAAAAATGAGATGTTAAATGGCGAGTTAAATTTTTAAAAGGGTAGCAAGCATTGTTATAAACAGTATGTACTAATGATTCATGTCAGGGATTGTATTTTTTTTTAAACCGAACACGCCTACAAAACGCGTTACCTTTTCTCTAAGATAACTTCTTTATTTAAATCTTTCTAAATTTTTTAAAAGACTATGTGCAAGTTTAGAATTGTTACGTTCTGACAAAATTTAGTAATTAGTAAAATTTGATGGCATCTCTGAACTTTTAAGCTCGTGATTCAAAATGAGCCGAGATCAACATATCGTCCAGCTTTATATATAATAATAGGTATGCGCAACAAATGTTTTTGGCAAACCAAAGAATTTTACTCTTTTTAACATTACTAGAGACAATTTATATATTGTATAAGGAATCAAGCTGTCTCTGTTTTCGTTAAAGATTAAAGAAGAAAACTTGAGGCTTTTTAACGCTAGACCATGCCAGTGTTAATAAGCAACATATTATCACAACTAAGTTTGCTGATGGATGTATAGACTTCTTTAAAGCTGATAAACATCCCTGTCAATGGTGTTGAAGAGAACATGTTTTCCTTTTATAATAGAACTTTGAATTAGCACTTGGTTCGTTTCATTCACTGATATGGTGTAACACAACTTCTTATTTCTACAGCATATCGAGAAAATCGACATAATAGGTGAACAGAAACAAGTATGAAAAGGGGAATTAACTGACCAGAAAATCAAAGAGTTCGAGAAGTTCTTTAGTTATATGGATAACCAAGACACATTGCCCATTGGCACGGTTTAATTTGCTTTCTTCCTAAAATCAAAGCCTGGGAATATGTCCCAACTTAGGATTTGCATTACGTTGCCTATGAAACAAACACACACCAAGGTAATGATAGGGAGACGGATATATATATATATATATATATATATATATATATATATATATATATATATATATATATATATATATATATATATATATATATATAAGCATGCGCATATTTACATGCCCAGCCGAGATGGGATAAAAAAAAATTTAGTGATGGTTGTTTGTTGCTGGAACTAATGACCTTAAGATCTTATACCTAATGCTTTCTTAGATATGATAGCTTGCAACTGCCCCACCGGTTGCAGAACCTTATATGTGAATGTACATGTAAACGTGCCTACTTCCCAGGTTAAGACATTTGCAAATTTCAAATCACAATCTTATCATTCAAAAAAAAGATTGTATATAAATAACATAATTATATATTGTAGCTAAATAAGGGAAAACAGAAAAAAAAATTCCAAATGAAAAGCTAGTGGAGTCTTTTCTATTAATACAAATGTTCAAATTTGATTGTCAGAAACATCATTAGTATTGAAATTATGATATTCAAACATTTTCCCCATTTAAGAGGCCTTTAGTAGTCTATATAGAAATTAATTAAATTTGGCTACTAGTATACACCAATTTGAATTGCTATTTTGACAAAATTAACGTCATTTTCATGAAAACCAACACATTTCATCAAACTTGGCACAACCTAATAATGATAAATATGTTTGCTAGACCAATTTATGAATTTGTATTGTTATTTTTTTTTCCACTAAAGAGACTGTGAGACGAAAAATGAGGAAATCTGGCTGTCCACCATTTTAACTATTTATCGCGATCAACATATTTTGTTGGACTCAGCACACCTTAGTTATGATAAAATGCTATGCTGAACCAATTTATAATCGTTTGTTACCTCAATTTTTAAGACTTAAGAGAATTATAGAATTTGCCTGTCAACCATTTTGACCGCAATTTTGACCTAATTACCGCCATTTTTATCATAGTAACCATATTTGTCAGACTAAACACGCCTTGTATCTACCATTTTGAATCGCCATGTTGACCTAATTAACGCTTTTTGGGGAAGGCCAATTAATTTGTTCAAACTTAGCACACTTTAGATATGATAAAATACTAAGCGGGATCATTTCATTATTGTTTGTCAAAAATGAAAATACTTTAAGAAAAATATATAAAATGTGGTTGTGCGCCATTTTGAATCGCCATTTTGAGCTTCTTGAGCTATTTTTTTTTTAAATCAGCACTCTTTAATTATGTTTAAAAACCATGCTGGACCAAATAATAATTATTTGCCGTTAAAAGGTTTTTTTCGACTAAATCGGACTAGACTAGTAACTTTGTTCCATATTATTGCACATCTTTGGTTGCAGATGAGCCAAACTCGATTTAACTAGTGCTGTCAATTAGTCCTCGGTTAACTGATTTACCGCCGAACGATGTGAATATCGGATAGTAAAACTGGTATTTTATTTTTATTCGAGTAACCACTCGAATAAAAATACATTTTACATGGTATATTTGTAGAAAATATAAATGGCAAGATATGCACATACAGAAACATTTATGTTTTGTTTTATGGTCTCGTGGTTAACAAAACGAATCGATTTGCTTTGATGAATTTTTACAGTTTATATAATTGATAGCTTTGATTGCTAGCGGGTGTACTAGTACACGTATTAAAAACTTGAGTTTTGATAACCTAAATAGACGATTGCTAGTCAGAGGAACATTATTTTGCAAAATATCGCTGCATATATAAAAAGCTTGGAAATATCTTTCAAAAACAGCGGAATCAAAATCCGTAAAATGTAAATTATGTGTATTGGAACTATCTTGTTTCGAGCAACCGAGTACTCGATCGGATAAGTAAGCGATTACCGGTTACTAAAAAAGTACGATAAGACAACACTAAAATTAACACATTAATCTTTTTAAACCTTTATCTAAGACCTATAAATAGGTTAAAGGTCTCTGCATATCATTTATACTAAGACACTTTGTCAGTGAAGTTTAAATTAGATTTTGTCCAGGAGAAAGAAAATATGTTTCGGACAAAATATATCGCAGAAAGACAGACGGACGCCGAACAGAGAGTGATTAGAAAAGCATAATTGAGCTTTCAGCTCAGATGAGCCAAATATTAAAACGGTTCATTCTTACTTGCTTTATACCTAATTCCTATAAAATGTTGCCTTCAATTACTTTGTGCCTAAAAAAGTTGTTTTATGTTTAGAATATGATCTATTTTCTATAGTTACGATTGACAATCCTAACAATTCCCACAAGTTGCTTTTATTTTTGGTAACGAGTAATCAAATAAGCATTACAGTATCGATTTCAACATATCTTGACAATCTTCTTTAAAAAGAAAAGAAATATGTTTTAGACTTTTATCCACCATTCTAAAGTTGGACATCAAACCTCTTTAGTTTTTTCCGGTATTTGAGAGATTTTCAAAGATTTTTCTCTATTGCTATGTAAACCACACTCCATCAGCATTGTGGGTACATCCTATCCCCGGGGACCATAATTTGAACAAACTTAATTAAATATGCACAACCAGAGATGCTTCACGCAGGTTTCTACTGTTCAAGTGAATAGTTTTAAGGAAAACGATTTTTATATACTTTCTTTATTTATTCTTATGTTAAAATTCAACCCACATGGTTGCCCCACCCTACCACCGGAGATAGAGATTTAAAAAACTTGAATCTAAAATTCTCAAAAATGTTCTCACACAAGGTAAAGGTTTCCTAGGGAAATAGTTTTTGAGAAGAAATTTTCTTAATTTTTTATACATTCATATGTACAACATTTGACCCTCATGGTGGCCCCACCTTCCCCCGGGGGATCAGGATTTGAACAAATTTGTATCTACACTACCTGAGGATGGATGCTTCCACATACGTTACAGCTTTTCTGTCCAATTGAATTTTGAAGGAAGATTTTTTATCATCATTTCTCTATATGTTCCTATGCAAAGATCCTAGAACCCAACGTAGCTCTACCTTACCCCCGGTGATCATGATTTTAACAATATTGAATCTACACTACTCAAAGATTCTTTTACACAATTTATTTCTAGGCAAATGGTTTTTGAGAAGAAGTTATGTAACATATTTAAATATTTTTCTTTATGTTTCTATGTAAAAATGTGACCCCCTCCAATTCGCCCACCTTACATCCGGAGATCATGATATGAACAATATTGTATCGTTACCTCCTATTTTGGCCCTATCCTTCCCATGGGGATCATGGTTTCAACAAACTTAAATTTACACTACCTAAAGATGCTTCCACACAAGTTTCAGGTTTTCTGTCAAAATATATTTTGAAAACAGGATTTTTTAAAGATACCAGCAATTCATCAATAATTCTTAATCATCTCCCTTCAAAAGAGGACGTGGCCCTGCATTTTAAAAAAAACCTGATTTCCCTTCATCTAAAAATGTGTTGTGTCAAGTTTTGTTGAACTTGGTCCAGTGATTCTGAAGAGGAAGTAGAAAATATTTAAAGTTTACGGACGACGGACATACATACAGAGGACAAAAAGTGATCAGAATAGACCATTTGAGCTTTCATGTTGTTATAAAAACGACAGCATACTTAAGCACGGAAATTTGCAGGTGTTTCGATTTTCCTAACTAGCTATTATTTTGTTAATTTTCACTTTGTCCTTCTGAATATCTCAATCTGACGACTCCAAAAATACGCCAGATAAGTGAACTCAATTATCTAGAATTAAAAAAAATATAACATTGGAGCATTAATAATTATATATAGTTGTAACACAACTGACTTCAAATGTTTTATTTGTAGTAAAGGCATATCCTTAAATAAATAAACAAGTAAATGTGTAAGCTATTTCAAATACTTTATTTTAAAAAATACGTCAGATATATCTTAAGTGAACTAAAATGTCAGAAAAGAAGTTAAAAAGAATTATATTATAAATATAAAGATTTTTATATCAATGTTTGCAATTGTCTCCTTCTAAATCAAAATTAAAATCATACTTTCCTTATTTAAAAAAATGTAGCTTTATTAAAGAAACCTGGACACGATTTGAGCTCAGAATTGTCAAGCTTTATTTTTCACTTTTAAATTTCTAGAATGGTTATTATTGTTTATTTTTTCAATACTTTGTCAAAATTTGAATGTGAAATATTAATTGAGTTACACGTTACAAACCAGAAACAGGTTTGGAAAATCCTATATCTGAACTCAACGCTCGTTATTTTTTACATATGTGTTGTATTGGTATAAGACTTGAACTTTGTTTACATAACAATGAATTCTTACCTTCGCTTGTATCTTGACCTCTAACATTCAAATTTTGGTCAATCATTTAACACGCACGACCGAACAACAAATGAAAAATAAAAATCTAATTCCAAATCGTGTCTAGGTCCCTTTAAAGAAACGAATTCATAATAATCATAATAACTAGAGCAGAGCTCGTGGCAAAGCCACGAGTAGGTCTTCCGTTGTTGCTGCGAGTTGAAAATATATGTGATATGGTGTCAAACGATTATAATTACTAAACTTTCAGTTCTGCTTTTGTTATAAAAACGTGTTGTGATTGAAAGCCTGCATATAAAACGTGTTTTGAAAAAGAAAATAAGAAAATGTTTTAGGAAAACTATTTGTCGCACACAGTTTATGTAATCGTAACAAACATTATTTAAAAAATGAGATATTTAATGGCGAGTTAAATTTTCAGAGGGTAGCAAGCATTGTAATAAACAGTATGTACTCATGTGTCATGTCAGGAATTGTGGGGGTTTTTTCTCTAAGATAACTTCTTTATTTAAATATTTGTAAATTTTTGAAGACAATGTGCAATTTAGAATTGTTGCGTGCTGACAAAATTTACAGACCCTGAAACGTACTACTATACAACAACAAAAAAGCGTGCGACTTACGTGCGAAAAACGTTTCGTATTAACCGTTCAGCGTTTCGTGTGAATCGTGAAGCGTTTCGTGTAAACCGTTTAGCGTTTCGGACAAAGCGTGCAGAATTTCGGACAATGCGTTAAAATCATTTCGAGCAAAGCGTGCGAGAACCATGTGAAACGTTTATCAGATTTCATTCGGAACTCTCTGACAATTTGTTTCAAAATGGAGCCCGTGTTTTACATTACATGTACTTTAAACTGTTTGTGATTGGCAAAACTCTCTTGTAGGTATTTTCATGAAAAAAAAAATCTAGAAGAAATGATATACTTATCTTTTAACAAAATTGAATTTATTTTTAACAAACAAAAGAAAGGTATATGTATTAAAAGACGACTAGTTACAGAGTACATGTATATATAACGTTTTTATACGATGTTTCAGTACTGGTACAGTTTTACCGGTAACGAATATTTGCCAGTATCGAATAATTTTTAGAAAAATTATTGGTGGAAGACAAAGTTGAGGTTTTAAAAAATTCTAGCTAGGTGATTATAACATAGAAATAAATATTATATCAGTACGTGAAGTTGTTTGCCATTTGCACGATTATTTACCGAATTGTTTACAAATTAAAAATGTGCCCCAGATATGAGCTACCGGATGTTCAAAGCAGAAAAAACGAAAGTGTGAAAACAATTAAGCCTAACTATGAAAATAAGTTTGTTATTGATCCCTATTTAGTGAATAATTAGTAAATATAATTCATTTAAAAAGATAATACATCATATCAAATAATAATGGAGCTTTGAATGAAATTACGACTTCAAATAGAACCACGTGTAGTTTTCCTAGTTACGGTTCATTGCGACAGCAGTATTATTTGGCTGCAAAAATTGATAGATATACGGGAAAAACAAAGGAAAATGGCAAATACTTATCATCAATTACTATTATAAAGTGTTTTTATGAAAATTCAATATTATAAAGTAACGGAAATGAAAACTGTTCAAGTCCAGTTTCAATTTGACCGGAAAACGGTATGATAAAAATAACGATCATATAATTTGTTTAAATGACATATTCCCACAATCGTTTTTCCTTGTTCATTTATAAGTCCATTAACATGTACCTCTAGAATATTTTTGAAATTAATTCGCCTCAAAATATTCGGTCAGAAGTGATAAAGGGCGCTTAATTCGATACTGGGAAACGAATTCGAAACTAGGAAACTGGAGGGGGTGTTGAAATTACTGTCTCCGTAATTCATCCTTTATATTTTCGGAAGTTTGATACAGTTTAGAAGGACAAAGAAACGCGATTTAAACAAAAAATAAAAACATTTGGAATTTTGATAATAATAGTTGCATGCACGAGAAACCGCATACTGATTCGTTACCGGTAAAATGACTGTACAATATTAAAATTCGCTATACATAAAAAATATTAAATACAGTTAGCAAAACATGATTTCTGTTGGAACAAGCCTTAATCAACTTTAACTTACACGAGCATGTTTTGATAAGCATGTATCTTTTTTTAATTTATTTACATCGATAACTCTTATTGAGACCACTCGCGGCACACATAACCTCGGACATCGGGTGAGACCTGCACCTGGCTGAACCTGTCAATCAAACTCTGTGTATTTGTTTTCATTGGATGGTCAAGCGTCTCTTTTTTTGTCAATAGCCAATGGAAAAATTAATGACTTCAAGGTAATTGGAATCAGTATCTGATGAAGCACACAATTTAAATGATAGAAAATTTATTAATTATTTGAACAAAATTAAATGTAAACATAGAAAGAAAACATACTGATCATTTCTATGAATTGCGGGAAGGAAGTTCTTTGGAATCCCGATTATAGATATTTTTACAAGTAATTATTTTAATTACTTAAACCACTGTTAACGGAAAACAAGACGTAATTAACGCACAGGGATTTGCCTACAATGTACACAGTCATGCAATAAATTATTAAGGGAATCTTTACGAATGGAACTTAATTCAAATAGATCATGATAATCTATATACACTGAACGCCGTTATACATGTAAGGAGCGCCGGTAATATATACGAAGATTGAGTCAAAAATTTAAATCATTTTTATTTCTTGTTCTTTTCAATACAATGTTAAATTACTTTGAAAAAAATCCGAAATAGTAATTACAACTTTCTTTTTTGTGTAATCATTTGAATTTTTTCTGAGGTACATGGATATGTACAGAACATATTTATTTACGCGAATGATACGACATAGGAAAAAAATTATCGGATGTTTGTATAACATTGTTTTCTAACGAATGTGACTAATTTAATTTTAAATATTTTTCAACATTATCAATGTAAATAATATCAGATTTATTTCCTGTTTGTATTTTTACATCGTATTCTCTGAAACCAATAAAAATACTAATGTTAGAAGAAAAAATCAAATCCCGCCGAATACTGAAAAACCGATTTCAGTTTGTAATCATACGGATTTTTTTTTTTTGGTATTGACTATTGAGTTACGGTAACATTTTTTCTGGATGATTTTTTTATTTATATTTTATGTAGTAAAAGCACCATTCCAACTGTTACTCAATTACATAACAATTGATGACCCGGGGCTATATATGTTCTGAGCTGTGTGCGCTGAAGCGACACAAGATTCTCGGTCGCACGTGGCGATTGAATTAACACAGACTGACCGAATAAACAAACGGTTGGGAAAGTGAAACAAAATGTTACACATAAGAAGAAGCCACCAAAAATGATTTTCGACAGATCTTGATATCGTTTCGCCCCCCCCCCCCCCCCAAAAAAAATACAGCGCGAGCTCCTGTCAGCGGGGCGGGAGGAGGGGGGCGGGGGGGGGGGGGGCAGCAATGAGTTCGCTTCCATAATGAAACGAACATGTAGAAAAACTAGAGAAGTGATTAATATGTGACCGACAGAATCTAATCTAAAGTTGTTTAAAACTCATGTGAATATTCTTTTAAATAATCATCGAATGCCTCAACTCAGGACATTCTTTTATCGTGCTAGCACCTACCGCAAACATGTAACATGGAACTTTGATTATAATTTGATTTGATTTTTAAACTACCTTGTACGCTATCGTATACACCAATGCTTAATCAACTGTACAAGTAAAATAAATTTATCTTTTCATCTTAAACCAAAATAATAGTTGAAAACAAAATAAAATATAGTTGTGTCCGTGCAAAATGCCAAAATATGAAACATGAACGCGTGATAAGGTACAAGATCACGAACCGACCGCGGATCACTTGTCCAATCGTGCCGGATCTCCTCAGCCATGGGCGATGGATGATCATCATTTAAATGTTTAATATTTAGGGGGGGTTGTTGTTGTTGATTTAAAACATTATTTGTACAGTTTATAAAATATTTTATATAAACAAACCAACCATTAATTTATGTCTGACGATGTTTCCGATTTGGGTTAATATCGTTCATTAATATTCATTTACACTCAAATTTAATTAAATAAATACAAAATGGACAAACTTTTATAACATAAAATTAAAACAGTTCTTGTATTTAGGACTATATTAACTCAAACACGTTCATATGCATGGAAGTGTGCGTCTCGGTGTGCGAATCTTGTGTATAAATAACCGCTATGTAGTGCAGCCGTGGCTGAGATCCTCGGCCGTGGGCGAACGATAGATTACGTAAAGGTACAACGCACAGACCCACACAGCTCAGAACCCAGTAAGCCTTGAAAATTGCAGTATAATGACCTTACTCTATCAAATAGAAGTTATTTATTTTAAACTTAAAACCCACAATTTATCTATATCTATTATTGCTTTAGATTGAGAATGACATTGCTTTTATTAATTAACTGAACGATTTCTTAATTGACACCCAATCGTTTAATCCATAAAAAAACATGTGTAATCAATTCTTGAGTTTGCGGATAAATAAAATCATATATGAGAGACGCAACTCTCGTGTATTAGATAACCCCTGACCGCTAGGTAGTCCAGCCGCGACCATGGTGACCGATTTTCTCGGCCGCGGGCGAGGGAGAGCTTACGTAATGGTACACACCAGCTCTGATTCAAGGTAGATTTTAAATGTATGGAGTTAATAACTAAAATGTAATGCATAGATTTTTTTTAATTCCATATTTTGTGGTTTACTAGAAAAGAAAAACAATGATTTGTTTTCCAAATCCCGTTTTTAAGGGTTGAGCATTGTGAGAACTTAACAACAATGACTTAAACTCCTAAAAAAAGCACGTATATTCTAAAAAAACAATTCTTATGAATTAATGCCGTTTGTATAAACCAGCATACTTTCTGCGGTGACTTTATGCCAGTTGTACGCGCAAAGACTTTCGTTAACTTGTCAAATGAAAACAGGTACTTGTTAACATGTAAAGCTTTTTACACTCATACTACACAAATCACATACAAAATAACATTGTAGCGACCTTTATGAGATCCCAACAAACAACTTTTCCAGCGACAGCCATATCAAAATCCTAACCGTTTTTGAGTTATTAAGCAAACTTTTTTAGGGGCCATTGGCCCTTAATTTAAGGGGCCAGCCCTTTTTTATTGGTGTCAAATGAAAGCCCTCTATATTTTGCACAACTTTTATTCTACATGTCTTAACAAAATATTTTTCGTTTAAAAGATATAAAGGAAAATATGTCTAAATTTTCGCACTTTTTTTAATCCTGTTTTTTGACCCCCTACCTTTTCCTAAATAAAAAACGTAATCTAAAAACAAAAACAGATGTGCACAACTACAATGTCTCTGTTATTCAAATTCGTTGGATTCCCATTCCCTGCTATCATAGTCTCGGAGCCTTTGTCTGGAAACAAAAGGCCCTAAAAATTTTTAAAAGGGGAATAACTCTTTAACGGAAAGGGAATTCTAAATTTTATGAATTGCTTAAGAAAGTGTTTTGTAAAGTACATTAGCCCTGAAAATTTGAGCAAAAACCGTTCAGAAATAAGCAAGATATGAAGCCTCAAAGTTCGCGTCTAGGAAGAAAAAAAAAAAAAAGAAAAACTAGAGCAAAGCTCGTTGCAAAGCAACGAGTGGGTCTTCCGTTAATGTCGGAAGTAAAGCTGGAAGTTTCTGAAAGAAGCAGAACTCTTAAACCAATAACAAGAGTAACTAAAATATAAAATATGAAAAGAATCGAATTATTCCTGGTACGACTTAACAAAATACGAATGCTTTTAAGTACGACTTAACAAACACCTTTCCGATTTCAAGAACGACTTAACAAAAAAAAATACGAATGTGTTCAAGTACGACTTAACAATTATTTTTGGTACGAGTTAATGTTGCTTTAAACATTACGCTATTTTTTAAACCAAGGACGCGGAATCAAAATTTCCGGAAAAATCAATTTTTAAACCCCGATATCTCTGTAATGCATCGTCCGATTTTAAAACGGGTTTCGGTTTTAAATAACGCTTAATAAAAGCTTCTCTGCTGCTTTATGATTAATATCAAATTATTGGTCAGAATATAGTTATTATGAAAAGATTTAGTAGCCCTTCTTGCCCCTAATTTGAGGGGTCAGCCCCTTTTTCTTGATATCAAATTAAAAGTCTCGCTACTATAAACATATTTTGTTCTACAAGTGTTCATGAATTGTAAACCGTTATCGAGATATCTAAACAACTGTATTTTAGGGGCCGACCCTTTAACTCTTTACCGGGGCCACTAACAAAAAAAATTAATGTATCATATTGTTTAGAACATTATTTTGAAGAACTTTTGTTCTACATTGCTTTTAAAAATATTTCTCCTTTTTCAGTTATTAATGATCAGAGTTTTGAGTTCTGGCCCCTTGAAACCCCTAATTACGTAATATATGACTTAGGTGTGGTAATGTATAGATGAACAGCTGTACAATGAACATTTTTGCTTCTATAATTAATAACAAAATATTGTTCAGTAAAGAGTTATTGTAAGAAGACATTAGAGCCCTCTTGACCCCTAATTTGAGGGGCCAGTCCCTTTTTCTTGACATTAAATGAAAGGTCTTGTAAATATAAACATATTTTGTTCAACAAATGTTCACAAAATGTTTACCGTTCTGGAGATATCTGTACAAATGTGTTTCAGGGACCGGCCCTTTAACTCCTAAATGGGGTCATAAACAAAAACATATAAGGTAACATATTGTACAAAACATTATTTTGAACAACTTTTGTTCTACACTTCTTTTCAAAATATTTCTCTTTTTTTTAGATATTAATGATCAAAGTTTTGAACTTCTGGCTCCTTGAAACCCCTAATTACGTAATATATGACTTAAGTATGGTACTGTATAGATAAACAGCTGTACAGTGAGCATTTTTGCTTCTATAATTGATAACAAATTATTGTTCACTAAAAAGTTATTGCTAAAAGACTTTAGAGCCCTCTTGGCCCCTAATTTGAGGGGCCAGCCCCTTTTTCTTGATATCAAATAAAAGCCCGTGCAAATTGAAACAGCTTTCGCATTACATGTTTTAACAAAATATTTATACGTCAAAAGATATTACGGAAAATGTGCGAAAATTTTGTGAAAAAATTTGGTGCTAATTTTCAGGTTCAGGCGAGCTTCTAGGCCTTGCGCATTTTTCGCAATTGGAAGCATGGAGGGAAATCTACAGACATTCATCTACAATCCCTACAAATTTCAAGCTTTTATCATGATTAGTTTCAGAGGAGATGCGTGGACAAAATGACCGTTAAAAATTTACAAAATCGTCCATATCTGAAACCGGAAGTGACGTGATCATTTGAAATTTTAAAAATTAGTAGCGACATTGATGCTTTATATCTCCTAAAAATTTGGTGTAAATCGGTTGAATAGTTTCTGAGCAATAACGCTCCAAAAAAGTCAGAAAAAGAAAAAAAAGTATAACTAGAGCAAAGCTCGTTGCAAAGCAACGAGTGGGTCTTCCGTTAATGTCGGAAGTAAAGCTGGAAGTTCCTGTAAGAAGCACATCTCTTAAACAAATAACAAGAGTAACTAAAATAAAAAGATGAAAAAAATCGAATTATTCCTGGTACGACTTAACAAAATCCGAATGATTTTAGGTACGACTTAACAAACACCTTTCCGATTTCAAGAACGACTTAACAAAAAAATCCGAATGTGTTGAAGTACGACTAAACAATTATTTTTGGTACGAGTTAATTTTACTTTAAACATAACGCTATTTTTTAAACCAAGGACGCGGAATCAAAATTTCCGGAAAAAAAAATTTTTAAACCCCGATATCTCTGTAATGCATCGTCCGATTTTAAAACGGGTTTCGGTTTTAAATTAAGCTTAATAAAAGCTTGTTTGCTGCTCGATGATTATTATCAAATTATTGGTCAGAAAAGAGTTATTATGAAAAGACTTAGAAGCCCTTCTGGCCCCTAATTTGAGGGGTCAGCCCCTTTTTCTTGATATCAAATAAAAGGGCTCGCTAATATAAACATATTTTGTTCTACAAGTGTTCATGAATTGTAAACCGTTCTCGAGATATCTGTACAAATGCATTTTAGGGGCCGACCCTTTAACCCCTTACCGGGGCCACTTACAACAAAATTTTTGGTATCATATTGTTAAGAACATTATTTTGAAGAACTTTTTTTCTACATTGCTTTTAAAAATAGTTCTCCTTTTTCAGATATTAATGATCAGAGTTTTGAGTTCTGGCCCCTTGAAACCCCTAATGACGTAATATATGACTTAGGTATGGTAATGTATAGATTAAAAGCTGTACAATGAACATTTTTGCTTCTATAATTAATAACAAAATATTGTTCAGTAATGAGTTATTGTAAGAAGACATTAGAGCCCTCTTGACCCCTAATTTGAGGAGCCAGCCCCTTTTTCTTGACATCAAATGAAAGGTCTTGTAAATATAAACATATTTTGTTTTACAAGTGTTCACAAAATGTTTACCGTTCTTGAGATATCTGTACAAATGTGTTTTAGGGGCCGACCCTTTAACTCCTAAATGGGGTCATAAACAAAAACATTTAAGGTAGCATATTGTACAAAACATTATTTTGAATAACTTTTGTTCTACATTGCTTTTCAAAATATTTCTCCTTTTTCAGATATTAACGATCAAAGTTTTGAACTTCTGGCCCCTTGAAACCCCTTATTACGTAATATATGACTTAAGTATGGCACTGTATAGATAAACAGCTGTACAATGAACATTTTTGCTTCTATAATTGATAACAAATTATTGTTCACTAAAAAGTTATTGCAAATAGACTTTAGAGCCCTCTTGGCCCCTAATTTGAGGGGCCAGCCCCTTTTTCTTGATATCAAATAAAAGCCCGTGCAAATTGAAACAGCTTTTACATTACATGTTTTAACAAAATATTTATACGTCAAAAGATATTACGGAAAATGTGCGAAAATTTTGTGAAAAAATATGGTGCTAATTTTCAGGTTTGGGCGAGCTTCTAGGCCTTGCGCATTTTTCACAATTGGAAGCATGGAGGGAAATCTACAGACATTCATCTACAATCCCTGCAAATTTCAAGCTTTTATCATGATTAGTTTCAGAGGAGATGCGTGGACAAAATGACCCATAAAAATTTACAATATCGTCCATATCTGAAACCGGAAGTGACGTAATTATTTGAAATTTTAATAATCAGTAGCGACATTGATGTTTTATAACTCCTAAAAATTTGGTGTAAATCGGTTGAATAGTTTCTGAGAAATAACGCTCCAAAAAAGTCAGAAAAAGAAAAAAAAGTATAATAATAAAGAAAAAGAAACCGTAGAATAACAAAAGGGTTTTCCGTTGAAAACGGAAAACCCTAATAATAAAGAAAAAGAAACCGTAGAATAACAGAAGGGTTTTCCGTTGAAAACGGAAAACCCTAATAATCTTTCCCGCACAATAATAGAAAGGTCTTCCGTTGGAAACGAAAGACCTTAATAATATAAACGAAGAGTATTTTCTTTCTTTCATTTATCAACATTCAGTCATTTTCCTATTATATTCTGTCTTTAAACGTTCACAAAATATCAAAATAATCAATATACTGTATACAGGGAAACATTTGCCCCGTTTTATTTTCGCCTCTTTCGCCCTCGTTGTCAGCGGACGAATTTAAGACTGGGCGAATTCCAAGGTTCCAAGTTATCTCTTTAATACACAAGTGTGTCTGGGCGAATTTAAGATGGGGGGCGAAACGGTTTGCAACCGTTGAAGGGCGAAATAAACACGGAGCAAAAATAACCCTGTGTACAGTATATCGAATTTACATCATATGTATAGAAAACACATATTTTTACAACTGTTAAGTGGATGAAACATAACTATGTATTTACAATAAATAATGATACATAACGTATTGATTTGTTTTATCAGTTGGCATTTAATGTATTTCGTTTTGTCCCCTGCATAACATCTTCCACATATAAGTTGATTTTCATCTTTTTATAATTGAGTGAATGGAATTTTAACAAACACACTTGAGTAAAATCTTTATCGTCAAAGCCATATGCCTGGCAGATATTTAAATCAAAGTAGAATATGGTATATTTATTGTTTTCACAAAACATTTATAACTATGAAGGTAGTGACATTGCAGAAAACATACATAACCCGCGTAACTTTTTCTGCAATGATCGCTACATTCAAAGCCTGCATGAATCAAAGAAAGCATGTTATTTATAATATTTACATCTTCCTTTTACAAATTAATGAATTGATGTAAAACGTAAGTTAAAATGACTAAACTATTGATAATGTATATCAGTATGTTAGATTAAAGAAACAGGTAAGTCGTTTAATACGGGAATTTGAGTCTGGCATCATCATGAATACCAGTAATTCGTGCTGTGCTTGTTTTTGCTTAGGTTTTTGATGAAGGTTTCGGTAGATCGATAAACTGGTTAAAACTGGTTTATGATGATTTTTAGTTTCTATAGCGATACGAGGCACAATCAATTTTCTTAAGAAATGAAAAAAAATTATTCCTTAAGTGTAAAAATTACATGGTAAAGGTGCTTTTATTGGCAGGCGGGAAATAATAGTTCTAAAGTCTTCCTTTAACATTATGTTAAAAACACGTAAACGTGTGGAAGACGTATTTTACGTAGCTCTGCTTACATTTTGTAGTTAAAATGTGTACTTCAGTGTACTTCTAATCTAATTAAAAGATCAAGATATATTAAATCCAAAACCATTTCTAATATACTTGAAGCTTAGATTATTGGGTTTATAAGTATGCTTTCTTTAACGTATGTTTCAGGTCAACATCTAGCTGACCAATATTCAGGATCACATCCTAATATTGAAGGCATTGATGTTTAGTCATAATTTTACACATCATAATGTAAAACTGAATTTTTTTTAAAGAATTAAAGCAAAGATGGATGAGTCAGTGAAGTTTACAACCTCAGTTACCACAATGGACATTTTATTAAAAGTGGTTTAATGACAACAACATAAAATAAGTGTTTGTTAGTCATTGAAATGTTTTACCACACACCTAATGTACCTTTACATTTACACAAGATATAGCAATACCTCTAGTTAGAAAGAACGAATCATAAATGGTTATCAAATGTTTAATAAGTTTTTGTTGACAAAATTATCTATCTTGTCATTAATCTAAATTTCTTTGTGTGGAGCTACTCATACGATTGCCAAACTGCATATCAATTCTTCCTATGCACGTTAAGGAGAAACATAAAATTGTTATAATTGTTATAATCCCAATTCAAAGAAATTAATTATTTCTCTACTTCTTTCCGCTTAGAAGTGTTTTTCCAAAGCAAGATTTGGTGTCATATTTTTTATGCAAAATATTATTTAAAAAAATCCCGTGTCTGATCTCGAATTATTTTTGGTAGAGGAGAATATTATGTAATAAATCTCCAAAACGTTTCTGGATTTGTCAATTAATTTTTTCTTCAAGTATCAACAATATTCACGAACCAAATACTATACTAACAGCTATCTGTTACCTCAATTCAAAATATAGCTCAACCAAAAACTGTACATTTCACACGTAGTTTCAAGTCTGTCTTATATAAAAAGTGTATTTTCTATTTTTAAAATATTTGAATCCAGAAGGAACATGTACTTCAACATGATGGGTTTTTGCAGTATGAAAATCGTTTTCTAGACTTAATGTTAAAAACAAAGTTATGATCGTATGCTAACAATTGTCAAACTGTTATCTCGGATTTTTTTTAATGGCACAGAAAATCAAATAACTAGATGAATTGTTTCTTTGGCCTCTCTGTTCCTCTTTCTATAAGTGTGTATATTGAAGATGTTTATAATCACCATAATAGCAACCAAAACGAGCCCAAAACCAATCACATAACGTCGAATACAGGCCATGTCTAAATTTCCACGATGTTCCAAAGTCTCTGAAATATTCAAAGAGCATCATTCATAACACAGATAATGTAAATTATTATGTTACCCATAAACAACAATGACAACAATGACTCTGAACTTTATACACAACTAAGACATTTGAACAACTAAAATGTCAAAAAAGTTAAAAGTTCACTGCAATAGAACAAATATAGGAGCTTGGGGATACAAATCCACACAACTCATTGGACAAACATCATTTAACATTGCAAATCATGATATTCTTTTTATCAAAAATTTAAAACACCCGTTTTAATGGGTAAATCACTATTCTATGGTTTTTTTATGTAAAAAGTTTTAACATCATTTCAATAAATTTAAAAAATTCATTATAATGCATCACAGTGTAATATCAAAAGTTTATTACAATGGGATATCCACCGTATAATGGAAACAAACATGGGATAAAAAAAGTAATCGTAATACGAGATGAGTCGCATTGTAACAACCGTTAAATACACAACGCCGTTCAATATACGGTATAAATATCATTAAAATGTTGCAACTGCAACGTCTAATGCTATAAATTATTGCATTAACAGTTCACAGCGCCAACAGCTATTGATATATCGCCGCTTAATGGTAGAATTGTATCATTAGGCGTCACAAATGCACAGCAAACAAATATCTACATCCTCGACCGTTAATGATAAAAACTTTTTTATCATTAAGCGTTGCAGTCGCACCCTATAATGATACAAGATTGTAAAAAAATGAAAACAGTCTTTTATAAAAAAAAACACACAATTTTGTTTCCCTATATTTGCTTAGCATTTGTGATATGTTTATTTTACCATAACATGTACTTGTACTGTTTTATATAAGTTTTACCTTCATGATGAAACTTGATAAAGACAGACTGACAGACAGAAAGACAGACAGCCAGATAGTTGCATATGAGAATATAATGATATAGTGAAAGAAATAAAGCAATAAAATAGCTATCAAACATAAATATTTTAAGGTACCGTTATAGATAGGCAAAATGCATTGACATGGATAGAAAACCTGTTTAGATAGACATACAAAAAGGCTGACGCTGAACTGAAGGCAGCCACTAATCCCGTAGATACTACATGTAGCTGCAAATAAGATCAAAGTACTGAAAGTACTGATAGGCGGAAGCATGAATGCAAGTTGTCAATGTCATAGTGTTATTATAACTATTTTCTTTTTAAGAATTAGTTTGATAACATAAAACACTATTCTAATATGTCAATTAAGGTATATACATGTAGTAAATGTGGAAATACTCTGTTACTGCACCAGATTAGTCTGGATCATGCCTTAAATAAAGATTAAATGAGAAGAGCAATTTAAACATCAAAACATTTATTTTGTGAAGTACATTCGTATAACAGTTGATACTTATATACAAGCTGAAATTACAGGAATACATTTTCATTTATTATGCCGATTTATTAAAAATGTTCATTTGACATCAAAATGATGAAAGAATATTATAGTATTAGAATTTAGTAAACTGAACTTCTGAAACTGTAGTATTTTATTCTTTACAATAATGTTTCACAAAAATGCAGAAGTTACATTTGTACATCACTTGATTACAGTATTTTACAGAATCAAGTAGTATGTGTGTCACTTTGCTTACCTGAGAAGCAATAGCCATTGAGAAATCAGCTTCATAGAATAATACACAAAATATCTGGACAATGTGTTGTAAAAAAGGTATTCAATAAAGAGATTTTGATGTTTTCTTTATATATTCTCAAGTTTAACAGTAACAGGATGATTTCAAAGTCATTTTATATGTGGAGAATTGCAGACCTCTAATTGATCCTCAGATTGCAGTTCATATATTTTGTTGACAAATGTTTAAAACTTAGAAAGAATGTATTTACTTATTGTACTGTATACCAAAAACATTTTACAAAGATCAAACATATATGCAAATGTTGAGAATTACAATACAATGTAAAAGCCCAGTAATTTATGGATAACTATATATTGATATTCAATAATGTACAAATTATGTCCTTTACAATTGCTCCATGTTGTACTGTCAAATCACAGGTCTCTAGTATTGAAGACATTTGAACTTTTAAGTTTTTATTTTAATACTAATGGAATCTTTAAGAGAACCTCCACCATTACAGAACATAGACTTTCAAAGAATCCCTTAATGGCTGCATGCCGTAATGAGTGTTTTTGGAAAGCATGTAATCCTGGAGTGTGCCATTTGTGGTAACAACAATTTCAATTCACTAGTGTTGTCTTGCATCCATTATACCAATGACAACTGTCTTTTTCAGCAGGATATTCTAAAATGTGTTGATGAAAAATGAATAATGGATATGTTATCAAGCAATATTTCATTACAATATACTTGACCTCCAATAAAGAAAACATGGATTTAAAAAAAAAATAATCTATAAACTATTTTGAATTTATATGTGTTTTACCTTAAATAATTTATTTTCAAAAGTATACATATATTTTGCAAATAAAGGATGAGATATATAAGAAGATCACACGATATGAATTATCAATAATTGTAACGTTTTTTTTGGTATATTATATACAAGTAATGGAAAATATAATGATTGAACTGTAAATGAAAGTTCAATTTTTTTCTCCAAAATTCTTCAGTTTTCAATTGCATCTAGTACAAGAATATTTACTATATTATTAAATATATGACAACAAGATATCTGTGAGTCAATGCTCACTAGTGATACCCTTGCTCTGATGTGTATACAAAAAAGCATAGTTAACATTACATGTAATGGGAAGTTCACATCAAATATTTTGATAAATCAATCCTACTGAATGGCATGCCTTAACAAAGACTGAGTTAAAATTTCAAGCATCTGCGATTGTTGCTTAGATATCTATGACAAAATTTGTGTTATAGACAAACAGACACACAAGGGTAAAACAATATACCCCCTCTCCTTCCGAGCATGGGTATAATTACTTCATACTTAAGCAAGAAAACCACGGAGAATATCGTATTTAAATTTAGTTGTATTTACTAACCTTGAAAATGGCGTTAAGGCCATTAAGATGAGGATTCCAGCATATTTCAGATGCCCTGCTTCCATTTAGAAGTTGCAAACATGCAATGTTTGTCCCTCTTTAAAAGTGCTGAACTGGGAAGCCAACACCGCATTTTTATAGCATCTGTCTTTTTCTTTGTTGTGCTTGAATTTAGCTGTGCACCCAAATTTAGCAACTCTCCCCTTCACCAGAGATGAAGAATGATGTTGAGCTCTCATTGTCTCCTCTTGTCAGTTAATGTTATCAGTTTCTTGACATTCATCTGAAAGAACAAATACATATAGAACAAATAGATATATGTTAGGTTATTATCTATCATCATTGTCAGGTATATAATTGAGTCTTTTTGGAATTGCAATTAATCATGAACATGGTCGATCAAAGATATACCGTTATATAGTCCAAGTTCTCATGAATTGAAAATTTTAAAATTTAAAAACAAAAGATGCAGTCATCAAAATTATCATATAAATTATGATGTAGAGAAATTTTCCATAGGAAATTTTAGTCACTTTCATTATAGAGTAATGATAAGGTAGTTCTGAGATACAAGTAAATACAGTAGGTAAAAGGATAAATCATATTATTTTTTTTAAATGTTTAATTAAATATCTTTTCAATAGCCTATTTGGAATATTTATTATATCAACCAATGAATTGTATCTTGTATGATACTTAAAAGCTATATTTGAGATATTTTTAGAGAAAATTCATTTGCATTATTCATGAGTCATTTTTAAACCAAGCTGAATATTGTAATTATTTGTAAGCAAAATGAATGAACCCTATATCATACAGTGCAGTTCGTAACATATTATAAAATCACCATATGAACATATAGCTCTGCAAAGATGTCACAAAATAATAAAGGTTTAAAAAAAGGAAATGTTATATTCCTTTATATGCGATTCCATTGTGCTAAATTTTAATCTTTAAAGATATCCTGTAGGCCTCGCCTTGTACAGTATTCATAACAAATGACCGACATTAATTTTCAGAATTATCGATGAATGCCTAACAGAAACAATATAAATTCTTTCATAAAATTTATGTACTTATCTGAGATTTCTCTGATTCTAACCCCCGCTTTTATATTGTGACATGTCTCCTCCGCATGTCACAATATACAAGCGGGGATTAGAGTCAGAGGAATTTCGGATTAAGAATGTGCCAGCTCCTCGATCAAGATTATTGTAACATGAAAATCTAAAATGATGAGGCAAACGTTTATACAATGAGAAATAACACATTAATTACCTAACTTACCTTACGTATGTAGAAGATGGACAGTCACCAGTTGTTCTCAACGTGGGTTTGTTGACAAACATTTTTACACTGCATAACGTTATGCAGTATTGTCTGAGATTACTACGCGAACCGTTGGTATGTTTACAAATAATTTATAGGCATTGTATCATTCTAACAATCTTTTTTTAAATAGATTTATACATACCTTTGTTTTTTAAAAAAAGGCATTCATTACCTGTTTCCCTATCAATTTTTCCTTCTGTACTCATAAACACGCAATTTCAAATTGAACTATTTTTTTCCCTCGGAATTTCATCTACAGGCATCAGACTCCGTGCTTATCCTTTGTTTATGTCGCATACCATCGCAAGAGTTATCGTTCGTTCCTGTACTATCAAAAACGTAAATCTACCACTAGCTATCTTTGCTATAGGCATTTTCAATGGATAATTAAAAACGATGAAGTAAAACTTTAGAGACATACCACAGTTCTATTATCAGAAACGATGTTTAAACGGGGGTCGAACAGTAAGGGGGGGGGGGGGTTATAGAGTTGTGTGCCCTTAGTTTAAATAACATCCGATAGTTTACCATGAAAAAGGGCAGGAATTTGACCTATGACGTAGAAGGTCATGAAAGCAATTGCAATAGGCGCTTCCGCCTAAAAAGTCATTCAACTACTGTAAAAACTCGACCAGAAATTACTGCTTGCTTAGTCAGTGACATATTATAATTGATATTAAGATGATAAATGTATGGATATGTTTAATTATTAAAACTTTCGGAGGCAGTAAAGCCCGCCTGAATAAAGATTATTAGGTATATTATAGAAAATCAATTAAAATTGATCTTTGTCTAAGGACAAAAATTTATTAAACTGATAATGCTTTAAACCATTAACTCGAAATATAGTTTTAAAATGGACAGGTACAATTTAACGTAAAATACCGTCACCAAAGAAAAAAGAAATAAAATATTAAAACACAATTTTAATAAAAAAAAAAATCTAAACATGATTAAAATAAAATCGGATGGTTTATATCTGCTAAAGATGTTGCTAGCTTAATAGAACCTAAATAATACAAATAAGTTAAACGTGTGCATGAAAATCAAGCCCAGGCCTTTTTACTTACTCAGAAAACAATAGAAACCAAATTTGAAAGGTATACATGTAGGTGTCGTTTTTAACGGCGTTTTCGCTATGTCGGCCCATTTATCAGCATGACTAGATAAATGAAAAAGAAGTTTTAATATAATGAATTTTTTTTATAAATTTTAACGAGGTACCAGATATAATTTAAAAATGAATAACGGCGATTTACCAATGCATATTCATAAACGATTAAAGGTTGAGGTGGATTTGCGCATGTGCGCAGGAATATTAATAGAAATAGTAACTTGAGAACTGTAGGTAGAGTTATTTGGACAATAGTGGTACCCTAAATTAGCAAAAAAATATGACAGCTAGTATCTTTTTATCATATATAATTGTCAAAAACAAAAATCCAAGTCATATGCTGTAAACAGATGACCTTGTTAAGCACTATGAAATAAACATGTAAGCTGTTTATGCAAACTGCGCAATTATTAAAATGTCAATTACTTTGTTAGAAAGTCCTTGGGAAATTATATTTTGGAAATTGTTTGCGCAGCAGCATGATATCATATGTCCAGGTGTAGGACAGTAATGCTATGTTTGTCATATTTGCAGACTCTGTGGAGATCTGATTTTGTATAATTGTCACGAAGTACATGTTTTCTGTTTACCTTTTTACCTATACTCATGTTTTGTACTGATGCGGGAGATTGTAAGCCCGCATCCCCCGACGCTGTGATGGACAGTTTGACAGTTTTGATACTGAATTTAGGATTAAAATATTGTTTAGGAATTTGCTCACTAAATCTACACTCATGACCAGCGCAGGTGGTCATGAGTAACCGAAACTGTCTGTCCCAGCCGAAAGGGTATATATATGCATGTACATTGTTAGCAATTCAGAACAGAACCGAAGAACGGAATTAGATAAGCTTGATACCACTATACGATCCAAATAAACTTGTGAAACTTTGGTGAGAGTTGGACTTGGTCAATTAACTAAGTAACAGACGGGAAGATTGTTTGCGGGAAACATCTTGCATCTGCTTACATAGTTATTCTTGGTGCCGTGACCAGGATAAGACGAAGTACAAGAAAGGATAAGGAAAACGTCTGAGAAAACTTCGTAGGGTAAGAATCCTTTTACATATCGCTATCGTCTCTATTTTTAGTGGTAATTTGAACAACTACTAACATGGCAACTGGTTATGATAAAGAAGACTTTAGAAGACAAATGGGTCAGTTGGAACAAAGTATGGCAAGTTTAGGTCAAGATAGAGGGGAACAGGGTAAAAGTTCTGTAGATAAATCCCAATCAAGTAGTCAGGAATCATTTCATGAAACCAGGGAATATCAGTTCCGTGAACCCAGACATCCGAAGCCGGATGACGAAAAAGATTTTTTTATGAGTCAAATGAGGGCAGTAACAGCCGCTCTATCAGTACCCTTGTCCTCAGTAATCACTCCGTTTAAGGGGGACCCCAGAAAATTTAAACAGTGGTTTAAAGAGGTAGAGAAATATGCATTAATGTCAGGAAAACCAGAGCATGAAATCCCGATGTTAGCTTATGTAACTAGTAAAGGGTCCGTGGGAGATTTTATAAAAAGATATCTAGATGAAACGGCAGCAGCCGAGGAAGTGCCATCATGGCATGATCTTAGGGCCTCATTACAAAATAGGTTTGCTGAGATAACAGACCCACAACATGCATTAGCGGTAATGCGCAGAACAAGACAACACTCTAACGAGAGTGTACAATTATTCGCTGAAAGATTATTACAAATCGCGGAAGATGCGTATAGCAAAGATAGAATTAAAGACCCTTTAGTGCAGCAACAATTGGTTGACATTTTCTGTGACGGACTAACGTTCGATTATCTAAGAATGAAAATTCTCAGAGAGAATCCGAACGACTTAGAATCAGCGATTCAAGTTACTATGAGAGAACAAAATTTAAGACAGAGATTGGCAATTCGAGGGTCAGATATAACCGAAAGACAGAACATAAGTAATGGTTTAATTAACCCTACTTTTGATACTACCTTTCCTTTCTTCAGAGATCGCTTAGACAATCCCGCGCCGGTAGACATTAGGCATGAAGAGCCCATGGAAATCGACCATGCACGAAATAATAGATGTTTTAAATGTAAAAAGACAGGCCACCGAGCCAGATTCTGTAAACAAAACAAACCTCAGGTTAGATCTCGCCCCCAAATAAATAAACCAATCAATCAAAATAGGCCTGTACATACTGTTGAACGGAGCTCCCGTTCACCTGTGGAATGTTGGAACTGCGGAAAAGTAGGTCATGTGCGTGCTGACTGTTGGAGCTCGCGTAGCTATCAGAGAACACAACAAAACCGTGGGAGAATGATAGGTCGTCAGAATAGGTCACGCGACACTCAGAATGAAAACAATGAGAGACCGACTTCAGGATACAACCCTCGCTCTTTTAATGAACAAAATCAGGAAAACTAAGATGTTCTTCCTTCGTTGAAGCCCGAAGAAAGAACTTTAAACAAAGACCTAGATATGAAATTAATTTTACCAATAATCCCAGTAGTTGTTTCGCGGGGGTGTTAAGGAAGCATATGGAATCTGAGTTACATGTAATTCCGTGAAATCACAAATCTTACTAATTATGTACATATTCAAATATCTAAGCAACGAAACGTAGACCAAAAACTAATTTAAAATACTGAAGACAATTTTTTTTCAGAAATTAGTTTGTATTACGTAGATTTACACATTGATGACGTCATGACTAAAAGTTGAATGTCGTGTGAATTTGATCGGAAAGCATTGTAAACATAGTCAAAATACAACTAATCTAAGAACTGTAATTAAGTATTGTGGTGTGATTTATTGAGAATTGAACCTAAGAATACTGGGAAAGAAGTTAGTTTTATCATTCATTCGCTAAAAGGTATGTAAATTTGCTTTTATTTATCGGCCAGGCTTTCCTCTGTCGTTGTTTACGATATAAAAATCCGCCTAGAACAACACTACCCCGTATATATTGAACTTGAAATTTTATACGTATCGTTAGTTTGATCAATGCTTTATTTGAAAAGTGCTGCTAGAATCCCATGTTTTGTGTTGTTTTGATGGAACATACCGTTTTCCGTGCAAACCTTATAAAAGTTGGGAAGGTTTTACGAGAGCCGGATGAATAACTATTTAATCAAGAAGAACATAGAATTCTAGCAGCGGTTTTGATTAAACTGAGATCATTTGCCTTTACTTGGTATGTTTATTTTATTTTAGAAACCGCGGGGTAGTGTTGTTCTATCACATTTTATGTTAAGGAATATACGTAAGCTATTTATAGTTGTCACGTGATAATGCACCAATGTGGCAGTAATGTACTACCCGATGTTATTGCACGGACATCTGTTTTAAAGGATAATGCCAAGTTTTTGATCTTATTCAAAATATTTATTTAATTTCACGATTTTGAATATAACAGTCAAAATAAGACGCGAAATTGTCCATATGCTTCCTTAAGTACAGGTTCACGTAAGAATCAGGCAAACAGTGATAAGTCATATATTTCATATTGAGATGATAATTTATTTGGAGAACAGGATAAACAAGTGTTCTCAAAAAATGATAAAATTTTCGGCGAATCGTGCATAATTACGAAGCTGTGTTACTAAAAATAGATCCACTCTGTCAAAGTCTTTAAATTCAAGAAAAACAATAATATAATGATCTGAAAGAATTTAAAAAAAAAATTAACGTCAATTCAAGCTTTAAAAAATGTTGTTATAGAGTGAAGACAATGCCTTCTTTTTTTCCCTGATGTTACAAAGGGGGTATCTTTTTGGTTTCCATGGCAACCATGACCACCATTAACCATAAAGGTTTTCAAATAGAGAAAAACGATCACTTTTATATAGATGTTTAAAAAAAACAGCAAACCTGTATGTTGGTATATTACATATCAATGAATAAAGGATATTCTGAAATAAGTTTTTCCATTGTAAAAAGTTTTGAAAAATTAACACAGTTTTCATATTCAAGGCAATCATGTGGGATCCCAACAAATTTTTTTTAAGATCTCCATAATCATCTAAGAGTAATAATATTTGTATTTTATGATTTAAATTTTATTTTAATAATAAAAAACTAGATTTTGGTTTTATTTATGTCTAAATATTGTTGTTTTCAACCATTTATACCTGTAATATCATGTATAAATAGTGAATCTCACATTATTATTGATCGGGATCGAAGTTCCAAATATTGTGCAACAGATGTAATACCGAATTTCCTCAGAGCTGTGATATGTGTGTTTATGTGTTCAGAAAGTTATCAAAAGTTAAGTTTTTAACAATATTATTGTTATCCAAAACTTAGAACAATATAAAAGTTTGATAAAAAGAATTAACCTGTGAATAATAAACCTGTAAAGAATACATTTAACAAGGAAATGTCCATGTTAATCTTATTCTAACAAAAGCAACTTCATCCTTTTAAATAAACAGTGTTATGCTATTTACAAAGATTTTCTGCCTCAGAACATACAATGTAATTTTTGTCTGCAGAAAAATTTAACTTTAACAAATGCTATAGTACATTTGGGGAACATTATTAGACTTATCTACAATTAATCTGTTATTTTGACCCAATGCTTTAAGGATTGTCGTCACCTGTCATGCAAAGAAAATACATGGACAATGTGTAACACAGCTAGTGTTTACCTACATACATTTTATATGAATACCAAAATCATACCAATCAGAGCAGAAATTGTAACTGATCTGAATGGCTGGATTGTGTTTAGTATCACAGTGCTCCTTTCTTTCAATATTAAGATAGTAAAATCATTTACAAGGCATGCAATTAATATTTTCAATCAATGCATCTTCCTCAATGGCTGCCAAAGCTGCAAGTAAGTCACTGTCATCAAAATCCTCTTTCAAGGACGCTTTGCCAAATCCTTTACTGGCCATTCTGGAGAAGAAAGAAGTTATCTGGGCTGTGCTTAACCTTTCATCAACACTGAAAACTTTGCTTCCATCCTCGCTAGTAATAACCCTCATTTCTTCTGCTACTTCTGAAGGGTTTGCTTTTCTCCCCTTTTCGCCACCTTCATACTTTTTGGTTAAAAAAGCTCGCACTTTCTCTGGAAAACGTGAACTCTTCCTTGGCTTCTTCAAACCCCAACCCATAGGTTCAGCTTTCACTTTTTTTTCAACATTTTCTTCTGAAGACAAAACATTTTTGCATGTGATGACAACTTCACTACATAGCTGTGCCCACTGAAGCTTTATCTGGTCATAGGTAGACTTTTTGTCTAGTTTCACGTGATGTTTACCACACAGCAAATGATTTTCTAGCCCTCTGTATGTTGAATACTTCTTGGAACAGCCAACTTCTGGACAATGAAATAACTCCATGTCAGGTTCTTCAGAAGTTCCTCTTTCAGCATCGTTTTCATTATCAGTCATTTCTGAAACATCGGCATTTTGACTTGGTTTTGTTCTGATTTCTCCTTTCTGCATAGCTGGAGTTACAAAGTCTTCCAACATCAAGCAACCAGAAGTGTGTTCCTGATGTTTAGAATTAGTAAACTTGCTGATTTCCAAATTTGAGACAAATAAGCCTCTCCCAATACTATAGGCTTTCCGCACAATCATACCATCCTTTTGATAAGTAATACTGCTGTAGTTATTTACATTTTTCATCTTGTGCATAGTGAACAACTGTTTTGTTGTATCTATTGCCACATTTGCAACTTGACATCCTTTGACACCTGCAATTAAGAAAGTGAGATTTTGGTAATTTTGTATAAATATCACCACATACATGTATAATGAGCAATGTGGCCCATGGAAATTACATAGTTGTGAAAGACAGAAATCATACATGTATATACCTGAGCCAGCATCAAGTGCATGTTTCATGTCCGCCGCAGTCAAAATATTGTGTCCACTAGCAGCATAACTCTTCATTTTCATTCTCATATGTGCAATTTTCGAATCACAGTACGATTTCCCTGCTTGTGGCTCCGAGTAGCAGTATTCTGTTATGGAAATACCTAAAACACAAATATATTAACATTAATTAAATGTGCCTGAATCCTTAACATGGAACCTAAAACTGGTGTAATATCCAGCTCTGCTTAAGGTTTTCATTAATGATTTGTCAATGAATTTTCATACCTGTCCTTTGGCTTATTTGTGGCAAGGAAAACCATAACGGACCACAATGATAACAGCCTGCATTATCTGATCGGAGCATAACTTCTTTGATAAAAGGCATCTGCTTCTTTATTGTATCCAGTGCATTCTCCAGTAGAGAAGATACAGTAAACCAGTCTTGCTTTGCTGAATCCATTACATGACAGTATGTTCTGTGCTGAAAGAAAAAATAGAATAACTCAAAGTTAATCGGCAATTGACAATTAGTTTATATATATACAAAAAAAGTTTTGCACATTTCTATCAAATAAACAAAGTTAAAAAAAAAAACAAATAAAAACTCTAATTTGAAGTCCATCAACCCTCTAATGAAAGAGATAACTCTTACTGGGATAAAATGCCTATTATATGTGTATTACCTGGTGAAATTTTAGAGTTAAGAAGCCATTTTTATAAAATTTTGGAAATAACAAATTATATTATGGAAAAACATCAGGGGTACATGTACAACTGTTTAAATGGGTAAACAAAGGGATCATGAGACTAAATACTTTAGGTGTGAAACTTACACATAGATCTTCTGCATCTTTAAATATGCAAACAATGACATGCCAATTTTTGCCTCTCTGTCCGAACCAGTCCGACTGTTTTTCCCTGTAGTGAATAGGTAAAAACTTCATAGCCCAATCCATGATAATGAGAGCTTGGTAACTCTTCATATTTTCAAGAGCATCCAATCTAAACTGATCTTGATTGACAGTTCTAACTATGTGTGCCTTCCAGTTATAAATTTTCAACACTGCATCCCCCGATGTTTTTTTGTATTCATTTACAGCTTCCTGGGTCACATGAAGAGCATCTATTACAGAATTAAGCTGCAATTCCACTTCTTTGATAAGTTCACATCTGTCACATTTTAGCGTATGCTTGTGTTGACAAGTATTCTGGAAGTCTTTATCAGATGGATCACTCAAACTCCAGTCAATACAGTGGTCAGCACAGAGACTTGACTGCTCCACATGTAACTTGTAATCTGTTTTCATGTATACTCTGCTGGCAGTGAGTTTGGTGGATATTTCTGAATGGACATCTAATGACATCAAGCCAAGATCTTTCAACTGATCAATCAATCGGTGTAGCTCCGTGTAGCCGTCCACTCCTTCAGCTGTGATATTGTCCAAGCCTCTCAAATTCTTTCGTTTGGATGCTGCACATGCACGCAGGATATGGAAAAGAGAAGTTCTTCCAAGTGGTTGGAAATTTGTCTCCTTACAATAGGCTACATACATATCAACTAAATGAGAATGACACAATGTTCTCACAACATCTGGAATAGTAATCTTCTCTCCAGAGTCAAGTTTCATTTCTCTCGTTCCATATGAAACTATCTGCATAAAACTAGGATCAAAGAAAAAGCCAAGTGCATGTTGCATCTTTTCTGCATCCATTCTTTGTCTTGTCGTTTTCATTTTCTCCTTGACTGTTTCTCTACTGTGTGCATCTCCAAGCAATCTTGCCTGATCTATTTTGTACACTGTCAACCCTGGAATGGATTGTAACAACTCATCTTTCGTCATTGTTTTTGCCACAACTGATAAAAGTTGTACCTTAAGGTTGTTGTCAGATGTTTCTCCATATAGTTTTAGAATTTTGTCCTTTAATTCTGCATCAGGTTTTGGTCTCTCGGGTTCTGGTGAAATAAGCAGCTTTAATTCTTTGGACTGTCCAGGAGCAAACAGATTTAAAAGAGCATCAGTAGATTCTTCAGCTTTCCTTTTATAATATCTCATAGTGCTTGGCTTCACTTTGGATAAACTTGTATGTAACTGTCCTCTTAAAGGGCTGAATTGGCCGTTAGATATAAGGCTGACAACATCATTCGCATGCGTTAAAGTTCCTGTTATTTCATCAGTACTCCAGTTTGAAGCCTGGGATAGGTTCTGAGAACTTTGTGCTCCATCTGATACCTGTAGCAAAAATTAAAAATCTTCCTTCTAATATGTAATTTTTTTTTTAACATGACAAAATACAAGTTTCATGACCATATATTGGAGCTAAGACTTGTGGTAATCAATTCAAGTGGATACTACATGTATAATCATTGCAAATGATTTGATTAGAACAGATCACTTACAGGATCAAGCTGAAGCTGATCGCCATTCTTTTCAATTGAAGATGGATACTCCTCTTCTTGTATAATCTCCTATAAAAATTAAATTTAACTCAAAATCAGGCAATATAAAGATTTTATTTAAATTTTAACCCTTTAAGCTACGGCAAAGTAATTCAAATGACTTTGACCTTAATGCATATAGTTACATAAAATAAATAAGTCCTTGTAGATGATACCATCATATTCTTAGTAATTCTAAATTATCTCCCCTTATAAGAGGAAATGGGCTTTATTTGAACAAATGTGATACTCCAGGCCTCTACCCATGGATGCTTTATGACAAGTTTGATTATACCATAAAAATGACCCAATGGTTCATAAAAAAATGTAGAAAATGTGAAAAGATTACAGAAAAACTACAGACAAAATGTGATCAGAATGGGACATTACTACAACTTGGGATTCCAGCAAAAAGAAAAGGAAGACAACTTTTTAATAAAATAAGTAAAATATCAGGTTCAAATCTCTCAGACAGCTTAATCAAATTCGTAGTAATGTCATTTTGCATACTTAATTGAGTCATTAAAACTATCACCGACTACCGCACAATATGATATGTACCGTATAGCTGGGTTTTTTTGGTGGGTATATAATTTTGGCCTATTTTGGCAATTTGCAAATTCACCAAAATTAAAATCGCCAGATTTAGATACTTTCTATATAGATTTTACCGACAAACATGTAGTTTTTGGAGATTATTTTTTTTCATATATTTTTTATGTAAGCATGATAAAAAGGGACAATTGTTACATGCATACAGTGTTACAGATACAAGGAATGTACATTTTACTCAAAATCAATGCAAAACTAATGTAAATAAATAAAAGCTAAATATAAATAAAAGCTAAATATTAGCTATAGTCTGTCCCAAGTTATTGCTTCCATCATTTTTTGATGATTTTTAATAAAAATACACATACCTGTGGAAGAAATACAACTGAAATCAATGAAAGGGAATATATATCTTCATTGAACAATTATCCCTTTTCACCCATAAAATTTCATAGGAGCGAAAACAATTTTCTTACGGATATTTATAATGGGAAATGTTTATGTCATTTCTCCATTCGGAAGTACTCGGGATACCTCGCGCAATTTTTTAACGTTATCATCCGGGCTTATTAATGGCTGATGCAATGCACAATCTCTGTAGACTTTCTCTTTTGGGATGTGTATTGAAACATGAAGCGGTAGAGGGGGCGTTTCAAAACAGATAATCTGGACATTTTTCATATTAGTGGATGAACATAGTTTGAGCACAAAGGTATTTGAGTCATTCTCAAAATCCGCCAAAATTTTGGTCACGGGTCAATAAAAAATTATATCAAGGAAAAATAATATAAATTTGTACATTAATATATACCACACAATATTCTGCGGTTAGCAAAACACTTTAATTCTTTTTGCATGACATGTTTAAAGAAAATTTGCCTTTTTTAATGTCCAAATTAGCATGATTTGCTAAGTCACACACTCTTTTTGTTGCACTTTCATGTGGTTTATAAATATATCCAGTACATTTTGCTCTCATTTTTTTAAATGTATGCTTTACACAATTCTTAAGAAATACATTTCAAACAATAAAAGTTTTGTAAATGTACTTGTTTTATGAAATATCAAGACTTTAATGTGTGTCACAAGAGTTTTCGTCTCTCCTGTTATGTTAATGTAAAATCAGAAAATAGAAATATTTAGAATGACCCTTTTTGGATTCAATACTTTTCATCAGCCTTAGTTTCATTTTCATGAAGCAAAGTTGTTGACGCCATTTTTTTGAAGTTCGTTGGTTTGAGGAAAATGTCCCAAATGTAAGTATGATTTACTCAGTAGAAAAAAACATAGGTAATCATAGATTACTAAGCTCACCGAGACGGAGCATCACCATTATGAGACATCACCTTCATAAGACCACCTTTATCATTTTATATGAAAATCATACTTTATGATCTTGGATATTCATGGATTCTGTTTTGACAAAATATCGTATATCATCTGATAAAATTTTTTTATGATAATCATATGTTCATATGTTAATCAATGCAATGATATAAAATTAAATATTGTATCATGTCATATTTATAATATATATCATATAAAACAATAAAATACCGTAATAAACAATAATGAGATATGATATTGTAATGTATGATATGACATTGTATTGTGTTATACCTTATTGTATTTGATCACATAATACAATATCATAAAATATAATACAATATAGTATTATATTACAATATCATATTACATAATACATCATAACATTGAAACATATTATATTGTATAATATAGTATGATATTGTATTGAATGACACTGAAACATATTTGATACATTATATGATATTATATCATATAATACAATATAATTTGATTCCAACATTGTATCTTATCAAATGATACAATATTATGTGATAAAGCAAAATATTATAAAATACATTATTATATTATACATATTGTAACATATGACACAATAATATATATTACAATATCATATAATACAATTTCATGTGATAAGATAATATATCATATAAACCAATATCATATCATAAAATATCGTATGATACAATATTATATAATATTACAATATCATATAATACAATTTCATGTGATATAATTCTATATTACTGAAACCAATATCATATTATACAATATTGTATGATACAATATTATAGAATATACAATATTGTATCATAGGATACAATATAATATTTTGCAATATCTTATGTAATTGTATCATGTGATAAAATAATAAATTAAAAATACAATATAATATTATACAATATTGTATCATAATATACAATACTATACATAACAGTATCATGATACAATATCATATCATAAAATATCCAAAAATTGATACAATATCATATTGTATTGTATAACTTTTTATAATATAACATATGATATCATATTGTATCATATCAAACAATATTGTTTCATATCATACAATACTATATCATAGGAATCATGTTATATCATTTATCAACAAACACATCTATCTATCGAGCTGGTTTGAGTGAGGTAGGAGATTTCTTTAGCATCCTTGATAATGGAGATCAGGCTCTGCATATAAAGCAACCTCTGCATTTAATTTATAATAAAGTTAAATCAACTATGCAAGCTATCATCTATAAAACATGTGACCTGTTCCAAAAAACTAAACCTCATCCAGCATCCGAAACCTATGGCTCAGATTCAGCATTCAAGCCCATCAGGTGCATTGGTATCATAACACGCATCATCCATGCAAGTTTGGTGAAGTTTGGACCAGTAATAACTAAGATATCATCATCAGAGGGCACTAGCAATTAAAACCTTAACTTCCTCCAGCATCCGCAACCTATGGCTCAGATTCAGCATCCATGCCTGTCTGGTGCATCTGTATCATAAGACACACCATCCATTCAAGTTTGGTGAAGTTAGGACCTGTAATAACTAAGATTTATTTTTTAGCATCCTTGATAATGGAGATCAAGCTCTGCATCTGAAGCTACCTCTGCGATTCATTCATATTACAGTTAAATCAACTATGCAAGTTTGATATAGTACTATCATCTATTAAACATGTGACCTGTTCCTAAAAACTTAACTTTATCCAGCATCCGAAACCAGACTCAGCATTCAAGCCTGTCAGGTGCATCAGTATCATAAGACACACCATCCATGGAAGTCTGGTGAAGTAAGGACAAGTAATAACTAAGATATCATCATCAGAGGGCACCTGTTTCAAAATCTTTATTTAACCAGCTCTTAAAACCTTAACCTCCTCCAGCATCCGAAACCTATTGCTCAGATTCAGCATTCAAGCTTGTCAGGTGCATCAGTATCATAAGACACACCATCCATACAAGTTTGGTGAAGTAAGGACCAGTAGTAACTAAGATATAATCATCAGAGGGCACCTGCAACAAAAACTTTAACCAGCTCTAAAAACCTTAACTTCTTCCAGCATCCGAAACCTATTGCTCAGATTCAGCATTCAAGCTTGTCAGGTGCATCAGTATCATAAGACGCACCATCCATACAAGTTTGGTGAAGTTAGGACCAGTAGTAACTAAGATATAATCATCAGAGGGCACCTGCAACAAAAACTTTAACCAGCTCTAAAAACCTTAACCTCTTCCAGCATCCGAAACCTATTGCTCAGATTCAGCATTCAAGCTTGTCAGGTGCATCAGTATCATAAGACGCATCATCCATACAAGTTTGGTGAAGTTAGGACCAGTAGTAACTTAGATATTGCTATCAATGGGCACCCACAACAAAAACTTTAACCTGCTCCAAAAACCTTAACCTCCTCCAGCATCCAAAGCCTATAGCTCAGATTCAGCACTCAAGCCTGTCTGGTGCATCAGTATCATAAGGCACACCATCCATGCAAGTTTGGTGATGTACGGACCAGCAGTAACTAAGATATTGCTATCAAAGGGCACCTGCAACAAAAACTTTAACCTGGTCCAACAACCTTAACCTCCTCCAGCATCTGAAATTTAGGACCCAGATTCAGCATCCAAGTCTTTCAAGTCCATAAGTAGGTCCAGATGCATCACCTATGCAAGTTTGGTGAAGATAGGACAAGTAATAGCTTAGATACAGGACCTGCAACAAAAACTTTAACCAGGTCCGGACGCCGACGCCGACGCCGACGCCACCGCCGACGCCGACGCCGAGGGTATAGCATAAGCTCTCCTTGACTTCGTCTCGGTGAGCTAAAAACTAGTCCTTACTGTTACATTGAAAATTGACTTAAACATGAATGTAAAATGTTTTAACTTTTCTTACAAAATAACTTAACAATTTTGTTTCAAACTACTGCATCATCAACAGTGTATGGTAGACAGGAAGGGAAACAAACAACCATATATAGAGTAATTGTCTATCCTGTTATTGTCCATCCTGTTACATGTAAATTTGTAACAGGAAAGACATTTTTATATAAAAATGAGGATTTTAAGACATTTTCATTATTTATATAGCAATAACTTTTCATAAAATATTCAATAAAGTAGTATGTACAATAAATTAACCTTAAGTAAGGATTTTTGTTTTACTAGTTTATGTTATTACATAAGAAGTGATTTTGTAACAGGACAGATATATCATTGTTACAGTACGTACAAATGTCCATAATAACAGAAGAACTATGAATATTTGTTCACTTGTCAGATCAAAACATTTTTCATATCATTTTTTGTGAACAATCACTTCATATTCTGTTTTTTATTACTTACAAATAAATTTTGTTAGTTAATGATGTCAATATACATTTTTGTAACAGGAAAGACATGGACTGTTACAGGATAGACAATTAATGATTGTTTTTTTCTTTAAACATCATGCTGATTATTATATATAATCCATAATAAAGATATATGTTTTTTAATTATATCTCAGTTGTTTACAAATCAATTCAGCATCTAGTGATTATGTATAAATATATTAAGGCATTTTAATTCAGTGTAACAGGAAGGACAATAAATTGTTTCTCAAGCAACATAATTTTTTCACCTTTTAATCAAAATATTTGATCTGCAGTTAAGTAAACTATTTTTATTTTTAAAGAATTATATCAATTTCGTTGAAAAATGAAAGTTGTCTTTTGGTTTAGGTAAAAATGGGGATGTCCAATGCTGACAGACAGAGAAAATACAGGCAGAAGAGAGATGCCTCATTCCAGAGCCAGAAAAGTTAGATGGGAGTACCCACTACAAAATCATTGACAACATCTGGAAAAAAGTAGCAGAAAAGTGAGACAGCCTACAGTCCATAGTCATACATAAAGCTTACAAATGCTTTAAGTACTCTGTTAAATGTAATCTTTTTATTTCACTCTACATTGTCCTTCCTGTTACTTCATTTTCTTTAAAAGTTGATATTTTCTAAGGCAAATATTATTATAGGAAAAGTTTGTTTCTCTTGTATTTTACATAGTAATCAGAAATAAATCTGTTATTTAATTTAAATATCAACATCAATTTCCACTACTGACCAGATTGTCTTATTAAGAGTCTCTCCTGTTACAGTTGTAAACATTTTTCAATTTTTATTCTATATTTTTCAATAAATTTTACTTCTTCACAAATGTCATTATATATTAGGAACACCTTAGTAAATTTTCTAGATTTTTTATGTTCAGTGTTTAACCAAATGAAGATTTTGATCTGAATGTACACAAGAAGTCCCTCCTGTTGCTTATTTTGTTCTTTCCTGTTACACTTTTTACTGTAAAGATTATAAAACTTTTATCATAGTATTTAATGGTATTGTTTAAGGTTCATCTATATTTTAACAGCATATTAATTGACTCCAAACTGTGAGATTGATGCTAAGTTTACTATCAATCAACTTTAAATCAGAATTATGATTTTGTAACAGGAGAGACTTGTTTAATACAACGTACTGTCTTTTCTGTTGCGAGACTCAGTCTTTCCTGTTACAGCACCATAAATATAAAAATATGTTGCATGTGTATATTTCTTTTAGGTTTGGGTCTACACATATGCTTAAAGTTTTATATCTGATCAAATATAAGCACTTTGAGCTTTATACTTATCTTTTTATTCTGTAAAATGGTGAAAATAACAAACAAAATGTTTACCTGTTTGAACATTTTCTATTATATTATTGTAATTTGTATTTTGCTTCTGTTTCATTGAAAAAATGTTAGTGGTTCTTTATTTGTCATGCTTTCACAACATTGTCTGAAGAAATTTTGGAATATTTTTTTGCTTCAATTTATTAAAATTTGTATTTTCTTATGTGTAACAGGAAGGACAACATTTAAGTATGACCAGTTCTTTGATCGTGTTTTACTCAGAAATCAATTAATCTCTAGGTGGGAGTTAAGTGTTTTTGTATTCTTCAGATATGTGTTTATTGTTACAATTGAATAAAAGTATTTTTCAACACAAGAGAATTCTTGATTTTTCTTCAATTTTATTTCTGCGTTTTTTGATAATGACTCATTTACTATTATTGAAATATCAAGCAAAATGTGGTGGAAGCAAAATCTCGGGACAGAGTATAGTACAAATTAGAAGTTTAAACACCGTATCACTATTTCAGGTGTTCAGGTGTGTAATTTAGCCCCAGTGACAGTGGTGTTAGCTTGTGTGGTTTTGATGATACGATATGTGCCTTGTGGACTCTCAAGATCTATACGATTGATGTATATCTGTACTGTTACACTTCTACAAGTTTTTGTGTTAATATCGCATTTCTGATGAAGTGGTTTTTGAGGAAAAAAAATTAAAAGACACATACATATATATGCATGCACACACCATATTCACTCTTTCGTGCCAATCTCCCTTTCAGAAAGGATTTTGCTCTATTCTTGAAGTATTAAGAATTCCATAATCATAAGGATGCCTTGTACCAAGTTTAGTTAAATTTGGTTTTTTGGTTCTAGAGAAGAATTGTGAAAGGTTGACCCACAATCAGACAGACAAAGGGACGATTAACAGACAATAGAGGCGTGTTCAACAAAGCGAGTGCTCACTAGCACTCACCAAAATTTTTGTTGAAGGTACTGGAAATATTTGTGAGCACTTGCAAGCACTTGCTCTTTTTAACACACCTCAGATGATCAAAAAAGCTCACTTGAACCTTTGGTTCCGGTGAGCTAAAAACTTCTATAAAAAGTAAGAAGACTTTATGTTATTGTAGTTTTACTTACATTAGCTGTACCATAAACATGAGCTGGAGATGATATAGTGGGAGGTGGATATTTTCCTTCACATTGCTTCTTATATGTGTCCATACAGGTTAAGCAAATACCTATTATTAGATAAATTTTATGAAAAATATCAATATTTTCATACATGAATAACCTAAGTATTGTTTGCTGTTGTTACATTACACAATTAAGTCTGATTGTGGAAAGTACATAATATAAATCATTTATAAAAAAATATCTTGTATTCCCTTTATTAATCACTTTAAGAAACTATAATAGTACCCCCCCCCCCCCCCAAAAAAAAAAAAAGGCAGGGTCACATGGAAATCCATATTAAAGTTGAATGGAAAATGCATTTCAATTATTTGTGGATAACAGCACATATAAGAAATAATTTATTGATGCTTTAAATTAGGTTATTTAGACTGACTGTCTACAGAAATATATTGGGTTGATCAAGCTTAAGATGGCAATTAGGCAGATATGGTTTAGTTTACCTTCTCCAATCACCACAAGAACTCCCATGCTGTGGAGTATATTCTGGCTCATTTCCTTGGATACTGCTCTTTGTGGCTTTTGCATCCCTTTATGTGATGGAAAACAACATTTTCTTGAGGGTTTCCACTGTATCCCAAGGGTGTAGCGATGGTATGGACAAACAGTGATTGAAGGATCAAAGCTTTCAACAATAAAAAATAGACATCAAATCAATATAAAATTAATGTTAAATAGATGATGTCAAATATATTTTGACCTACATCTTATGTGATTAATTGAACATGTCAAACAATACTGTGTTGTTTACATTACTTATAATGTTTACAGTAAAAACAAAATGTTAACATTTAATGTGGTATAGGACCCCTCCATATTCTGATGTACTTCCTATTGAAATAAAACAATATTAATAAAATCAAATATAATTTTATTTATTTCCGATATTTGATACCTAACAGTGTAGCCCATTGTTTAGAGTTTTTTCAACTACTAGTACTCTGTAAGTCATGAGTTCGAATCTTGCTGAGGCTTTTATAATTTTTATTTTTAAAACAAGTGGAATTGTCATATTAGAAAATTCTAATTTATTAAAACATGCAGTGCTCAAGAGTATTTTGATTTTAATATAATTTATTGACATCAATGACTGGTTTTCTGTTTCAACTGTTAATTGTATTAATGAACATGTTTTGATCAGTTCTGTTGATATAGGCATGTAAAGATAAATTATCTTTCATTGATCTACTATGTATAGGACCTATAAATAAAACATTCATTTACATGTACAGGCACATAGCATCAGGGGGGGCCTGGCCCCCCCCCCACTTTTTCTCGCAGCAAAATTTTTTTTTAAAATTTACATTACCATGGAGTTGGCCCCCCCCAATTTTTTGGAAGTATGCAAAAATTGAAATTTAAATAAGGAAATGAGGAATGAAATAGAAGTTATATACTACGTCAGCCCCCCCCCCCCCCCCACCACCACCACCACCACGGATTAGGATTTTGAAGATTTTGGAAAAGTTGAAATTTTCCTTTTCTTTTTTTTGCTTGTCAAGATTTTTGGATGAGTCTGCCCCCCCCCCCCCCCACTTTCAAAAACGATGCTACGTGTCTGATGTACACTTATAATGGTATAGATAATGTAATAACAACGCAATCTTTGCCTAAAAATGTAGGTGAAAATGTGAATGCAAGAATATATATTCACGTAAAGTATGCAATCCATACAAAAACATAAATCGCTCCGATATTTATATCCAGTTCTAAAAATAGTTTCGGGGGAAACCAGTGAAGTATATGTATGCCAAACAAACCAATATTTTCACATTAGTTGTTAGTTAAATTAATTCACGGATTGTAATTCCTATTTTATTCAATATTTATTGTGTGAAAATGCACTCATATACCTGAACAGTCCAATTCTATATGATATAAGGCTTCCTTCACTGTCGGCTGCTGGGTGACAGATCGTTTGTCGACCACCACTTAGTTTTAACCCCTGCAGATATCTTGATACGTCCCTATCACAGTCGCGGAGGGTCAACCTAACCGTTTCTTTTGGGTACGGTTTATACAGGCCGCAGGAACTTTTGGCGTAGTGTCCCACACCGCAAACGATCGTGTTTTCTTCTTCACGAACTTCCATTTTCGCGCACTGGCGTACGTAGCAACGAAGCGCCGCCTATCGGCGATATTGTGAATCAATCAAGGAAGACAACCAAATTCCACTCGAATTTGCTAATTTCATCGGCAGTTTAAAGTCCAAACTCGAAATTTTCAAAACTTTTTAAAATTGGAAATCATTGTGCTGAGTGTGTTTAGTAACTAGTTATAATCAAATTTTCACGTAAGGTTTGCTGTTTTTAGTAATTTGATAAAAATATATGCTATTTTACTAAGACTTGCACGGCGTCAAAATTGAGCGCCTTGTCAATATATCGGGCCCGTATTCAAAAACGAAACGGAATATTTCAGAATAATTTGGCACATACATTCTAGACATCCCAGTTGCTTGCTGGGTAAAATTTCGTTTAATTTTGCGTCTTATCACTTATCACAAAATTTCGATATTGCCTGATTCTAACGTGAACCTGTACTTAACACCCCCGCGTTATTAAAGATAGGTAAAAATAAATTCAGAGCTTTAGTAGATACCGGTGCTGCTGTGTCTTTAATCAGCAAGAAAATGTATGATAACATATTTCATCGCCCTAAATTATGTAAAAATGACATCCCCACTCTTCAAGCAGCAAATGGTAATTCCTTAATTGCGATAGGGTACGTAAATATTTCTTTCAAGATTTCAGGTTTAGCGTTAGAACATAAGCTTTATGTGACAGAGGGACTCAATCGGAATCTGATTCTTGGCCGCGATTGGCTCAAGAAGAACAATGTTCGATTATATTTTGACTTAGGACTCATGCGTATAAATGGCAAAACTTATGCGGAACTCAAAGAAGACTTACACATCTCAACAATTGTGAGAACCCCAAAGAAACTATTTGTGAAACCAAATACTGTAACTGTGTTTTATGGGAAAGTGAATAACAAATTTCCTTCTCAAGAAAGTAACTTGGTTGAAGTGAATTGTATAGACAATGACTGTGTAATGGAGGAACCAGGACTTTATTTAAAAGACTCTCTTTGTGAAGTTCGCAAAGACGGGAGAATTCCCTTGATCATCGTAAACCAGTCAAATAAGAGTTTCCAAGAGGGTATATCGTGGGCCGTATTACCAGTATTAACCCCAAGGAAATCTCAGAAATATCCTCCGGACAAAACACCAATGAGAAGATTGACGTACCAAAAAGACTTGAACAATCTGTACAAAGACTAGTAAACAAGAACAAAGACTTATTCGCCAAAAAGGATAGTGATCTTGGAGTTACGGAAACAGTGAAGATGAAGATAAACACTGAAGGTCATCACCCTATAAAGAATCGACCTTACCGAGCCCCCCTAAATAAGAGACAAATCATAGATAAGGCGATAGCAGAGATGATGGAGGCCAAGATAATAGAAAGATCCCAGTCACCTTGGTCATTCCCTTTAGTGGTAGTGAAAAAGAAAGATGGATCAGATCGGATGTGTGTTGACTTTAGAAGTTTAAATAAGATTGTGAAGCCAGTGTAATTTCCATTACCATTAATAGATGACATATTATGCTTGCTAGGAAAGGTCAAGTACTTTACAGCCTTAGATCTTAAAAGCGGATATTGGCAAGTAAAACTAGAAGACTCTAGTAAGGAAAAGACAGCCTTTGCATGCCACAAAGGATTGTTCCAGTTCAATCGGATGCCATTCGGGTTGAGTAACGCGCCGGCAGTCTTTCAAGAACTGTTGAACATAGTTCTTCAGGGACAGGAGGAGTTTGCCATTGCATACCTGGATGACATCTTGATATTTTCTGAAACACCACAAGACCACCTACGCCATATCCAAGACGTATTCCAATGCTTGAGACAACACGGATTGAAATTAAAGTTGAAAAAGTGCAGTTTCTTTAAAGAACAAACAGAGTATCTCGGTTTCATCAACAATGAACACGGAGTTAAACCCGATCCGAAGAAAGTAAAAGCTATACAGAAGTTACCTGCACCTACTACTGTCAGGGAGGTTCGTGGTTTCATAGGAATGTGCAGCTATTATCGAAGATTCATCCCCAACTTCTCGAAAATAGCAGAACCTTTGATTGACCTTACAAGAAAATACGCCAGATTCAAATGGACGCCTTACAGTCAAGAAGCGTTTGATTTTCTTAAAGAAAGCATAACAGTAGTACCATTATTAGCATACCCTGACACCAATAAACCTTACATCTTATATACCGATGCTAGTGACAACTGCATTGGAGCCTGTCTCACGCAGAAGACTGATGAAGGAGAAGACAAACCAATATACTACCTGTCTCATAAGCTAAGCAAAACTCAAGAGAAATGGTCAACTATTGAAAAAGAGGCTTTTGCCATACACTATGCCTTACAGAAGTTAGATCACTATCTTCACAGCGCTCAGTTTACCATAAGGACCGACCATAAACCATTGAAGTATATCCTAGAATCTCCGATGCAGAACAAAAAGATTCAATTATGGGCACTAAGTATTGCTGGATACAACTGTAAAGTGAAATACATTGAAGGCAGATTCAACTGCTGTGCTGACCTTTTGTCGAGAGTACCATCTGGAGGAAAAGATGATGAAACGGAAGATCAATCCGATTGTGATGAACCAGATGTGAAAGATAATTTCTTTGAAATCAATGTATTAAATTCAAACGCCTTTTCACCTAAGCATCTAGCCAAATGTGAAGTAAAGCAGCCTGATGAATTACTTAAGCCGTTTATCGACTTACCAAAAGACATTGATGTTAGGGAAAGTCAAATGAGCGACGAACAAATAAAGAAATTGAAAGATAGACTCAAGAAAGGAACCGCGACAGCAACCGAAGAAAAGAAGTTCTTAGAAATAGATGGATTGATGTACTATCTGTCAGACGGAGACGCAGAATGCCCAAGACTTCGCTTGTACGTGCCACGAGAATTAGAACAATATCATGATGCACTCGGACACATGGGAGTTGACAAGACTTACTACGTCATCAGACAGAAATATTATATGCCTAACCTGTATAAAAGGTTACATTCCTACATAGACGGATGTGTTGTGTGTCAGACCCGAAGTAACAAGAAAAATCAACCCCCACTGCAAGAAACGGATATACCACCTTTTCCTATGGCTAAAATGACTTGTCTGGACCATATCCAACATCTTTATCAGGAAATAAATACATAGTGTCATTCATCGACATCTATTCTGGATGGCCAGAAGCTTTTCCTGTACCCGATAAGTCAGCAGACAATATAGTACACTTGATACTAGAAGAAATATATCCAAGATATGGTTGTCCCTTACAAATCCTTACGGATAATGGAACGGATAATGGAACGGAAAATATCAACAAGAAAGTAGAAGAGACGTTAAAGGAACTTAACATCAATCATATAACTACGTCCTATTACAGTCCCCAAGGAAATGGCAAAGTAGAACGATTCCACAGGACTTTACATGATGTCATGGCTAAAAAGTTGGTAGACAGTGCAGAAACTTGGGATATTCATCTGAACCAAACGCTAGCCGCAATCCGATTTCACCCCAATGATTCCTCAAAATTCTCTCCGTACTATCTTATGTATAACAGAGACGTGGTACTACCTTTGGATACCTTGTTGAAACCTCGACGAAGATACATGGGAGAAGACCAACATAAGATTGCGTTACAAGAACAACATAAAGCCTTCATGTTGGTACATAAAAACATGAAAGAAGCCAAGAAAAAGCAGAAAGATCAAGCAGATAAGAAAAGTAAAGACGAAGAATTTCAAGTAGGAGATACAGTCTACCTAAAGAATAATAGGAGGCAGAATAAATTAGATAAGAAATGGCTTCCGTATTACAGAATCATCGAGCAGAAAGGACCAGTAAGTTTCGTCATAAAGAACCAATTGACAGGAGCAACTACCAAGTGCCATGCACGACAATTAAGGTTGGTTGACATCTCGCATTGGCCCATTTCGTTTTCGCAAGGAAGTGCTGAAGATGGTCGAACTTTAAGAAGAAATAATTATGTGGTACCACCTGAAAAAGAATCGGATTCTTCTGAAGAAGAAGACACACAACCAGAACCACTGGAAAGAGAAGTTCAATTTAAGAAACGTGAAAGAGAAGAATCTTCCGATGAAGAAGATATCCCTTTAGCAGAACTTCAACAACAAATAAGAGCCAAAAAGATCATGGATGATCAACAACAAAACACTGAATCGACAGAAGAGACAGTTGAGGACTATGAGTCAGAGTCTGAAAATGAGCACCCTGAGTCACAAATTCCCTTAGATAATTTTAGAGTTCCCTTGAATGAAGACATGGAAGTAGATGAAGTTAAAATAGGTCTAGGCTTCACCCCAACCCTTAAGCAGCAAAAACCAATCCCTAAACCTCGTAAATTGAATAAACAAAATACATTTAAAGAGGATTGTTTAGCTGTCTTAAAGCAGTTAGTAATAGGATAGATAAAGTATCCTTTATTTTCAGATGTCAGAATCTGAGTTATTAAATTGGAATTGAGATTGACGCCCCTAATGAACTTTATATCAAAATAAGGTTCGGAAGAAATACATTAACAGCAACCTTGGATATACTCAATCATGATCTAAGTGATACAGAACCGTATTCCGATGTGGTCACGATAAGCATTAGAGGAGAAATTACCTCTACTAGTGTCGTAAGGGAGGGCGCCACTCGTAACCGACTGTAGATGTAAATAATTTTGAAGATGCTTAGCTTTGTATATATTATGCTTTGCATATTAAATTGTTGCTTTTAATCGCTCGTTTGTGGACTGTCACGACTCTTGCAAATTTAATTCTTGCAGAAATGGCAGGTGCTGAGTCAGGGAGTTCACCTATGAGCTTGTGTGAACCTATGGAAGTATTAAATCTTCCAGTTCCAAATCTTAAAACAAACCAATCAACCTTGTTAGCTAAGTATAAAATTGAAGAAAAGGCGGTCGTCATCGACGATGTCCGAAGTACGTATACGACACTATCTGACATCGAGCTATTATCATGTATAAAACAACACGGACATTTTTGTTCCATAGATAAATCTTTTTATCCTGTAAATCCCGGCCATTTATGCGTGATAAGAATTTTCTTAAACGATCTTCCAGGAATTGCAAAATTATGTTCTGTCTCTGTAGAAAACAATGTAGTCGATCCAAACGCAGCCAATTTACGCGAAGGAAAATGGTTAATTACTTCTTCTAAACCATTGAACCTTAACGTTTAGTGTGGGGAGAAAACAACAGGGAAAAGGGTTAAGAGTCCGATAGACATCGTGAATTTAGGTCAGGGATGTTCTGGTTTTCATGGATCTTTATTACTCCCCCCATTCTACAATAGGGAAAATCATTACAATATGACTGATTCGTTTCAAGATTTTATCGACGAAATTAATACATGCACTCTTTGGGAACCTCTAAATTCAAAATACCCAGAAATAGGTCACATTAGTATACCTGACAAATTAAAAGACATAAAAGAATTTCCATTAAGCGCACTTACGGCGGAATTGCCAATAAATAATTTGCAACCCATGAAATCCTCGTCTTGGGTGGGAAGCCCTTGGTTCTATGTGTGTTTAATTTTGGCTTTAGTAATAGTGATAGGACTTTGTATTAGGAAATATAAGAAAGTTAGGAAACTGGGTAGTTGCTGTGGTGGTAGTTGGACACGTTGCCACGGGAGACCTAGTGACGAAGTCAAAAAGGATTCTCCTGGAAATACGCCATATAGCTGTGTCGATCCTGAAGCACGGACTTCCTAACATAATATTGAACTGAGAGACATTGCAACCCCTAAGAAGCCCCGTCGAAGCGGAAAGTTGGAAGACCGGAAGACCATTCATAGTACCGGAACCATTTCAGAAACTTTAATACAGCGACTTACTGGAAAGAAAGACGACTTGGAATCTCCTTGGAGCAAATATTACCAACCAGATCCCAAACTTGCAAGAAGATACCTTGAGGAAAAGGCCACGATGTCTGAAAATCAGAGGAGCGTAGGAAGCACTCCGCGAGGAGACACCTTGCCATCGGCGCCAAATCTATACCCAATGATAAATCCTATGATGTACGAATAAGGAAATCCTGTGAAAAAATGTGTTGTATTATGTATTAAAATAAATGTGAATTCATTTCTGGAAGGATCCTGTTTCCAATGTCGACGAACAATGTGAAACTACGGCAACTGTGTTAGTTGTTGGACCTGTGGTGCTTTAACAATTTTGATCTTTATATTGTAATATTGTCATGAAATTGTATGTTCTTATATTTTAAGAATCTTAGTTATTGAATCTTGATCATTTCTGCTCACCACGAACAGTGTAACTGTTACTATAATGAACTGTTGAAATCCTGGTCATTCTTGACCATTATGAACTGTAAAATATGTGACTATGATTGTTTGATCCTGGTCATTATTGACCATTACATTGTTTGAGATGTATAGATATTATGTAACATCTTATGTAACTGTTTGAATTGTGTATATATATCCTGGTCACATGTAACAAGTTATATAACCTGATCACCTATATGTATATGAATCACCTCTAACACGTTTTACATCCTGAACACCTATATTAAGTGTTAATCCTGGTCATCTTGATTAATTGATCGTACTTGATTGTTTTATTTGTTGTCCCTAGCCAGAAAAGGAAAGATGTCACTTGATGCTACCTCTTAAAGAGATGTTCTAACTGGAATGTCGCTGGAAAGTTCATCCGAATTAGGGGAGATCAAGGACACTTTCCTGCTTTGGGCACCAGGCAGAAGAAATCTCCCTTGGGATATTTCTTTTGTTTGGGGGACGTATGTAAACAGATGACCTTGTTAAGTACCATGAAATAAACATGTAAGCTGTTTATGCAAACTGCGCAATTATTAAAATGTCAATAACTTTGTTAGAAAGTCCTTGGGAAATTATATTTTGGAAATTGTTTGCGCAGCAGCATGATATCATATGTCCAGGTGTAGGACAGTAATGCTATGTTTGTCATATTTGCAGACTCTGTGGAGATCTGATTTTGTATAATTGTCACGAAGTACATGTTTTCTGTTAACCTTTTAACCTATACTCATGTTTTGTACTGATGCGGGAGATTGTAAGCCCGCATCCCCCGACGCTGTGATGGACAGTTTGACAGTTTTGATACTGAACTTAGGATTAAAATATTGTTTAGGAATTTGCTCACTAAATCTACACTCATGACCAGCGCAGGTGGTTATGAGTAACCGAAACTGTCTGTCCCAGCCGAAAGGGTATATATATGCATGTACATTGTTAGCAATTCAGAACAGAACCGAAGAACGGAATTAGATAAGCTTGATACCACTATACGATCCAAATAAACTTGTGAAACTTTGGTGAGAGTTGGACTTGGTCAATTAACTAAGTAACAGACGGGAAGATTGTTTGCAGGAAACATCTTGCATCTGCTTACAATGCACATCTTTGATATATGTACAATTGATTTGAAAAACAAAACTTCCTTATTTAAAAAAAATGTAGGAGGAATTATCCGGAAAGTGGGGTTATACTTTTTGCAATGACTAATTTAATTGCTTGTATTTTTTTTTTTTTTACCAAATACCCAATATGTAATAGTATTCCCGAAAATGACAGCTAGATTTCTTTGCATTAATTGACAAAAATCAAAGTCCAAGTAATATGCACACCTTAATATATGTACAATGCAAGACAAATAAGTACATCAAAGGCAGCCGCTAGCCCGCCAGTGTAATAACAGGAATTTTCTTATGGAAACCCTGGTTAAAATATAACAAGTCCACCTAATTCTCTCTTTAGAGTTAAAAGATCTTGTAATGAATCATATAAATCGTTCAGAGGTTAAAACCTTGCCAGATAAGTTTGTTTGACAAAAAACCCCCACAATATGCACTGATATATTCATATCGTTTTTAAGAATAAGGTACTGTGGTCAGCAGTTTTCTGGTGTCATCTATCTATCTATCTATCTATCTATCTATCTATCTATCTATCTATCTATCTATCTATCTATCTATCTATCTATATATTTATCTATCTATCTATCTATCTATCTATCTATCTATCTATCTATCTATCTATCTATCTATCTTTATCAAGTTTCATTATTGATGCAGAACTTGTACAAGACAGTACAGGTACATGTTATAGTTAAAATATCATATTACTAATGCTGAGCAAATAAAAAGAAAACATAATGTTATTTCTTAAAATAATGCTTTCAATTTTACAATTTTGTGTCACAAAAGTTCGTATCATTAGGGGTTGAGGATGTAGATACTCGTTTATAACTTTAGGGCTGCTGTGCATTTGTGACGCTGAATGATACAATTCTATCAACTGTTAATGCAAAAATTTACAGCATTATGCGTTGCAGTTGCAACGCTCAATGATACATGTATTTATATCATTAAGCGGTGAGTATCAATAACAGTTGTTACGTCATATTACCTTTTGTTGTCATTTCACTGTGGGTAGCATTAAAACATGTGATATCAAAGCTCGGCTCTGTACTTATCGTAGCTATAAAAAGAAAACAAAAATTAAAACAAGAGGCCCATGAGGCCACATCGCTCACCTGAGCAACAATGACTTTATATGGGCGTTCAGAGGAAATTGTACCATACGGCCCCTTAATAAAATAACAAAAAAAAAATAAATATTGTAAAGTATTCGAATTTTACATTTGCATACACTTAATCTTTGACATTGTACCTTTATGGAATATCATTTTTACAAAAAAAAGAAGAAAATCCTATGCTAGACATAAAATTTAACTTTTGGTAGGGTACATTGTTTACTTCCAATTCCCTATATTTTCGTTCTGCCCTCTCCTCCCCCTTTATAAAGCGATCAAAATATTTGAGAGTATAAAGGTATATTTTTTTCCTTAAATACTTATTTTATTCAAAAAAATTATTAATATTTATTGTTTAATATTACACCAGTTGGTGGAATGAACTATATGGGAAGAAGATTTTATTAAACAAATTCCTATAGAAGTGAGGAATAAAATTATGCCTCAATGCGCTCAATTCCTCAAATTAAAAACATCCAAAAATTTAGTTGGTCTTCCCAATTATAAACAACTGTTGTTTACTTGGCGTAAACTCCCGTGACTTTATAACATTACTCACTTGATTGATGAATACACTTGAATGAAAAATGTTGTCACGTGACATGTAAAAAAGTTATTATAGTCAATGTATTGACAGGCATATCACTATATTTTACTAAAACCCACCCATTATTTTAATCATTAATCAAATACAACAATGGCTACAAACCAGGATAATTTTACGCTGTAATATTTTCTTACGAATAGCAATAATGCCTTTATCCCCGTAACAAAATGTGTCAAACCTATGGAAACTGTTTAAACGGTGTCGTATGTATTTTCTCGTGTCTTAAAACTATCAAAATTAATGTGGAGTTCATATACTAAACCAAAATTTCAGCGTCAATCGTAGAATTATAAGCAAGATACAGAGCTCACAATTTTGCTAGAATTTTTAACTTTTTTAGAATTTAAACAAAAAAATGGCCTCATATCTGTGTAGAAAGCTCTGTATCTTGCTAATAATTTGAAGCCTAACACTCACATATGATCAGTAAATAGAAATTGTAAACAATTAAACAGAAAAAACATGCACTAAAACAAAGAGCACAATTTATTTTTCAAAATGAATCATATATACAGTAGCGATCAGACCCAACCTAACACCAGAGCAAACCCAAACTAAACCCCGGGTTTACTTTGGGTTTACTTTTTGTAAATTTGGGTCTACTCGGGGTTTACTTTGGGTCCTCCCGGGGTTTACTTTGGGTTTACTCGAGAATTGCTTTTTGAGTCAGATATACGAACTGAAGTGTGAAGCAGACCTGTATTTTATCTTATCCTCCTACCGCCAGTGATTCCTGCCTCTTGTGTATTCCGAATACACATGTAGCGTCTGCTTTCAGGGTATACTTCTGATCGGGGTTTACTTTCTGTGTCCACTCTGGGTTTACTTGGGGTTTACTCTGGGTCCACTGTAGTAAACCCAGAGTAAACCAAGAAAGTAAACCAAGGGTTTAGTTTGGGTTTACTTTCTGTTAGGTTGGGTCTGATCGGTACTGTATATACCAAGTACATATTTCCGTCAGCGATATCAAACTCTGTTTAAACTGAATAAAATCGAAACACAAAACACATTGCATTAATCAACCATTATGCATTAGATCATACCGAATTACCAATAGAATGAATTGTATATTTATTTAGTACTTTGTAAATACATCAGATTTTGCTTATTTTGCGCAGGTAAACCGTCAACTGTCTGATTTGCCAAGGTATATGTTTGATTTGATACGTAAAAATTACAAAACAAGTTACAGGTGATAGTTCCCCAGGTTATAAAGCATAAATGATATGAAAATGAACGATACTAACAATTAACACCACCGTCAAATGGGAAAACTGTCAAATGCATTGGAATATCAAACTTCAAATTACTTCACAAAATCGGCACCAATGTATCCTGCATGTTTCAAAGATTCCCTTGCATGCGAACTGTTGCACAACATTTGTCAGATCGATCCGTTTATCATATCATGCTGCTTTAAACAAAGAACCTACTTTTAACCGTCCCGTTTGGAAGTGTGGAATACCGAACCCGAAGTTATATTCTGATTGAAACAAGCATTTCCTTTATTATTATTTTCGTAATAACTCAGAGTTGAAAAAGAATTAGCCAATGAATTTTGCAATATTTATTTTCCTTTCCATAAGGATTTTTTTATGAAGAATTACATTGATTTTGACTCAGTAGTAAGATTTCTAAAATTTCACCCCTTTTTCTTCATTTTCGAGGTTTTCTCCGCTTTGAATAAAGATAGGTCTTTCACTTATGCAATTCCCATAAGGATGCTTTGTGCCCAAATTTGGTTGAAATTGGCCTGTCTGTTTTTGAGAAGAAGTTCAAAATGTAAAAAGTTTACCGACGGACGGACAGACAGACAGAAAGACGGATAGACGGACGGCGGACAAAATGTGATCAGAATAGCTCACTTAAGCTTTCAGCTCATGTGAGCTTAAAAAACCACGAAGGTTGATACTAAGTAAATACACTGTTGTAATAAGAATAATAAAGACCTTTAAAGTAGTCCGAGTATCGCACTACGTCATAATACGGATTTTACAATATTGGTTCGACTTTTACAAAGCGTTTTTGATACCCGGTATTGATTTTGCTCTACATCGCTGTTGTAAACAATGGCAATAATAAGCAATTAGAACGGTAATATATGTATTATATGAGATATAGAAATGATTAATGTTGAAAAACTCGATTCTGTTAAAGTAAAATGAAAAACGAAGTTTCTGATTAACCAGGATCTCAGGTATGCTTATATCGTCTTTGCTTTGACCCCCCCCCCCGAATTTTTCTTTTTCTTTTACTAAAACCGGTTTAAATTTAGAGACAGAAGCTATTTCGAATTTAATCAATCGTCAATTAATTAATGTTTAAATGATATCTAACATTGTTGACAGATCTAGGCAGAAAACTGTAGCAAAATGTGATTTTTACTAATTTTTTCGTCAGGGTCTACTTGGTTTAGAGCTTATAGCGTGAAAAGTAATCCGTGAACATATAATTTATTTTACCAAATCTTTTTTCTAAGATGTCAATCTATAGAATAAACACCATGAATTTAAGTTTGAGTCCATAAAAAAGTAAAAAAAAAATACCAAACGCGATACTAGCATTGCATTTTTTGTATTCTATTGGGATACATCAGGTCCATAAAGCGTACTTACTTACAAAAATTTGCGCAACATTATTGATGAGATATGGCTTAAATAAATATTTATACTCTAATTTGTATGTTCAGTTCTAATTTTCCCAAAATTGGTAATTAATTTTAGGAAAAACGGACATCTGTCAAATTTCATAATTGTCAATAATTTTCATAAGGGGGTATACCCGTCTGAGAGGTGATAAAAACACACTAGCATGTAAACATACATATTTTCTTTTGTATATGTATTGCTAGAATGTATATTTATCATTTAAAGCAAAGCTTTTAATGATTGAGCCCATTTAGTGCCGAGTAATCAACGAATGCAAAATTAACTTTTAATGCAAAATTAACTTTTAATTTCTTATCTGAGTTATAAAAATTCATTTAATTGTTTTCAGACAAAAAATTACAAGGAATAAGAAGTGCGCTGTGGGTAAAGTATTGACGATGATTCTTGATCCTTAATAAACCACGATGATGAAAACAGATTTTTGTTAATGCAAGAGTGTGGAAATACAATAAAAATGTATCCTTCATGTAATCCAACCTTTCAAAAATGTATTGTCATTGTCAGTAATTTGAGATGGTACAAAGCAACATTTTCTTTGCCTCATAAAAGTTAAGTGGAATTCGATGCTAATAGTCAATTAATAATCGTAATATGGAATGAAATCGCGTTAGTCATTCTTAAAATCAAGTTTTATTTTTAATATATGTCTATGGATAAATTTATCATATTAATTCATATGTGATATATCGTATGTAGTAGTAAGAAAATGAATCCTGACAAGTGATAGAATAGATTGACCAAAATGAGGATAAAATATGTTTCACGTTAAATATTCCATACTAGTTTTTTCACCGTTATTGTCAAAATTTTTGAGAATGAAAATTTTACTGATAAAAAGGAATAAAACTTATAAAATTTGACTCCTAACTCTTTACCAAATAAAAACATTGAAACATTAAATACATCTAAACTATTGAAGGAATAAACTGAAATTATCAACGATTAATCTTTGTTTACATTAGATATTATATGATGTTGAATATTGTTTGGAGTTATTCTAAGTAAACATTCACTGTATTGACAACCACCTATTCGAGGTTAACAAATAAGAAAAATACTCCAGTTTTTTTAAAGAGTTTATATAAATTTAATGCCTTTTTTTACTTTATTCACAAATACAAAAAATAAATACTTACTTGTCATAAGACATCCGAAGACGTGGTCACAGTCCTCTTTAGAACAGTTACATCGACCCTCACACAGAGCTCCGTGTGATGGATAACTACACGGTAACCTGCAGCTGGTGTCATTCGTTGGGTTAGAGTATCCTGGGGGACATTCTTCAAAATCCAAAATATCTTATTAAATATTGTATATTTTGTTTAAAACTTCATGTCATATTAATTAGATAATATCAATGTCGCATGTAACATTAAGTTCATTTTAAACAATATTTCAAATGGCTTAATTTAAGATAACAAACGGGAAAGTGCGGTAGGTTTTCTGAAATAAAACAAAACAACTAATCGTAAAATATCCAACACGATGTTAAAATAACAACAAAAAAGTGAATATTGTCTCCAAAGCAGTATGAAATAAACTTATGATACAGGTTTTACATTTTTAAAATTAACACTTACTTATGGCTTTAAATATTTTCTTAGTTCTTTAAGAAAATATAATGTTTTTACGATTAAGGAAATCAAGACTTTAAATCAAGCCGACCAGCTTATTACGCGGTTTAGGTACAACACTTCTTTTTTCCCAGCATTTTTCTAAAGATTCATTGTCCGCAATTAGAACAAAAGCCGTTGTGATTCAACACATCAAAACAGACATGTAAACCTTGTTTACAAGCACATATTTTACAATAATTAACAACCTTTTGATAATTTGTGTTTCATAATATATGACAAGATGTGAAACCTACCTTCACAAGTATTGTTTTCCAGAAAATAAAATGGACAGCAAAATGGGATTCCGTCAGTTCTAAAATTAACACAACCGGTGTAAAAAAAAATAACATTACTTATCGGGTCATACTTATTGATAGGAACACAAAACGTGGAGGATATTTTTGTATATGCTGAAATACGTTTTGCAAAACAATTCTTCAATCTACATTCATTGTACTGAAAGGACTGGAAAGCGGTTCGCATTCTTATTAATAAGTTGATGAGATATTAAATTTTTTTCGAAACTTTAAATGAAATAAAAAAGAATAGAAGTCGAGAGTGATCTATACACCATTAACAGGTAAACCCATTCATTTGGCCGCGCGCAATAGGCATATAATTGCATTTTGATATAAAAAAGAGAATACTGAAAAGCCGTATGCAAGCTTGTTGTCCAGATGTTTGGAATCTTTGCAATTGGATTTCATTTTGGGAGTAGTGTCAAAGTCCTGCACAAGTTAAGAAAAAAAAAATCAATATTTAAGCTAACAACAAGCCAATATCCTTACTTTCTCGAAAGAACAATGAGTTTTATCTTTAAAATGATTTGAAAAAAAGAATGAACACTTTAATTTTTCTTATCTACCAATTGCTATGGTCTGCAGATATAATGTGGAAAAACTAGTGTTTCAAGTTTGAACTTGGTTTCGCAACAGTTTTTGTAATTGACGAAGCCAGCGTAAAACATATAGTTTCCTTGTAAACCCGGATAAACGGATACTTCAGCATAAATTACGTATCAACTTCCCGTTGATCTGTGGTATCCTGCTACGCCATTTTTTCAGTTATAGTTGTAAACAATATAAATATCATTAATACTTGTTGTGATTTGAAATTGAACTCATGACAGTTATTGCTTTGATAAAGTTTGTTTTCAAAATTTATGCTGAAGCATCTCTTTATCCGGGTTTACAAGGAAACCACTTCATAAGTCCATACAGATGATAAAATCGAGGGTAAACCGAATGATTAGGGACGTGTTAGCTTGTTCAGGCACCAGAAACTTATCAAATAGCTTCAATCACATATTATGTAAATTTACTTTCCTCGAATACATGGTTTTCGTGTGCTATGTAACAAGTTTCTAAACTTGAAAATGAAATGTATGCATGCAAAAGGTGTGCGTGTGTGTGTAGGCGGAGGGTGGGGGAGAGAAATTGGGGATTGATACGTTGAACTTCTGATGACATTTATGTGCATCGTGTAAATTTTAACAGCAAAGTTGCGAAAACGAAAAATTATATATATATATATATATATATATATATATATATATATATATATATATATATATATATATATATATATATATATATATATATATATATACATATCCGTGATTTTGTTATAAGTAGCGTAATTTTTTGTGCGGTAAGGACTACATGTATACGTATGTATCGGACAGAAATAAGCCTTTAAAAGCGGGGGGGGGGGGGGGGGGGGTTAGTTAATATTTGGTTTAAAAAAACCCCAAGAATTGTAAATGTGAAAGTAAGGTTTTCCTTTCACTGGAAAGATATTTACTGGTATAAAAACTGAAAGTGCATTCTTTACTGTCCGTAAATGTTTTGTTTTTGTATACAAGAACAGGTTTAGAAACATGCTTTTAAATGGAAAAAAAAGCGCAATGCATAATGTAATTATGATGTTGCCCTATAATATAAATTCATTTGCGGTACATAAACAATGTGTTGTACCATCAATATCTTATGATTAAATTTAAACCGTAAAATAATTATAGTTACTCACCCTGGTGGTCTGCAAGTAGATTGTAAAATCCCAATGCTGAGTGATTTGTAAATGAAAACAATCCTCAAAATATCATAAACATGGGCCATAGTTTATTATCAGGAAGTTGTATGCGGCATTCTGGCTCTTTTGATGAATAAATTTTTTATTTCCCTTAAACTTTAAACAATGAAAAAATGTCTAAAATAAATTTGCTGAATATCAAACCGATTTATTTAATAGATTTGATTTCCACATGACCCACTATAAATTTGTGTGTGTGTGTTTTTTTGGTAGCTATTATTGAAATGTACACTTTTTATATTGTCTCTTGTAATTAACACTCATGATTAAAAAGTAATGTCCAGTTTGAATAAATACGAGATAAGGAATGTGTCAAGTAGAGTCAATAATTCTATATTAAACCTTTACACATTCTTTAAAATCTTCTGACTTAAATAATCATTTTCATTATTTAATTTCATTAACACACAGGAAACATTGTAAGGGAAACATGCCGTAAGTATTGATTTTTGTTTGTCTATAAGATTTTTGTAATACTAATTAGGCACATTACCACTTCACGACTTCTTCACTCCTAAGGAATGCCTTATTTCAAGCGTATTTTTCCTTCCTCAATTCCTATATGCTGAGTGCTGAAGCCATCAAATATTGATGAATGGCTTGTAAATTCCCCCCTCATTATTTTATTCTGCTTTAATACTTACTAGGTTAATACTTATCGAGTTTTTCAGCAGAACTTCTTTTGAAAAAAAAATAATAAAACAAATTAATTTTCTACCCAACGGTATTGCAGATCATACGCAAGCAAATATTTTGCCATTAGGGAGAAACCACCAAAAAATAAATAAGTCCCTTTGGTCGAAAATCATAACAGCATAGCACAACTAGGCGCATATATATATATATATATATATATATATATATATATATATATATATATATATATATATATATATATATATATATATATATATATATATTTACCATATATATATGTTTACCATATATTTACCATATATTTGCGATAATCGTGAACCTTTTCAATGTTGTTGAAATCTTTCAAAATAGAAAATAGCTTTTTAATTGAATAGGAGCATATTGAATTTACATCACAAATAAAGCATAGTGCTATTTTTTAGAATGATTTAAATATCATAAGTCTTTAATTAATGAGGATTGGAAGAGAAAGAACGGAAATATTCATAATTAGCCGGATTAATGATTTCAACTCTACAAAAACTTCCTGTTTTGATTATTTGATTATTGTTGGTATTTATGAAGTCTAAGGTTTCTACTTATAACACATATTGATAGAAACTTTTAACTTAAATATACGGTATAAGGTAATCTTATTGTTTAAAGAATGAATAGGAAACATAATTGCATATAAACTTGGCACTGGGGCGGGCACACGTTCTAGAAAGAGCGCCTTCTTTCTACTTGCATTACAAGGGCATGGTCACGATTTTAGTCCATATCTTTTTCTGTTAAAAATGTTACAAATATTGTCTTATTTTGCCTATAAATTACGACTGAGTTTGGTTGATAATTAGAAATGCACAAGTAAAGTATTGTAAACAATACTAAACTTAAGAAAAAGAAGTTTGACAAAAATCGTGACCATATCCCTTTAAAACAATGTGTTTGCATTTACGTTTCACAAATGGTATACATCTATATATGATTCATACTTAATATAATAATATTAATATATGATATGTATTATGATATTATATGATATATTATTATATATTGTTTTCCCTTGGACTGAAATGTCACATTTTCCTTGGTTTAAACAAAGCACGTGATTGCCTCATATATCTCTATATTTGTTCGGTGAGAAATAATATTAGGCAATATGGCCGTCATTGGTCGAAGTTTCGTTTACTCATTTCGACAGTTCATAGTATTTAATACATAAACCGCATGCCATAAGTTCTTAAAGTATTTGGAGTAATTGCCCTTTGAAATTCTTTAAAATTAGAGTAGTTGCCCTTAGACTATATTGACGTCACATTGTTTTGTTTGGTGCAGATCAAAATGGCAGCGTCGAAATTTGCTCAAATTTCTGCAGAGGAATGGGAGAAATCATTTAAAATTGAGAAGCAACAAAACATTGTAAGTAAACATGGGTGAAGCAAAGATTTTTAAAGAGTATTTGAAGAGTATTGTATGTCGATGCATTCATTTTTCTGCTCATGTATAGTTATTCAAAATAGTAATATAAATTACGTTTATTCATAATTTATCGAATAAAATAAATAAATGAAAAATAACTATAAAAGACTAGTAAATTAAATATCTAAAAAGCTAGATTTTTTATTTTAAACAACACGGAAAATCCGAGCTAATGTAGAAAACTGGGTGGCACGGGCGCACGTACGCACGCACATACACTAATAAGCTTAGCTAAAACTAATTAATACGTAATTATTTTCCTGTTAAACATGAAAAATGAATTCAATATTTTAGGTAGAGAATTATGTAGCTTTAGACATTGGCCCCAGACATTTGATGTCATTCATTCCTATTTGCCATTGCCAGTCTACTACTGGACACTTAATGTCAAAGCCATATATATTAGCATCTACCTTCATCAGTCCTCCATTTAAATTTGGATGTTGCAAGGTGCATTTTGCCTGACATAGATGGTGGTACTAGCATCCAAGATGGTTGCCCCAGTCCGTCCTGGCCAATACTTTTAAATAAAATAAATAAATATACATAAGCACAACAAAAATAAATTCAATTACTTCAACATTGAGTAGTTTCAATGTATTTGTTCCATGTGCGTGTACGTGATTATAAGTAATACTTAAAAAATGAAATGTTACAAAATTATTTCAACAAAGTAACTTACGAAATCATATTGCGTTCATCGCAGTGGTTGTCATTGGGGATGAACTAATGAGCATCAGTTTTTATAAAGAACTCGTAAAAGGGAAGAAAATCATACCAAGTTTAATAATATCTATAGCCGTCTTGCACTTGAACTTTTGCATTTAATTTCTCAATCTAGAAGTCCTCTCAAATCAATACACATTTCAAACGCACAAGTGATCCCAAAAGCGATAACTCTTTTGATATAGGCGCGATGTCATTTTATCGCATAATCCGAATTAATTTTAAGATATGTTTCAACAGTACATTATGTAAATGGTTATTTAAACATAGTGCTTCTGTTTTATTTATTTTAAAAGAGACAAGATGGTTACGATGAATCGTCCGCATTTCCTCTGTTGTATCATGGATGTAAACAAAAAACCGTTGTGTATCAGTTCTCTTGGTTAACCGCATTCGCGGAGTTATTGGTTTCTTAATACTTTTTAAGTAATGGGAGAAAAATATATAAGATCTAATTGTACACAATTATTTGAGGGATTAGATGTCAACAGAGACAAATTAAGCCCCTGATATTAATATACTAACTAAATTGTTCTCATAATATATATTAAAAAATAAGATATGGAGTATTTTTTCATGATTTATGTGCAGCCTTTGCCCAATGACTGCATATTCTATAGCACTGCTTGGGTCTGTTAATAATATTCTGGGGAGGGGGTTCAAAGGGGTAACTTTATTCTGTTTGCCAGGGGCCAGGTACCATGGTGTTTTACTATGTAAATTGTGAATTTAATATGAATTTGCCACGGGGACTATACATGTAGATCTGCCTATGTATGAGGCCTTTTCCCATCCCCCATAAGCAATCAACAGTATTCACCTTTGTATTACACATGTTACACTTGTAATTTCGAATTTAAACACTCATTAAAATTGACTTTTATTTTTATTCAACACATGCAGAATGATTAAGATTAAGGAAAGGGGGGAGGGTTAGCATATCTATTCATTCACAAAATAAATTCTAAACGCTCATTTCTCATTACCGAGAAATGAAAGAGAGTGTGTAAATCCTGCAACAAGGCGATCAAAAGCCATTTTTGGTTCACATCAATATATTGAATTTAAAAAAGTCTGAATTCTCCTATGTGAGAAACTCTCTGTCCCGCCCATTTACATACCATCCCCTTTCCACTTTTCAAACAAAATTATATATATATAGAAACAATTATATTTGGTTCATTTGTTTTAATAATTCAAGAAGATAAAGGGACTTTCTGAAAAAAAAATTCTGTGACAACATTTAAACCTGACATATGCATGCAAACTAAAAATTGCAATTTTTTTTATGATGTCAATGTGTTTATTGTATGACTTCTTAGTTCTGGTCCTCTTCTCTCTTCAAAAGCACAGTCTTCCTGTTCCTAAAGTTCAGGTTTTTCTTCCCATCATTTCATCTTGTATATGACACCAGGATAAGGGTGCGGGTAAATGATCATCAATAAGAACATCATTTATGTAAAGCAGGTACCAGCTAAAATGAAAATTATATATATTTCAGTAAGTTTAACTTGTTATCAAAATGGCTGACAGACTGAAATGAAGGATTTTCTACAATTTGATAGTCAGTGGAATTTATTTATCTTAATAAATGTAACGGGATTTCCCAGCAATAATAAGACAATCCTTTCTTCAAATTTCTTGAATGGTGTTATATATTTTTATACTCTGTAATATATTATGATAAAATAAATATAACATAATTGTATAATATCAAGTCATAAAATACATTATTACATTATTACAATAGAATTATCTTTAAATACATTTCCATTGAAATATACATATTTCCCATATACATATAATTTCATTCAGTCCAAGATCAGAAAGACACAATTAAGGGAAATAACTCTTATCAGTTTTAACATACAAAAGTTGTCTTTCTTTTACAATAGAATATTAAAATACACAATTATAAAACATACCAATTTATGGAATTGAGTCCGGTTCCAAACCGTTCAATATCTTCAATAACTGATGTTAATTGATCTGAAAATTAAATATATATCTAAATACATGTCCCTTACATATATTTCCTATTCACAATATAAAACACTTTAATATTTCCTTAGAAATATTTACTATTATATATTAAGCTGTATTACAAATGCTTGTCCATCAGATTTATCTACATCTGACACAATGAAAAAATACAACTTTACTTATCAGATTTATCTACATCTGATATATACAATATTTACAAAGTACTTCCTTCTAAATTCTTAATCCTGATATTTCATAATATAAACTCCAATTTTCTATAATATTAGTAAATGGTTAAAATAGAAACTTACATTGTCTGGATGTCTTCAAGTCTTCAGAATAAAAGGAATGACAACATAAACTTCTCTGTTTAAATTCTGAGAGTGTTCTGCCTGAATACTGTTCACAAGACAATGAAAACTCTTGACCAATAAAACCCGAGAATTTTCAGTATCAACCAATGAATGTAAAATGTTTGAGTGTGTGTGTGGATCTAAAGGGGTGGAAGGCTCTAACTAAATACCTTGTTAGTAGAAGAAAGAATTAGAATTTATTTTATTTTAATTTGATAATTAAACTTTTTATTTATTTATATTTATATTTTATTTTTATTTATAACTTTTAATTAAAAACACATCTACTACATAAACATTTCATTATGTTTAGATCATAAGATGTGCATTTAATTTTGCACAAATTCAAATACAGCTTTTCAGTTTGATCGATTTGAAATTATTCGCATCCTCAACCCTGATATATGCATGGTATTAGTTTAATTGCACCCCTTTATTATACCCGGCCTGACCTTAAAAATGCATATCTCTCTCTCTCTCTTTATCTCTCTCTCTCTCTCTCTCTCTCTCTCTCTCTCTCTCTCTCTCTCTCTCTCTCTCTCTCTCTCTCTCTCTCTCTCAGACACAACTGATTTGATTGAAAGTTACATATGCCCATTCTACACAAACAATACCATATATGACCATGAATGTAGATTCCTCATTTAGAGAAAATCAGATGGAGACATGCAGTCATTTGTTTATTATTATTTGGGTTTTTTTTTATTACCAATAGTACAGCATCATAAGTATGAACCCAGGTGACAAGATTTCAAACAGTGTTATGGTAGTAATATACTAAGTTCTAAAAACAAACTAGTAATAATTAAGAATTAATGTGCATAAACATCTTAATATATCAACTGGATGAATGTGTAAAAAATATAAATGAACTGTCATGGAAGAATTTTGAACACAGTAGAAAGGTGTTATTGATCAGCTGTTCATCAATTTCCAGAAAATGAAATCAGCGTCTTTTAGACTGCACTGTACTGATTTTCAGAAAATCCAATCAGCTGTTTTCACACAGTCTTTGTATTGTTTACTTACAAATTGAAATAAAAACAAACAGCTGTGTAAAGCTAAATATTGTCAGTAGAAGTACTATGAACTGATTCGTGTCGATTGGTGAAAATGATCAATAATTTAACGGACTGGCAATAAAGCTACATGTACAATGTACATTATTGTATAGGCCTAAATGTAAACAATGCAGTCTCTCCTCATGTTTTGAACGAAACAACACATTCAGTCGATCAGAAATGCATCAACAGTATAAAATCACAATAAAATAGTTATTGAGCTATCTGGTATATTACAAATACACTGTATATCTATTCTACATACCTGAAAAATCATCAAAAGATCGCCATCATCGGCTACACGTGTTTACATCGTCTGACGAGCGCTTTTGGGACGCAGATTCACACCCATACGACAGATGCGTTATGGGAATTCTTCGTATATTCTGATTGTTGTAAACTTATAAAAACACACATGAGTGATTCGCAGTTATATTTTGCTTATGAAGTATTAAATCAGCCGTATTTTATGCTTAAACTGCTGTTTTCGGTATATGTTCTATATATGGTAATACAGAGGCGGGGCGTATATTATGACGTCATAACTCAATATCCCTTCATTAGCATATCAAAACAATGTGTTGCCTTATCTGTCCTGCGTTCACCGAGAAGGCTATCAATTCGGTGCAGTAGTATTTTGAGATGTCTTTTTTTAGGGATTGAAGCTGTTGGATCAGGATGAAAAAGCTGCACTTCATATTCATCTGAATCTCTTACAATAGTATTTTAAACACTGGAATCAGAATGTATATCAATATGTTTACATATATGGACACTGTGGTCATCGGTGCAAGAACATTGATACATGTTATAGCAAATATTTATGCATGGGAAATTATAACATTTGCTATAACAATGTTCCTGTGAACAATCATCCAGCATGGCCTGTAAAATATAATTGTCTTTTTCAAAATCTAATGAAAAGATACTGCTGGTAATTTTCACAACCCTGGGATTATCAATATCTTAACCTCCATCATGCCTATCCTTTATATGCACATCACTACCCGAAGGGTTGTTTTAAGAAACACGTTGTAAGTGTCTTTAACAAAGTGTCTAAAAGTACATCAATGCACCTATTGCGTTACCCTGAGAAGTATATAGGTTTAAGTTGGTTATGAAAATATATTGGTATTAACATTGCCATATTCGTTTCCTTTCCTAAAACACAATGATTATTTCTCAAGACGATTAAAGAAATTATCCATCAAATATTTCAAGTACCCAGGATTCAAAGTAAGAAGTTTTGAGTTCAGTGGTTCTTTATACATATTGAAATCATTCTCTGATTTTGCTTGCAGCATTGCACAAAGATAACAGTATATTCCTGTTTTCTGACCATCATTTCTAAAATGAGTGATGCTATTTTTATCCAAGAGCTATTTACGAGGGTCAATCAAAAAATACGAAGACTTTTGTCATAGCTATGTTACTTAACGTCATATCATTACTAAATTTGGTAGACATAATTTAGCAATATTTTCAGACAATTTGCAAGAAAAAAAGTTAATAAATTTCTTTATTTCTAAGAATTATTTAGAATTTAATCCTGCAAAAATGAGGTCACGGCGCACGGTCAAAATGTGTGTTATGTCAACAATAAACCATATAATGTTGAAAGTATTATCTCTATAAATTTGGCTTAAAACCAAATTATATTGAAACTTCAAATTTATTATAGTCATGATATTCTATGTACCAAATTATGATGGGATATATTGTTTTGTCGAACAGATATTAGCAACTAAAGTCAGATAGTCCTCTTTAAAATTGACTAAAAACATCGACGTCGCCTGACGTCACGGCGCAACGAGAAGTACAAATAAAATGGATTTAACTCAGGAAAAAGCCGATACAAGCTGTGAAAATGCTCAATGGTGCAAAAAATAAGTCAACAATTATTTGCAAGTTTGTGTTATGATGGGATATATTGTTTTGTCGAACAGATATTAGCAACTAAAGTCAGATAGTCCTCTTTAGAATTGACTAAAAACATCGACGTCGCCTGACGTCACGGCGCAACGAGAAGTACAAATAAAATGGATTTAACTCAGGAAAAAGCCGATACAAGCTGTGAAAATGCTCAATGGTGCAAAAAATAAGTCAACAATTATTTGCAAGTTTGTGTTTAACTGTAATAAATTTTGTGGGGGTGGTGGTCATTGTATTTTGAATATAAAACAGTCCGAAAGAGAGTAGAATATCTGTAAATATTTGGTCATAAAAGAAGTAACGTCAACCGACGTTCAGGGTTATCTTTACTGTAAACTAAGATATACACGGTTAGAAAATGAAAACATTGAAGAACTAACTGATGATTCTCGAGCAAATGTGTGCAAATAATATGTTAAGTGGTTCAGTGCCATTTTAAATTGTAAGAAGAAAGGCACAAGAGACAAGGCAAGATATAAAGATGGGGTATATCTATAAATTGTGCATGTTTAATTTTGACGTCATGTTTTGAACGTTATTGTGCGCCGTGGTGACAAAACATGTTGTTTTTAAAAAGGGGTAACAAAACTACCCTTTCATCAAATGGACTAAAACTTCGCATATCAATAACATAAGTGTTTGTGCACAGATTAATCTGTTAAGTATGACTTTCGTGAAAAATATATGATAGACAGCCGCATTGTCTTCGTATTTTCTGATTGACCCTCGTATATATGCCAAGTACAAGGAATTGCTGAACATCAGAACCAAAGATCGACTTTGCAGCATTCCAACCTGCATTGTAATCATCTGTCATTATAACCTTGTTTCAGGTGAGAGGACCTTAACTGATGACAAAAATAATTAGAGACATTGCTAATTCATCTTCGCTTTTAGAAAAACGCAACCTTTACGAAACTCTTCAGCTACCATGAGAGTGATTAACTTGTATAAATAACTATTTGTTTTGTGTGTGGAATTAATACATAAAATCCGGCCTGCAAATTTTTGGTAGTTGTCCAGCAGCTGTTGTTTGGTCATGATGGTTAACATAAAGTCCTCCTTTGAGAGTCCTTTGGCAGGATATTCAAAGTTTTGTAGTTGTATAGGAGGACGGGGTTGAATGACTCTTAACGGAAATATTTCACCTTTAAAGAAGTTGACAGAACTTCATTTTTGTATTCCATAATTGAAGGATCTACAAGCCTTGTTTTCAAAGTATAAATCGATCTATCAAATGATAATTCTTAAGGTCATCTAAATTATAGCTACCTTCTCTGCCACTAAAATGATCTCTTACTTAGTGTATAATACTATTTATCGGCTTTTAAGAGCAAGCACTCTGGTTATTTCAGATTCTAGACTGATGGGAAAAGGACAATACTTACTTTGTTCAAATGACATATAAGGGGTATGGGATTTGATATACTTTACTGCCACTTCTCCATCACTTGTTTCACATAGTGCAAAACGTGCTGGGCAAAGGCTATTAATTTTACAGTGTCCATTCGTACGAGAAGTCTTTGGTTTTGTTCCTTTAGAGTATAGACTTTATTTCCCTGTTTTATTTTTCTGATGTCTTGACCTTCGAACAAATCTAGTGTTAGGGGACAAGTATTTATTGCTTCAGAGTTCTGAAAACTGAGCTAATTTGACGACTTATTTTGGTTCGTCATTTTTAGATGTAAACAACCTGCACCACTTAACTTTACGGGGCTAGCAATGGTGTTTTAAAAACTATCAGAGGCAAGTATAGAGACGACACAAGTGGTAAATAGCATGAAGAATTTATTGATACTGATTGTTTTCACAGAATTGGCCAATAAATAAGGTTAAACACTCCAAAAACTAGCGCACGTTTTTGTGCGCAATAGAAACTCAATTTTTTTTTCAATCTATAGCACTGTAGCTCTCAGGTCGTCCTTCCGAATTTTTCAGACCAGGATATACAGACTTTTAAAACGCTAAGGATAGCTGCAGCGCTTTTTTGTCGCCAGATTTCTAAACCTACTTCCACGTTTTCGCGTTTCCTATATATCGCCACCTACTGGCGGATGGTGGAGAAATCGTACTTTGGAAATATCGTGAGAGCTTAAATATCTTCAAGTTATCCTGCATACAGATGAATTTGTTCTTCTGGTATTTATTTACAATAATTTTAATGTCATTATACGGGTGCTTCAAAAGCCATATCATGATATTTCGAGAGAAAAATGGATGTTATATGCATTAAGTTGTGTTTTAGGTATTTAGTAATAATTGGAATAATTCTACAATATGAATAGGTTTTGAGTCTTTTTAAACGGTATAGAGTTGAAATTTCTCGCCTGCCGTACCAAGCATTTAATGCATATATATATATATATATATATATATATATATATATATATATATATATATATATATATATATATATATATATATATATGATTATTGCTAATTCTATCCGGACTGAAAATTTTAAGTGTCGGACATATCGCATTAAAATTCAATATCGGCATGGGGCACGATACCCACGTTTACCCATAATATTTCGAGCAAGATGTGATATGTTAAAATTATGAACACCATGATTTTTTTTGAAAATGCAGAATTTTTATACCAAATTTTTCGATTAACGCCCAAAATGGTAATGCAACCCCTGCATCATATTTTTAAGTATCTTTGATACGGGGTAACCCATTTAAATTCTCGTTTTTCTTCAATTTCTAAACGCTGTCAATTGCAGCAATCAAAGCCTTATTAGGACATTCTTTTATTTTGCTTTGATATAACATAGCAAGTTTTTCACGCAAAATTTCTTTGGATTAAAAAAATAACCCTGTTAATTTCTGCCCTCCGCTAAAGCAGATCATGTGCAAGCAGATAAATAATTATTTAGGAGTATTCATCACCAAAAGATGTTAATGTGGTCGAAATTTACCCATCCTACCAATATTTCTCTGTGTGTGTGTGTGTGTGTGTGTGTGTGGATAGATAGAAAGATAGATAGAAAGATAGATAGATAGATAGATAGATAGATAGATATATAGATAGATAGATAGATAGATAGATAGATACAGGAAGTGTAGCCAAAGTTCTAATTAACACATATTAAACAATGTTGTTGTACAAAGTATTTCCCATTTATTTGCAATAATCGTGATCCTTTGCAATGTTGTTAAAATCTCCTTACCGTCGTCCTCTAAAAGAGAAACTCTTGTGGACAAGTGTATTAATTACGTCAAATGTTTTGTACTCCTAATACCTTTTCATTTAAATAGAGCATATTCAATTTGTATCGCAAATAAAACATGGTGTTATTGTTCAGAATGATCTGAGTATTCAAAGGTTTTCTCGATGAGGATCGGAATGAGAAGAAAGGAAACACATTTGAAAACCTCTTTGAAATGCCAAATTAATTATTTCATCTCTACTCAAACTTTTTGTTTTGATTATTTGATAATAGATATGTATTGATGAATGCTAAGCTGGCTATATATAAACACTTCTAATAAGTGTTACATGCAAAACGATCAAATACATTGAAACTTTAAACTGGCTATCTGATATTTAAGAAAAACAAGAGGCCCAATGGGCCACATCGCTCACCTGAGTAACACTAGCTTTATATGGGCGTTCAAAGGATATTGTGCCCCTCGGTAGATTCACCAAAAATGAATAATTGATATCTCAATTTCACCAAAAATGGATATGAATATATTTTACACTTATTTTTGCATATACTTAATCTTTGACATATTTACCTTTATGGAATACCATTTGTACCAAAAATAAGATGGTATGCAATATAAATAACTACATTATAGTTGGTGTTCACGGTCAACTTCCAGTTCCCTTTATTTTAGCCCCCCCCCCTTACCAATCACTTTATAAAACGATTAAAATACATGAGAGCATAATTTTTTTTCCAGTGTTTTCCCCAGAAAATTTTTGATGCGACGTAACAGTGCCACAGCCAGTGCGAAATCACTGTGCATGAAAATAATATAACCATATGTTGAAAAGTACTGCATGTTATGTACTATAATTAAAGTATTCTCGTGAAATATACATCAACAAGTATCATATCATTTATTTGTAATTCATACATGTAAATTTATTCATATTTTTTCTGTGTTTTTTTCTAGCAAAACTAATAGCATTTTTTCTTCAAAATCAATTTTTTAAGAGGCTGACCTTCACAAACTTTTATAAGAAATATAGATTGACAAGGCAGTTTTAACACTGTCAGTTTTATTTTTTTCCCTTTATACAGAGATAAACTTTATTTTATTTTTTTTTTGGGGGGGGGGGGCAAGAAACGGGCAGAACTATGCAATTACAGCAAACTTATTTTGACATCAAATTTAATTTAAATTAATTACTGCACTATAACTTTGCAGTCAGCCTCTTCACACATGTGTGTGCACACAGTCATTTTCAGATGTCTCTATGTTATAGTTATGTGACATCGCTTCCGTATATGACTTGCAATCAGGCTTAACTGAATTTTTTTCTTATTTGAGTACATTTGCCCAAGTTTCCAATATTTTTACGGCAGATAAACAGTTCGATCATGGCACAACCAAGCTAACTCAATGGAGGGAACATTGTGCTATTTTTAGATCTTGGAAAATCCCCAGCATTCGATAATGGCGGGGGTGTCGAAGAAGGCACATTATATTAAAACAAGAAGTAATCACCCCTCTATATATGCATTTATTACCGATCGTGGATTTATAAACTCAGCTTCAATATATCTCAATCATAAGTTCAGTCCTTTTACCTTAACTATGTGTGCCCCCTTGCTGAGATTAATGTCGATCAAAGTTAGCCACGCTCTCTGCGGGTGCAAAAGTTTTCATAAAGATTGAACGGAATAATGACAATTTTACAACTACTTATCACTGTTAAGATTTGAAATAATTGGAAAAAGATTTTTTGCTTATAATACATGTAAGTATGCAATTTATATTTGCCTTCCCATAAGGATGCTTTGTGCCAAGTTTGGTAGAAATTGGCCAAGCGGTTTTAGAGGAGAAGTTCAAAATGTAAAAAGTTTACAGACGGACAGACAGACAGACGGACGACGGACAAAATGTGATCAGAATAGCTCACTTGAGCTTTCAGCTCAGGTGAGCTAAAAATCAAATGTCATAAATGTTCAGAACTCAAGTTCTAAGTCATTAAGTATGTATATCTATATAGTAATTTCCTTTCTGATACTATTTTTTTTACCAGAATAAGAAAATTGTACGCAAGATATAAAACTAAACATTTGGTAGGGGTACACTATTAAGTTGTTAACCTCCAATTCCCTATATTTTCGTTCTGCCCCCCCCCCCCCCCCCCCCCCACACACTTTGTAAAGCGATCAAAATATATGAGAGCATATAGGTACATTTTTTTCATCAACTACTTACTAGTTATTGTATTTTTTAAAAAAATATATAAGTTATTGTTTTTTATTTAAAAAATCCTTCATGTATAGATGTGAAAAAGAAAATTGTACCTCAATGTGCTCAATTCCTCAAAATAAAAACATTCAAAAATTTAATTTGTCTTCTCCATTATAATTCAATGACTGTTATTTACCTCGCGTACAAACCAGGATAATTTTCCGCTGTGATATTTTCTTAAGAATAGCAATAATTACTTTATCCCCGCAACAGAACTATGGAAACTGTTTTAAAGATGTCGTTTTTATTTACTCGTGTCTGAAAAACTATCAAAATTGATGTAGATTTCACATTATTTATTGTATAAAGAGGGGGCCCCAGAGAGTAGGTATATACAGAATATCATTCTTTTATTTTGTTTGTACAAGTATTTAACATACTCTAATTCATATAGACTTTCTAATGTTCAACCAAAATGTCAGCGTCAATCGTAGAATTATAAGCAAGATACAGAGCTCACAGTTCGCCTAGGTTTGGGTCATATTTTGTTCACATGAGTTTATTACATTCAGCTTAAGATTTTTAACTTGGTACTTCCTATTCAGCATTTAAAATGGAAAAAAAGAATGGCCTAAGAGTTTCAATTCTTTTATTCACTCAAGACCAGTTCACTGGTATTTGAGGTTCAAAATCAGTTTATACAAATGTACACAAACACAGTCAAGGATCACATGTACAGTAGGAGTAATAATGACGAAAAAAGAGTTGGTTTCGGAAGAACAGACTTTGAAAATACGCGAACTGTTGCACAACAAGCAAATTCATCATAGTCAGATCGACCCTTTTTCGTATAATGTCATGGCTGGTTAAACAAAAAACTTCGTTTTAGAAGTATGGAATACGAGTCTTGGTAAAATGGGTATGCAAACCCGGGCCGTGGCAAAATAAAAGCCGGGGCAGATCGGCAATCGTCAATTCCAAATACGCATTATTTTGCAGCAATATTTACAACGAATACAAATATACTGGTCCCTCAAATATCCTGAAATTTTAATAAGATTGGCAGATTAATAACTGCCAATCTTTTGTTTTGCCTAGGCCAAGTCTTGCCTACCCATTTTACCGGATGCCGAACCCCGAAGCTATTTAACTGATTGAAACACGCCTTTCCTTTATCATTATTTTCGTAATAACTCAGATATGAAACATAAATACCCCTTAATTTTTGCAATTTATATTTTCCTTCCCATAAGGATAATTTATGCTAAATAACGTTGAATTGGACTCAGTAGTTCTTGAGAAGAAGATTTTTTAAAATGCTACCTCTTTTTCTACAGTTTCAAGGTTTTCTCCGCTTTGAATACAGATCGGACTTTTATTTCTGCAATTTATATTCGCCCTCCCATAAGGATGCTTTGTGCCAAATTTAGTTGAAATTGGATAAGCGGTTTTAGAGAAGAAGTTCAAAATGTAAAAAGTTTACAGACGGACAGTCGGACAGACAGACGGACATACGGACGACGGACAAAATGTGATCAGAATAGCTCACTTGAGCATTCAGCTCAGGTGAACTAAAAATACGAGTTTCTGTGAATGTTAAAGAATAACCTCCCAGGTCGAGAAACATACACGAAAACAAGAACATTATTTCTATTTTATAAACAACTAAGTATTTTCACTGATCTTTTCTCCTATCGAGAGACGATCCAGGTCATTTTGACGGCTGTTTCGTGTAACCCCCAAGAGATTTGTTAGTAAAAGTTATATGTAATTTTCACATGCTTCCAACTGGAATGACATGTAGACAATAAAATTTTGTGTTGATATTGAAACACTTCACTTATTTATAGAATGTTTTCGGATCATGTTCTTAAAATTTTGAGAGTAATTTGATACCGTTATTAACACTACACGTTACTTAATATATGAAAAGGCACGTAGAGGAAATATGTTTGGAAGGTCCTTCGAGCTCTACAAAATAAAAATGTTAGGCAATACACTTCGTTTGGACTAAAACCGGACATGGAATTGACACAGTCTAAAAAAATATGTTCTAAAGTTAAACTTTTATGATTAGTGCGAGACATATGTATTTCTGATCTGATAATTTGCTGAGAACGTTCGTGATATATCAAAGAATAATGTCTTTGAATTTGGCAACAGCCGCAGAAGAAATTCAGATACGTAATTATCAGGATACTAAGTAAACGGTACAAGGTTATCTTTTTGTTCAAAGAGTGATTAAGTAACATTTTTGCATAAGAAGTGTTTAACATATTTTGAACAATTTACAGAATTAACATTAAACAGTGAATGAATGCATTTTACTTTTAAAAATAGAAAGATCAACAGCCTGTAAAGCAGTATAAGAAGGATACTTGATTGAACAAAATATATCCTTATTTGGACTAGACACAAAGTCTTTCAGCTAACTTCTCCCTCTTTCTACATGCATAAAAAAGTTGTTGTTAGGTGATGTGTAGTTGTAAGTAGATAGAAAACAAGGCCACATCACTCAACTGAGAAACAATAGCCCTAACTCTAATAAAATCAGCTTGAGGGTATCGTATACGAAGTATTTATACAATTAAGTAGAGCTGCACTTTATCAAAAAAGACAATTTTTTCCAAATATTCTTATGAAAGAAATGAGTCCATTTTGTTGTTTTATTTTTTTGAGAAGATTTTTTAAGACTTTTAGTTATCGATATTTTATGAATAAAAAAGGCTAATACTATTATAAATGATTGTAGGCCTATCAACCAGAAGATTAAACGACATGATCCAAAAATAAAAACCCCTGCACTGAGAATGAGGCCAATGATGTAGTTCGATTCTTTATTTACAATTCAGGCACGTAGCATCAGGGGGGGGGGGGGGGGGGTCTCGGGGGGGGGGGGGGGGCTTTTTCTCGCAGCAACAAATTTTTTAAAATTTACATATAAAAAATGGAATTATCATGGAGTTCGCCCCCCACTTTTTTGGAAGTATGTAAAAAATTAATATGAAAATAAGGAAATGATGAGTGAAATTGAAGTTATATAGTACGCCAGCCCTCCCCCCTCCCCCCCCCCCCCCCCACCGATTAGGAATTTGATGATTTTGGTAAACTTAAAAAAGTTTTTTTTATATTTTTTATTTTTTTTGCTTGTCAAGATTTTGGATGAGTCTGCCCCCCCCCCCCCAACTTTCAAAAAACGATGCTACGTGCCTGCAATTGTAGTACATTTGCACGTTTTGTAGTAAAACGCTGTTATTAACAAATAGCAAAAGTTATAAATCTTAAAATTCTTAAGGTTGTGTAAATCAAAACATTGCAAATGATTAAAAAAATATTTTCTAAAAATAATCATTTGAATTTTCAGCAAACCTTGTGATCAGATTTAGGGGCCAAAATGTAACAGGGGTGGTCCTTAGAAAAAGTCCAATTTTCTAGTATTTTGGGTTTGTTCTTATTTTAAAACCCTTTAAAGGCATATTATTCCTATTGAAATCAGATGCAGGGTTGAATTTTGATTAATGAGATAATATTGCACCATCTTTTAAAAAAAATTATTGATATTAATTGATAGCCATGCAGTTAAATGCAGTTTTGAACCTTCAATTTTGATAAGAAATTGTTAAATGTTGCTCTTTTTAAGCTAAAACAGATAAAAAGTAGATTTGATGGCTATATTTATATTTTACATGTACTATATGTAAATTACGTGTAATAACATGTTATTCTCAATAATTAGTATCTGCATTTTAAGTCATTATAAACAATTTCAAAATATCTGATTGTCAACAAAGCACCCCATCCTTTGACTTTCTTCACCGACAACCCCAAAATAGCCTTTATTTCACATTTCTCTTGATAAAATTTCAAAGATTCATTAAATTGCAACTATTCAAAACAAAACACATAATTATGTTTTGTTTTTTCTTTATTGAAAATGTATCCAGAAAAATTGAATTTGTGTACATTTTTTAACAATTTGTCATTAGCATGTATATCCACCTCATGATGGGGGTGTGGTCATTTTGTTCAGATTTGGTATTTCTATGTATGTAATAAATATATTTCAATTTTTATAACAAATGAATCTAGATCTTTTGGTATTGGTTAAAAAATAAACAGAGAAATCAGGTTTAATCATCATCTGCTCAGCATACTTTGGAAATTACTCCCCGTGTAAGGTGCCTGATTGCCACTTTCTAGATACCTGTCCCTTATAAAGAAATAAAATTGAAGGGTTTGTGTTCCGAATAAGTTGCTTTTATGTTCAAATAGAGTTTTTAAACCTGTTAGTATCATTAAGAAACAAGTTGATTACAAGGAATAATAGTGTGTTTTGTCTTGTTTCCATTGGCAGGGGGATAGGTGATACATATGAGGCAAATGCTCCTATGTGTTGGTACTAAATGTGAATATTTCAATGTTTGTACATCTGATAGGAATAAAGGTTTCTTGTTATAACTTAATCTCTGTTATTTTATTTATAACATTAATGATATAATTATTAGTAAGTTCTTGAAAACCTTACAGAAACAGGTTAAGGTGATTCAGTCGGGAAAGGGGGTAATCCTTAAACAGCCATGACATTTTTGTTCGCTGAAATCTAACCAAATTTGAAAACCTTTATTCAAAATTGCATTAGCTTTATGATTTTAAAGTGTTTTGGTTAGAGGGAAACAAACTCTAAAAGTTAAAGGTGGCAGGGGATAGTTCCGAACGAAAGACCTGGTCAAAATTTTGAAATAAAGGGAGAACATGAGGTTTGGCTGGTTATTTGAGGGGTATAAATTGCTAGAATATTTATTGCATTCATTTTGTGGATAGAGGAGCTCATGTCCATTCCATTGATATAGGACACTTTGATATATAATGAAAATGCGAAACTGTGGCCAGAAGTTTCACTTTCAGTTTTATGCTTAAAAAGTAGGGTGGGTTCATAACACGAAATGTCACTGGAAAAGAAGGTGATTGACCCCCCCCCCCCTTCATCAATTGGTGATTATTTGCATGGGTAGATAATAAGCTACAAATCATATTGCAGTTTATGACTGTTGCTCGGGACTGGAATGTGGTGCTGGACCCGTGAAAATATAAAAAAGGGCATTTTTTAAAAAAAATGTTGAGACCGTCCCTGGCTATTCTATATAGTGCTGTATATAAGTTGTACTTGTTTTATTCTGAAATGTTTAAAAATTCTCAAGAGTCAGGACCATGTGTCCCCTGCATGTAAACCATATTTAGCATATTTAAAAATCCACTAAAAATTAGATCACATTTATTAGCACTATCTGCTCGACAAATTTTTCAATTTGTGCGGAAATACTGTTGTTTAAATACAGTCAATGAAACAATTTGAATAATTTTTCATCGCACACATCACGAAACATCATAAAATCATACATACCTATAAAATATATGCTCGAAGTCTGTTTCTATTTAAAACATCCCGAGAAAATCTTGACAAATATGTCATTCTTGTACAGAATTCATGTTATTTTGGAATATAAAGTTTTGCAATATTCTAACGAATGTTTAAAATTAATTGATTTTGAACGAATCAAACTCAAAAATATCAACTCTAAAAATTCAGGATAATCGCATTAAAATATCGAGACTGTCTTTATTTATTATAATGGAAATTAAAACAAAATATATGATACAAAAAAATCCAAATCGTAATGTTAAAATAAATTTGTTGTAAATAATTGATCAAATTTGAATTCCATTTATGCTTTTATATATTGAATGTACTTTATGAAACTTTTTTTTCGATATCGTTTATTCAATTAAGCACAATAAACAAAATAAACATAAAAATATTTAGATTTGTTTAAGAAATGTATCTTTTAAACGATTTTCTCATGGTTTGGTAGGTTTGGTAGGTGAGCGTTGCTTTAATGACGTTATGATAAGATGAAGCTTTGTTGGAGTAATTTAAAAGAATTAGCATTTAAAAAAAATTAAACATCGTACACCTTTGAAATTAATTTTTGAATGAATTCATTCTACCAATCTACATTTGCAATACTGCAAAATTGTGCATGTTCATATATTGAGATAACCCCCCCAAAACATCCAAATGGCAGAATTAAGTATTTTGTATATGCATTATAATGTAGAATATGATATTACTCATCACAATTCACACTATATTTACATTCCACATATTGTTTGCTTGTAAAGTGTGTAAGGTACGGCAGTTATAACACTGTTATACACAAATGGTGTCGAAGATTAAATTTACGACTTTTATTATGACGTCACAAACGTTGAACACTGCTAACTGTAACGTTACAAGCGAAAATCAAAGTTCACGCGTGTGGCTGTTACAATGGCTCTTCCGTTAATATGAACTTATCCTTAGGATAAGATAGAAATTTTAAGTTTTAAATCACATTTGCAGACAAGTCAAGAAGTTACAAAATGTAAACATAAGCATTTAATCGATATTTTTTGAAAGATACAGTCTCATTACTGCAGCGGTGTGTACATACAAACTGAGTATAATATTGATTCAATGCTTTGACATGTTCTTTTTGTAAATGTACCTGTGTTTTGAGATTGTCCCTAAAAAGAACGAATTGTTAATTTCTCGAAACGTCGCAAATAAATCAAAGTAGGTGTAAATTACATAATTATGGTAAAAAAAATGTAGTTTTTACTAATTCGGTCCCTTAAGTAAGTCTTAATCTTTAGTACTTGCCTCTGTTAGGACTAATTTTGGAAAAGGATTAAAGAAGTCAATTTTCTAGTTTGTGAACTGGTACCTAGAAACACATTTATGACACAAATGATTATTTCAGATAAACAGGATTAACCGCTTTGAAAAGACAAAAAGAATAATGAATCTACATCTTTTATTTTTAGCAAATAGCAAATTCTTGCATAACAAGCTATTTGTAAAGATTCAAATGACAAAACACAAACGAATTATTTTAACCTCAGAATACTATCGTAAAAACAATAAACACTAATTACTTGTCACGAGGCATCCGTAGACGTGGTGGCAGTCCTCCTCAGAACAGTTACAGATACTCCCACACAGAGCTCCGTATGATGGATATCCACACGGTTAACTGCAGTTTATGTCATTGGTTGGGTTAGCATATCCTGGGGAGCATTCTTCAAAATTCAAACTGTCTTATTTGATATTGTATATATTTTGAGATTATTTTATATGACTTTATGTCATATTCATTCAATAATATATTCAAAACCCAATATGTATCATTAAAAGTACTAATATTTCGGGTGCTTACTTTACATATAAGAATCTTTTTGTATCGCAAAAAATGACCGTCACAAATTAAAATTGTTACATTTATCCCAAATATTCGCAAATTTTGTGACACGCGAAAAACCCCGTTTATTCTGTATGTTCTGTATCTGTTTTCTGAGATAGTGTTTCGAATGAAGATTAAGTAAGGTTTTGAAACGATATGATATTTGGGTTAAAACTGCAGATAAGTAGATAAGAATCTAATCTACTGTACTTTTTTATGTCTGTGTATACTAACATTAAACTTTATAGCAATCCAAAATTTGATTTGAGAACTCAAATTCTTAGTAAACAGCGTCCTTAAGACGTGCTGTATATATTCGCTGTCTTTATTTGGCACCCTCATGATGCTCCATTATTTGTATGGAGTGAAATAGATCCAATAAATGAATAATTAACAATTGTTATTTCCATACTTATGTCGACTCGATATATCCCATTAAACTTAAAATGAAAGATACCACAGAGTCTGTGTCATCTGTTTCATATTTGGATATTTTACTGGACATGGACATTAAGGAAACCTTACAACAAAACTTTATGATAAACGCGATGACTTCAATTTTTCTATAGTCAACTATCCTTACTTATGTAGCAATATACGTATACCTTCGTCACCTGCATATGGTGTTTTTGTCGCTCAGTTGAATCGATACGGAAGGGCATGCTTTTCGTATGAACAGTTTCTAAGGCGAAGCGAGCTACTGACAAACAAGTTGATAAAACAGAACTATCAACAGTCTCGTTTAAAGTAATCTTTTCTTAAGTTCTATGGTCAGTATAACGACCTAGTCGGCAAATACAATCTTCCTTTTGGTCACATGCTGATGACTTTTTCATAGTAATTGTTAGACCATACTTTCATGGATTTCTGAGATGGTTCACGGTTTGTTCTGTCATTTTTTACAGACACTTGCAATATTGCATTTATGAGATATTTAAGATTTGACTGGTCTGCTACTGAAATATTTGTAATTAAATTATTCAAACCAAAATTTTTTTTTTTTGGGGGGGGGGGGGGGGGAGAGAGGGCTACATCCTCATAGGATCTCCGTTATAGTGCAAATGCGGGAGTGATTCATTCCTGCAACGATTTCGGCTCAAATCGTATATAAATGAAAATAATTTTTGCCTTTCTTACCCATACAGAACATTGTAGTTTTGTATGGCATAAATGTTTCAAAAATATCAAGTTCCATGTATCAATTATTTTTCGTGTATGTCAACAATGCAAGTTGAATTTGTCCGCCATGTTTACTAACATTGATTCGTTATATTTTGGACAGTTAATGAGAATTCAAGAGGGATCTTGAACTTAACACATGAATTCCTCTATTTTAAACAAAAATAAAGTGGTAAATATGAATTTTACATTACATACCCTTTCTATAAGTGATGTTTTAGTGATAAAACGAGGTTTTATCGCTTATTTACCCTGACATTCATGTTATCAAGCCCATCAAAATTCCAGGCGTAAATTATATAAAAATACCCATGAACTGGCTGCTGAAGAAGATAAGCTACAGGCAGATCGTAAATGAGTTATTCAAGGTTATGTTATGAAAAAGACCCTGATATATATATATATATATATATATATATATATATATATATATATATATATATATATATATATATATATATATATATATATATATATATAGTTTCTTGTTTCGTATATTGTCCGTATCCTGCTGGCATAAAATTTATATGGGGTCAATGATCAAAGTTTTAAGAAGCGTTATAACTTTTTAAAAAAATAATTTTCAATGTTTTTCATGAAAATATGCAAAATAATACTGACTGACAAATAGAGTATAAACTTTCATTATTATGGTGGCGACAAAATTGGTTAAGTGGAAAACAAAATATGAAGAATTTTATCCAAAGTTCCTTTGTTTTGCAATAAGTCTACTCTTGTTTGAAGCTAATTCCTTTATATTGTAGAAATAATAAATGATATGCCAATAATAATTTATTTTATAATAAATTTTTGTGTTTAGAACAAAGATCACTCATAACGTTGAACTTCATAACAATCTAAATTTGACAACGCAAGCCCTGGGGCAATCTGATCAAAATACAGATCTCTACATAAGCGCACAGCGCTGTGCGCGTATGTAGAAATCTGTATTTTAATCAGATTGGCCTTGAGTAAACAATATCGTTAAAACCAAACATTTTTGGAACATCATTTTCATGTATAATACAACAAAGTTGTATTACTTTGTCTGCTATCAGAGATGCATTGCGTGAGTACATTTGTTAAAATGTCCTATCGAACTACAACCACTTGTATAAAGGTGATGTCGTGGCCCGTCACTGAACATCTGTAGTTTGATCTCATCACATGGAAGTTGGATATGAGTTTAACAGTACCGAATAACGTCCGATTCAAACACCTTTTTTGAATAAGAAAATTGTGTTTGGCAGTAATAGCGCGAGAAAAGAAAGCAGAAAGACATACTACAAAGACAGACCTATAAATATTGTACTGTGTGGTATCAAGAAACGCAATTTCACCATTTATTTTAATCGCTCACGTTATTTACAATGCATTCTTCTTTAATTGTTTTATATTTTAAGACCATTTATAGCTAAAAATTGGTTTATGTATGTCAAGATATGAAACCTACCTTCACAAGTATTGTTCTTGAGGAAGTAGAATGGACAGCAAAATGGGATCCCGTCAGTTCTGATATTAAGATATAAAGTACAAAAACATAATTTTTGCATCAAAGGTCAGTTTTTTTCTATTTTGTTTTCCTATCTCCGTAATGTGAATATTTCAAATACGTAATTTCATGATTATATTTTCATGTTACATGTATATAATATTTTTCTATTTGGATGTATAGTTTTTTTTAAAAATAAATACTATGACTTTATTGATTAGCATATGTATTTTGATGCTATTAAAAGAACAGTTCAAAACATTTTAACCCAAAATATAGCCGGTAATGATCCATAATTTTTTTGGTATTAGCATATATAAATGCAAATAAAGAAGAAATAACCTACCAATGAAAATTTTCAAACACCGAGAAACGTCGCATATATCCTTAACAAAAATTTGCATTGCAAAATTCAATCAATCTTCTATAAACGAGCTCCATGTAATGTGAAAGTGAAGCTAATATAACAAACACACAAAGAAGAACAAACCTGTACTGGATGTTACTGTTACTGTTAATTACCTTATCGAAGGAGTATTGTATTAAAAAGGGAGAATCGTTCAAAAAATTGAATATCTGAAAGATTTTAAGCAGTTAGAATTGATATTTAACTCAGTTGAGTATGTAATTGTCAGGAATAGAAATATTTTATATTGCAGTTAAGAATTACATATGATGTAATTAAATGTTAACAGAAGTTTGACCAATAATGACATATGAATTCTGTATAAGCTATAAGCTACCCATACCAACATCTCCAACTTTCAAAAGTGAAATTCATTTTTCCATGTTCAGAATCATTTTCTATATATTAGATGAAAAACATGTCAACTAGAATAAAAAAGAAAAATTAGTACAATATCAAGTATCTATGCTTACTGTAAATTAAGGGAGGCGAGAAGTTAAAATAATAAGCAATTTCTTATCCGAGGTGAGTAAATTGACATGTTGATTTGGAGCTAATTGTTCAGGATTCTGGTGATGCTTTTGTATGAAAGATACTATATATCGAACATCAATTGGTCAAAAAAAGAAATGTCATCGTGAATCAATAACTTTTCTTTTAATTTAAAAATATGTTAGTGATACAGAAAACAAAAATTGAAACTGAATTCAGCACTGTCCAAAAACGTTTTATTTTTACATACAAGAACATGATGAGCAACAAATAAACTTATCATATCTGTTCAGAAAATATTTCGAAAGGAAATTAAAAGCACATTGAATACGGTTTTTTGATTTTACTCTATAATTAGAAAGTCATTTATTCTCGAAAAACAAGGTGTTGTACTATCAATGGGTTATATTTAATTTTGCGAAGATATAAGTTTCTTACCCCGGGGGTCTGCAAGTAGATTGTGAAATCCCACTGGTGACTGATGTATATACTAAAACAACCCTCAAAATATCATGAACATAGGCCATAGTTGATTATCAGGAAGTTGTGTGCTGCATTCTGGCTCGGATAATGTATAAAACTATGCATTTGACTAATAGTCAAAACCCATCAAGAATGTTGATGTGTATAAAATTTCTTCTGAATAAAATTTCACACTGCACACATTAATTATTTTTCTTGTACGTTGGCTGAAAAAGAAATATACACTTTATTGTTTATGGTTTTTTTAACATATGAATGGTTTTAACGTATCAAACTGATTTGACTTCGATTCTATTACGTATATTGAAATAAAAAGACAGGGAAACAAGAATTTGCAACATGTTTGAATTGGAAGTCCAAATTTTACTACACTTAAACTCTGCATGCGGTCATGAATGGCAAAAATGGCACATCTAATGATAAAATTGATTGGAACCATTTTAACAAGACCTTGGACTTTCGGTTGGAAGTAGCTATCTATTTCATCCGTCAAAACAAGTTAAAAATGACGCGGCTTCAAGCGAAATATGCACCGATTGCGTAGTCTTAGCTCAAAACGCGGGGGTGTTAAGGAAGCATATGGGCGATTTAGCGTCTTATTTTGACTGTTATATTCAAAATCGTGAAATTAAATAATTATTCTGAATAAGATCAAAAACTTAGTATTATCTTTTAAAATATATGTCAGTGCAATAAAATCGGGTAGTACATTACTGCCACATTGGTGCATTATCACGTGACAACAATAAATAGCTTACGTATATTCCTTAACTTAAAATGAGATAGAACAACACTACCCCGCGGTTTCAAAAATAAAATAAACATACCAAGTGAAAGCAAAACATCTCAGCTTAATCAAAACCGCTGCTAGAATCGTATGTTTTTCCATATTAAAAAGTTATTTATCCGGTTCTCCTAAAACCTTCCCAACTTTTATATAGTTTGCACGGAAAACGGCAAATTGCATCAAAACTACACACAACATGGGATTCTAGCAGCACTTTTCAATAAAAGCATTGATCAAACTAACAATACGTATAAAATTTCAAGTTCAATATATACGGGGTAGTGTTGTTCTAGTCGGATTTTTATATCGTAAACAACGACAGAGGAAAGCCTGGCCGAGAAATAAAAGCAAATTTACATACCTTTTAGCGAATGATTGATAAAACTAACATCTCCCCCAGTATCCTTATGTTCAATTTTCAATAAATCACACCACAATACTTTGTTAGAGTTCTTAGATTAGTTATATTTTGAATATGTTTACAATGCTTTCCGATCAAATTCACACGACATTCAACTTTTAGTCATGACGTCATCAATGTGTAAATCTACGTAATACAAACTAATTTCTGGAAAAACAATTGTCTTCAGTATTTTTAATTTGTTTTTGATCTACGTTTCGTTGCTTTGATATTTGAATATGTACATAATAACTAAGATTTGTGATTTCACGGAATTACATGTAACTCAGATTCCATATGCTTCCTTAACACCCCCGCGAAGCAAGACAAATCTTGTTGATTTCAAAGAGCCATGGCTGAGTGGCCAGCAATGAAATAGACAGTCCTACGTCACATTGCTGTTCGACACACCTACCAAAGTCCAAGCTCTTGTTAAAATGGTTCTAAATAAATAATATTAATGAAGCAACACAACTGTTCTCAATTAAAAGAGACACCTTCAATTTTGCATTAATTTTGATGGGATTGTCCGATATCAACAAAATTCTTACACGACTCAGTAAAACATATTGCATGTATATGGACTTGTTTTTTAAACTATTCATGGTTAAAGTTAACAATTTTGCTGTACTCAATATCTTTAATTAAGGTCTTCCGTTTCCAACGGAAGACCTTTCTATTATTGTGCGGGTTAAGATTATTAGGGTTTTCCGTTTTCAACGGAAAACCCTTCTGTTATTCTACGGTTTCTTTTTCTTTATTATCATATTTAGGGTCTTCCGTTTCCGACGGAAGACCCTCTTGTTATTCTATTGTTTCTTTTCCTTATTATTATTTTATTTTTTATTTTTTTTCTGACTTTTTTCGAACGCTATTTCTCGTGAACTACATGACCGATTTGCACGAAATTTACAGGACACATTGAGCATCAAATATACTTGATATTATAAAATTTCTGGTTGATGACGTCACTTCCTGTTCGAGATTTTGAGGATTTAGTGAATTTTTAAGGACCATTTTGTCCACGTAACTTCTCAAAAACTAATTGCGATAGAAACGTGAAACTTTCAGGGATAGTAGATGAATGTCTGTAGATGATCCTATTTATTTGATATTTTGAAAAATGCGCAAGGCCGCGAAGCTCGCCCGAGCTCAAAAATAGGCACCAATTTTTTTCACGAAATTTTCGCACATTTTCGGTTTTAATGTGTAAATATTTTGTTAAGACATGTAAAGCAAAAGTTGTTTAGATTAACTAGGACTTGCGTTTGATTTCAAGAAAAAGGGGCTGGCCCCTCAAATAAGGGGCCAAAATGGCTCTTAAGTCTTTTTGCAATAACTCTTTACTGAAAAATAATTTGTTATCAATTATAGAACCAAAAATGTTCATTGTACATCTGTTTATCCATACGGTACCATACCTAAGACATATGATACGTAATTAGGGGTTTCAAGGGGCCAGATGTCTTAAAATTTGGTCATTAATATCTAGAAAAGGAGAAATATTTTGAAAAGCCTTGTAGAAGAAAAGTTGCTCAAAATAATTTTTTTGGTGGCCCTGGTAAGGAGTTTAAGGGTCGGCCCCTAAAACACAGTTGTTCGAATATCTCTAGAACGGTTAACAATTCGTGAATACTTGTGTAACAAAATATGTTTATATTTACAAGACCTTTCATTTGATATCAAGAAAAAGGGGCCAGTCCCTCAAATAAGGGGTCAAAAGTGCTACAAAGTCTTTTCATAATAACTTATTTTTTAGCGATAATTAGTTATTAATCATAAAACAAAAAATAAGAGCTTATTATTCATAATTCAAAACTGAAATCCGTTCTAAAATCGACCGATGCAATACAAAGATAAAGGGGTTTAAAATTTGATTTTTCCGGAAATTTTGATTCCACATTCTTGGTTAAGAAAATAGTTTTATGTTCAGAGTTAAATTAACTCGTACCCAAAATTATTCGATAATTGTTAAATCGTACTTTAACAGATTCGGATTTGTATTTGCTAAGTCGTTCTTGAAATCGATAAGGTTTGTTAATTCATACTTGGTATCATTCGGATTTTGTTAACTCATACCAAGAATAATTCGATTTTTTTGGTCTTACGTTTGTTGGTTTAAGAACCCTGCTTCTTACAGGAACTTCTAACTTTACTTTCGACATTACCGGAAGACCCACTCGTTGCTTTGCAACGAGCTTTGCTCTAGTTTTTTTTCTTTTTCTGACTTTTTTGGAGCGTTATTTCTCAGAAACTATTCAACCGATTTACACCAAATTTTTAGGAGTTATAAAGCTTCAATGTCGCTACTGATTATTAAAATTTCAAATGATTACGTCACTTCCGGTTTCAGATATGGACGATTTTGTAAATTTTTAAGGACAAAAATGTCCACGCATCTCCTCTGAAACTAATCATGATAGAAGCTTGAAATTTGCAGGGATTGTAGATGAATGTCTGTAGATTTCCCTCCATGCTTCCAATTGCGAAAAATGCACAAGGCCTAGAAGCTCGCCTGAACCTGAAAATTAGCACCAAATTTTTTCACAAAATTTTCGCACATTTTCCGTAATATCTTTTGACGTATAAATATTTTGTTAAGACATGTAATGCAAAAGCTGTTTCAATTTGCACGGGCTTTTATTTGATATCAAGAAAAAGGGGCTGGCCCCTTAAATTAGGGGCCAAGAGGGCCCTAAAGTCTATTTGCAATAACTTTTTAGTGAACAATAATTTGTTATCAATTATAGAAGCAAAAATGTTCATTGTACAACTGCTTATCTATACAGTACCATACTTAAGTCATATTTTACGTAATTAGGGGTTTCAAGGGGCCAGAAGTTCAAAACTTTGATCATTAATATCCGAAAAAGGAGAAATATTTTGAAAAGCAATGTAGCACAAAAGTTGTTCAAAACAATGTTCTGTACAATATGCTACCTTAAATGTTTTTATTTATGACCCCATTTAGGAGTTAAAGGGTCGGCCCCTAAAACACATTTGTACAGATATCTCAAGAACGGTGAACATTTTGTGAACACTTGTTAAACAAAATATGTTTATATTTTCAAGACCTTTCATTTGTGATCAAGAAAAAGGGGCTGGCCCCTCAAATTAGGGGCCAAGAGGGCTCTAATGTCTTCTTACAATAACTCTTTGCTGAACAATATTTTGTTATTAATTATAGAAGCAAAAATGTTCATTGTACGGCTGTTCATGTATACAGTACCATACCTAAGTCATATATTACGTAATTAGGGGTTTCAAGGGGCCAGAACTCAAAACTCTGATCATTAATATCTTAAAAAGGAGAAATATTTTGAAAAGCAACGTAGAACAAAAGTTCTTCAAATTAATGTTCTTAACAATATGATACCAAAAATTTTGTTGTTAGTGGACCCGGTAAGGGGTTTAAGGGTCGGCCTCTAAAATGCATTTGTACAGATATCTCGAGAACAGTTTACAATTCATGAACACTTGTAAAACAAAATATGTTTATATTAGCGAGACCTTTTATTTGATATCAAGAAAAAGGGGCTGACCCCTCAAATTAGGGGCCAGAAGGGCTACTAAGTCTTTTCATAATAACTCTTTTCTGACCAATGATTTGATATTAATCATAAAACAGCAAAAAAGCTTTTATTAAGCTTAATTTAAAACCGAAACCCGTTTTAAAATCGGACGATGCATTACAGAGATATTCGGGTTTAAAAATTGATTTTTCCGGAAATTTTGATTCCGCGTCCTTGGTTTAAAAAATAGCGTAATGTTTAAAGAAAAATTAACTCGTACCAAAAATAATTGTTAAGTCGTACTTGAACACATTCGGATTTTTTTTGGTTAAGTCGTTCTTGAAATCGGAAAGGTGTTTGTTAAGTCGTACTTAAAACCGTATTTTGTTAAGTCGTACCAGGAATAATTCCATTTTTTTCATCTTTTATATTTTAGTTACTCTTGTTATTGGTTTTAGAGCTCTGCTTCTTACAGGAACTTCCAGCCGACATTAACGGAAGACCCACTCGTTGCTTTGCAACGAGCTTTGCTCTAGTTCTTATTTTTCTTTTTTTCTTTTCTCTTCCTAGACGCGAACTTTGAGGCTTCATATCGTGCTCATTTCTGAACGGTTTTTGCTCAAATTTTCGTTACAATGTTATTTTGTAAGTGATTTGTGTAGTATGAGTGTAACAAGCTTTACATGTTAACATGTACCTGTTTTCATTTGACAAGTTAAAGAAAGTCTTTGCGCGTACAACTGGCATAAAGTTACTGCAGAAAGTATGCTGGTTTATACAAACGGCATTAATTCATAAGAAATTTTCTTTTTTTAGAATACGTGCTTTTTTTTAGGAGTTTAAGTCATTGTTGTTAAGTTTTTATAATGCACAATCCTTAAAAACGGGATTTGGAAAACAAATCATTGTTAACTTTTTCTTTTCTAGTAAACCACAAAATATGGAATTAAAAACATCTATATATGCATTACATTTTAGTTATAAACTCCATGCATTTAAAATCTACCTTGAATCAGAGCTGTGTGTGTGTACCATTACGTAAGCTCTCCCTCGCCAGCGGCCGAGAAAATCGGTCACCATGGTCGCGGCTGGACTACCTAGCGGTCAGCGGTTATCTAATACACGAGAGTTGCCTCTCTCATATATGTGTTTATTTATCCGCAAACTCAAGAATTGTTTTCGTTTTGATTACACATATTTATGGATTAAACGATTGGGTGTCAATTAAGAAATCGTTCAGTTAATTAATAAAAGCAATGGCATTCTCAATCTAAAGCAATAATAGACATAGATCAATTGTGGGTTTTAAGTTTAAAATAAATAACTTCTATTTGATAGAGTAAGGTCATTATACTGCAATCTTTTCAAAGCTTCCTGGGTTATGAGCTGTGCGGGTCTGTGCGTTGTACCTTTACGTAATCTGTCGTTCGCCCACGGTCGAGGATCTCAGCCACGGCTGCACTACATAGCGGTTGTTTAATACACAAGATTCGCACACCGAGACGCACACTTCCATGCATATGAACGTGTTTGAGTAAATATAGCCGTAAATACAAGAACTGTTTTAATTTTATGTTATAAAAGTTTGTCCATTTTGTATTTAATTAAATTTGAGTGTAAATGAATATTAATGAACGATATTACTCCAAATCGGAAACATCGTCAGACATAAATTATTGGTTGGTTTGTTTATGTAAAATATTTTATAAACTGTTCAAATAATGTTTTAAATCAACAACAACAACAACAACCCCCCCCCCCCCCCAAATATTAAACATTTAAATGATGATCATCCATCGCACATGGCTGAGGAGATCCGGCGCGAGTGGACAAGTGATCCGCGGTCGGTTCGTGATCTTCTACATGTACCTTATCACGCGTTCATGTTTCATATTTTGCACGGATTATTATGTTTTCAACTATTATATTGGTTTAAGATGAAAAGATAAATTTATTTTACTTGTACAGTTGATTAAGCATTGATGTATACGAGAGCGTACAAGGTGGTTTAAAAATCAAATCAAATTATAATCAATGTTTGCGGTATGTGCTAGCACGATAAAAGAATGTCCAGAGTTGAGGCATTCGATGAATATTTAAAAGAATATTCACATGAGTTTTAAACAACTTTGGATTAGATTCTATCGGTCACATATTAATCACTTCTGTAGTTTTTCTACATGTATACGTTTCATTGTGGAAGCGAACTCATTGCTGCCCCCCCCCCCCCCCCCCCTTCCTCCCGGCCCGCTGACAGGAGCTCGCGCTGGTATTTTTTTTTTTTGATTGGCGAAACGATATCAAGATCTGTCGAAAATCTTTTTTAGTGGCTTCTTCTTATGTGTAACATTTTGTTTCACTTTCCCACCCGTTTGTTCATTCGGTCAGTCTGTGTTTAAAATTGAATCGCCACGTGCGACCGAGAATCTTGTGTCGCTACAGCTCAGAACATATATAGCCCCGGGTCATCAATTCTTATGTAATTGAGTAACAGTTGGAATGGTGCTTTTACTACATAAAATAATAAATAAAAAAAATCATCCACAAAAAATGTTACCGTAACTCAATAGTCAATACCAAAAATAAAATCCGTATGATTACAAACTGAAATCGGTTTTTCAGTATTCGGCGGGATTTGATTTTTCTTCTAACATTAGTATTTTTATTGGTTTTAGAGGTAACGATGTAAAAATACAAACAGTTAATAAATCTGATATTATTAACATTCATAATGTTGAAAAATATTTAAAATTAAATTAGTCACATTCGTTAGGAAACAATGTTATACAAACATCCGATAAATTTTTTTCTATGTCGTATCATTCGCGTTAATAAATATGTCCTTTACATACTCATGTACCTCAGAAAAAATTCAAATGATTAAACAAAAAAGAAAGTTGTAATTACTATTTCGGATTTTTTTTTCAAAGTAATTTAACATTGTATTGAAAAGAACAAGAAATAAAAATGATTTAAATTTTTGACTCAATCTTCGTATTTATTACCGGCGCTCCTTACATGTATAACGGCGTACAGTGTATAGATTATCATGATCTATTTGAATTAAGTACCATACGTAAAGATTCCCATAATAATTAATTGCATGACTGTGTACATTGTAGGCAAATCCCTGTGCGTTGATTACTTTTAAGACCTCTTGTTTTCCGTCAACAGTGGTTTAAATAATTAAAATGATTACTTGTAAAAAATATCTATAATCGGGATTCCAAAGAACTTACTTCCCGCAATTCATAGAAATGATCAGTATGTTAATTCTATGTTTACATTTAATTTTGTTCAAATAATTAATAAATTTACTATCATTTAAATTGTGTGCTTCATCAAATGCTGATTCCGAATACCTTGAAGTCATAAATTTTCCATTGGCTATTGACAAAAAAAGAGACGCTTGACCATCCAATGAAAACAAATACACAGAGTTTGATTGACAGGTTCAGCCAGGTGCAGGTCTCACCCGATGTCCGAGGTTATGTGTGTCGCTTGCGCAAAGCCGAATGGTCTCAGTAAGAGTTATCGATGTCAATAAATAAAAAAAAAATACATGCTTATCAAACCATGCTCGTGTAAGTTAAAGTTGATTACGGCTTGTTCCAACAAAAATCATGTTTTGCTAACCGTATTTAATATTTTTTAATATAGCGAATTTTAATATTGTACAGTCATTTTACCGGTAACGAATCAGCATGCGGTTTCGTCGTGCATGCACCTATTATTATCGGAATAACAAATGTTTTTATTTTTTGTTTAAATCGCGTTTCTTTGTCCTTCTAAATTGTAGTATAAAACTTCCGAAAATATAAAGGATGAATTACGGAGACAGTAATTTCAACACCCCCTCCATTTTCCTAGTTTCGAATTCGTTTCCCAGTATCGAATTAAGCGCCCTTTATCACCTCTGGCCGAATATTTTGAGGCGAATTAATTTCCAAAATATACTAGAGGTACATGTTAATGGACTTATAAATGAAGAAGGAAAACAATTGTGGGAATATGTCATTTAAACAAATAACATGATCGTTATTTTCATCATACCGTTTTCCCGTCAAATTGAAACCGGACTTGAACAGTTTTCATTTGCGTTACTTTACAATATTGAATTTTCATAAAAACACTTTATAATAGTAATTGATGATAAGTAGTTGCCATTTTCCTTTGTTTTTCCCGTATATCTATCAATATATGCAGCCAAATAATACTTCTGTCGCAAAGAACCGAAACTATATAGGAAAACTACACGTGGTTCTATTTGAAGTCGTAATTTCATTCAAAGCTCCATTATAATTTGATATGATGCATTATCTTTTTAAATGAATTATATTTACTAATTATCCACTTAATAGGTATCAATAACAAACTTATTTTCATAGTAAGGCTTAATTGTTTTCACACTTTCGTTTTTTCTGCTTTGAACTTCCGGCAGCTCATATGTGGGTCACATTTTTAATTTGTAAACAATTCGGTAAATAATCGTACAAACGGCAAACAACTTCACGCACTGATAGAATATTTATTTCTGTTTTATAATTACCTAGCTAGGATTTTTTAAAACCTCAACTTCGTCTTCAACCAATAATTTTTCTAAAAATTATTCGATATTGGCAAATATTCGTTACCGGTAAAACGACTGTACATGTACCAGTACTGAAACATCGTATAAAAACGTTATATATACATGTACTCTGTAACTAGTCGTCTTTTAATACATGTACCTTTCTTTTGTTTGTTAAAAATAAATTAAATTTTGTAAAATGATAACAATATCATTTCTTCTAGATTTTTTTTCATGAAAATACCTACAAAAGAGTTTTGCCAATCACAAACAGTTTAAAGTACAATCATGTAATGTAAAACACGGGCGCCATTTTGAAACAAATTGTCAGAGAGTTCCGAATAAAATCTGATGAACGTTTCACATGGTTCTCGCACGCTTTGCTCGAAACGATTTACACGCTTTGACCGAAACTCTGCACGCTTTGTCCAAACGCTAAACGGTTTACACGAAACGCTTCACGATTCACACGAAACGCTAAACGGTTAACACGAAACGTTTCTCGCACGTAAGTCGCACGCTTTTTTGGTGTAGTAGTACGTTTCAGGGTCTGTAAATTTTGTCAGCACGCAACAATTCTAAATTGCACATTGTCTTCATAAATTTAGAAATATTTAAATAAAGAAGTTATCTTAGAGTAAAGGTTACGTGTTTTGTAAACGGGCTCGGTTTAAAAAAAAACCACAATTCCTGACATGACACATGAGTACATACTGTTTATAACAATGCTTGCTATTCTCTGAAAATGTAACTCGCCATTAAATATCTCATTTTTTAAATAATGTTTGTTACGATTACATAAACTGTGTGCGACAAATAGTTTTCCTAAAACATTTTCTTTTTCAAAACACGTTTTATATGCAGGCTTTCAATCACAACACGTTTTTATAACAAAAGCAGAACTGAAAGTTAAGTAATTATAATCGTTTGACACCATATCACATATATTTTCAACTCACAGCAACAACGGAAGACCTACTCGTGGCTTTGCCACGAGCTCTGCTCTAGTTAATCTCCAATAATTGCGAGGCTTTTGCAATGGATATTAGGTAAGTCTCTTGAAAAACCTTTTCGTTTAGAGATAATTTGTGAGAACTTTATCAATAAAACAATTTATACTTTTGTCTGATTTCTGACAAACTTTGATGTGTATTCTTTATATTTTTTTTTTATAAAAGCGCGTAATGAATTTGTTTTATCGCAAATGTGGTTATTAAACACAAAACTCTTAAAGTTAAAAGAACTTTTCTCAGATAAGGAAGGTTGGAGGACGGATGGAAACACATATTTGATTTGCTATATAATTTGTCGATTGTGAAACCTAAAAAAAATGTCTGGTTTTATTCATAATGGACATTTTTTGAAAGCTAAAATCTCTATAGATAATTATATTTCTAAAACAAAGTTACATATAAAAAAATACGTTGTACTGAAAATGTTAACTTATTATTTGATATTCATTCTCTAACTGAACAGACATTGCTTCCTGCTGTTTAATGCCCGCCTGAATTAATAGTTGAAAGCTAACGTGTTTACAAAAAAGTTGCACTATTTGATAGCAATTCAACATTTAGAGGTTAATCGTTTAATTTGTATGTTTTTTTTTTTATAAAACTAATTTTTTTTATGGCTTCTTGTCCGAGTCATATTTTTTTTTGAAATACATTTAGCGGTACTAGAACAATTTGTTACGAATTGCATCATCATCATAGCAAAATGAATCTACGATAAATGGTTTGGCAGCTTTTATCATTCATATACATGTATCTATCAATTAGACTTTATCTGAAATAATGTGAATTGCAATATGTGTGTTTCTAGGTATAGTCATTTGGGGCATTTCGTGTTTTTTGATGTTTGAAATATCGCTGTGCAATGTCTGAAACATCACCAAATGACACTAGGTAACATATATAAGTTTTCTAGATAAAGAATTTGAAATAAAAGATATATAACACTAGACTTTGACTCGTGCGTGCACGGGTTTACATTGCATATCGGACGTTTACGAAATAAGTACACACACCTTATTATTGACATTTACATAACAAAGTTATAAGCCTACAATAATGCTATTAATTTCACCACCCTTTCCTTAGTTTGAATAATCTAACCGCGTCTCGGGAAAGGGTAAACCGAATTACATGTGTACATAATTACCAAATCCAAATAATAAGGGCTTACCTTCCAGGTGTGTTAAATATTTTACGTTAAATTTGTTTTGTCTATGCAAAGCATTGATATTAAAATGCTAGAGCCTTTAAAGTTGAACTTTGTATAATGTATAGGAATTCTACTTGTTCCTGCACATTCTCATTGCATTTTGACATATAGCGTGTACATGCGCTGCATAGGGGGTGTTATTAAAATTCAAAATAGTCAAACTGTAGGGAAGAATATGAACTAATACAATTGTAATAAAATTTTTGTCGGACGGTATAGCCCAGTTTGCTACTTATTCAAAATACCCGGAAGTGACCTGCTTCACAGTAAAGTTAAGAACCCGTATCAAAGTCGGCATTTCAAAAAGACCCATTTTTTGAAAGATCTGTTTCCAAACATGAGAACCTTTTTATTAATACCAAACAACAAATTTCAAACATGTTATTCTCTTATTTTGGAACCAAGCTGTAAAAAGTGATTCGGAAGGCCCCAATTTATGTACTAAATTTAAAATTAAAAATCATGAAAAAAAAACAAGTTCTAGGAATAATTCAGTTTCATTCTCTTTGGTTGTCGGAGCTTTTCACCCCCCCCCCCCTTTTTTTAATGTTGCAAAATGTGCAGCATGACATCCCGAGTTTGAATGCTCAAAACTAAAATGTTTTCATCGTTCGCTCGATTTTTTTACTGCTGAACTCCAAGCAACAAAGGGATGTTATAAAAAAAGTTGAACGCGTCATGATTTTTTCGTTCTGTATTAAAAAGAAACAGACCTCAGATCGGAGTGTGTTCCAAGAGCATATATTCTTACGGGTATGTACGATGCTGTGCGATGTATGGTACTAAATATCAATTCAATTTTTGTATTAACCCATATACAAAAGTATCTAATGATTTGCTATTTTTCCTGATATTAAATAGCGGTTGCTGAGAGTTGATTTTGGTACTAAGGATCGATGAGTAATAGTGCGATCTTCTCTTTGCATTCAGAAAAATGTACGTTAAATACCATTAGCAAAAATAGAATAAATCTGCAAAAAGGGCGTTACAGTTTTACATACTTCAATCAAATTAAAAGAAATAGATTTACAAAATTGTTATTCTTTTTAGATTCAGCGTTCTGTAAAACACACATTAGATTTATGTTTGAAAACTTCATTACAAATATATAAAATGAACCTAATATCTCACCAATTTATACAATAATAAACTAAGTTTATCTGTTCTTTTTAAAGCGCTAAGCAAGGCTCGGCGCTTTATTGTCGTCTACTTCCGGTGCATCGATTAACCGCCCCTTATGAGCAGAAATATACATTATTTACACTAGTTAGGAATTCAGTTTTAGGGGTTTATGCACAGAACTGCACGGGCTATTGTGAAAATATTGTACGGGCTATTGTAATTTTAATGTACGGGGCTTACATAGATCATTGCAGGGGCTGCCACGCAATGATGAGGAAATAAAGTGCGTATACAGAAGCTGAAATGTTATATACATATATCTGTAAGCCATAACTTACTGTCAGAAAGTACATGCTTTGAGATAAATACCATTTGTATTTAAAACCCAATTAAATTCCATATTATCTGTTTAACAGTATATTTGTTTCAGAATTCTAAAAACTCACTAACAAGTTTTGCATCTGCATCATTTTTTCTTTTGTTTCTGTGTACGCTATAAAAGAGAAATAACCAAAGTACTTGAAATTTTTAAAAAAGTTTTTCTAAGCATCATTCTGTTGTTTGTTTGCTTATTTACAGCACCTCGGTTCTGGTTTTTTTTTTCTATTTTTCACGACATAAGTATCCATTAAACTAAGTATCCATTTAACTTAAAAAAAGCAAATAAAGTTGAAATTTAGAAATTACGCGAGTTGTTGATCTAATTGGTTTTCATTAATTTTTAAATAATATCCCCGACACTAAAACTTTCATGTATCCATCATCTAGGACGTATAAAGTATGTGAAATTTTCAATTTATAAGTATATCTGTCAATAAAAGATTGTTTATACTTGCAGGTGGGATAGGCCGTTTGATCATACATGCCTACTAGTACACATATTCTGAACTTATTTGATTTGTAGAATCGAATCGTTTATCTCTTTACAGGGATGCATATAAAATGCCAACGTTCTGAGGAAGCTGTTTTTAAAAAAAGTTTTAACATGTTTCCTAAAGCAAAATGGGCTGTATTTTTCTAGAATTTTATTTTTCTGAAAAAACCTGCTAGTATGGTAAGTCTGCATAAAACTTAAGCTTTTATGATAAATAAGGTTGGGAAAAATTATTAATTTATGTCTGAGGAAAAATGTCTCTTCTAAGGAACATATATGGCAATCAGTTTTTGTACAGGACGACAGTATTTCAATTTCGCTCCAATTAAGGTTCCTTAACGGCTTTTTTCACAAACATTTGGCAAAAAATAATTTAAAAACCATGATATTTTTGTCATTTAAGTAGAAAATAACATTTTCGTTAAAAATAAATTCTTCATGAAAATTGCAGCTCATATTGCTTTAAGCTATAACATAACAGGAATCGTAGTAAATAATAATGTATGGTTTAAAGAATGACAAAAAGAGAGGCTAAGACAGTTTTGAATTTCAAAAGATTTTATTTTTGAAAAACTATATTTGTATTTTTCTATCAAAAAGATAGTTTGAATAACACAGTCATTAATTTTTTTTCAGCTAAATAGAACTCAATTATTTTCAATCAAACCATGTATGATAGTATATACAGAGAACTCATTTATTAAACAAAATGTTTTTTCATTGAATAAGTAAATGCGAGTGACAGAAAAAACTTAAAGCAACAAAGGTACATGTACAACATTAAAAAAAACATACATAAAAAAAACAATAACTTGAACTGAGTTCGACGTACGTTTGTAAAACTTAAGAAAATTTCGTTTATAACAGCATTTGATATTAAGGTGGCTCACTACACCTTGAAATGTTTTCTCAAATCAGCATTAAATTACCTGATTGTGATACATATCATAATGGATAAAAAGTATTTAAGTCAAATAGGCAAACAGATGTGCAATTTTGGATGAAAAATTTCATTTTCGAGAATTTAATTCAGTTAACATGAATAAAAGCTCCAGCCGGATTCGAACGCATGATCTGCGGTTCAGAAGCCCAATACTTTAACCACTGACCTATAATGATATTCACCCCAATCAAACGATGTAAACAGTTTGACAAAACGTTTAAATCGCCATCTTGTGACGAAGTGTCTTAAAGAGTATAAGTCTAGGTGTAGTGAGGTACACCTTAAAGTAATAATGTGTAATTGTTTTTCATTTCGATTGAGATACTTTCTCTAAATTGAAATGGTTATCTTCTTAAAAACTACATTATGGTAAATATCCTTCATCAGGGGGAATATCCTTGCTTTAATGCTGAGATTATGATTTCATGTACAATGTACGAAATATATAAATGCATGGAAGTGTTATATCTAAGAAATATTATCAAAATCTTAATTTTGAAATGGACAATGTTCCGAAGTTACTTTTTTCAATACTTAAAAGAGACAGCAGACTGTTTCTGTTTGTCGTCTGAAATTTCTACTTCGTTATTAGAGAAAACATATTCTTTAAAGTCTGTGCTTGCATGTGATGCAATTTCATTCGCCACACAATGCCGCCTATCACTAATTATAAAGTTAAATTAATGAGACGATAATTTTTGTGTTGAATATCATTTGCAAATATAATTATTTCTTTTAATAAGACTAAAAGTAACGTTAGATATTTAGCAACAGATTGTATCATGATCAAACGCTTTCAAATATGTATGTATTATCAATGCCAATCCACGATACTTATTTTTCAATTACAAGAACGGATACAAACATACATTTCGAGCTATTAGTTTAAGTGCTTATCGCAGAATCATTTAATTTCCTACTTTTTTCAGGATACATACGTCGGAAAAACTCAATATTACATCCAATTAATAGCTAATTGATAATTAAAGCCCATTTCAAGTATTCCAAGCAATCTACAATCAATTATCAATTTACACATGTTTTTAATTTTCGTAAAATGTTTACTATGATACACTTCAGTGTTGTTTTTATTTACATTATGCCACACGGTTATACATGTAATATCTATGTCTAATGATATGCATACAAAATGGTTGACATGTGTTGATACAGCCAGAGTTTATAAAGTTTGTCAATATTGTTTTAATTGTGACAGCACAAAGAACGTATTCACAAGAAATTGAAAAGCAACACTTTCTGTTTAAGATCAGATCTGCGAACAACAAAACTTGAAACGAAGGAAGGCAATGTTACTAAGTGGAACAATATCAATAAAAAAACAAACAAGGTGTTGAAAAGAAGTCGCCGTAATTTTCTCGTCTAGCGTGTAACTGACGAGAATAATTTTGCACTCAGTTTTCTGTTTATACTTTGTCTCATGTTATATGCTGCCGCTTACAGGAAAGGCAATGATTTTACTCTTCAAAATTAGCAAATTTTTGTATCTGTTCTGTATTGTGCATCCATTATATAACAGTGTATCTGATATTCTCTTATGATGTCACCTTGTTTAGGAGTCACAAAAGTTTCTTTACGTTACCGTCAGAAATGATTTATTTAAATGATGGGGATATCCTCTTGCTGTTATTGGTACCCGGTCAATATTAAACATATATATTTAAGAGTCAACATTTCTCGTACGATCGAATATCTCAGATATTGACTTTTTGGTTATATATAGTTATATGGTAAGACTATCCTACTAATATAACATACTTCTCTGAATCTTATCAAGACTTAACGACTTATCAACTTAATATTCACATGTATTAAATATTTCTCCTCTATTTTCAGTTTTAAGAACTTTCATTTTTGAACTATTCCTTCCAATTTCAAGAATGCAGACCTGTGGATTTATTAAAATTTAGTCATTAAGCATTTTCCATTCTAGCATACAACCTTTCTCAATATAATTTTTTTACATCGTTTTTAGCTCACCTGAGCTGAAAGCCCAAGTGAGCAATTTTGATAACATTTTGTCCGTCGTCCGTATGTCTGTCCGCCTGTCCATCTGTCTGTCCCTCTGTCTGTAAACTTTTCAAATTTTCAACATTTTCTCAAAAACTACTGGGCATATTTCAACCACTCTTAGCACAAAGCATCCCTAGACTAAGGGAATTCAAAGTTGTGAAAATAAGTACCACGGCATTTTGCAAAGGGAAATAATTAAGAATTTTCACGAACCATAAGCCAGGTAAGCTGAAACTTGTGCAGAAGCATCCTCAGGAAGTGTAAATTCAAAGTTGTGAAAGTCATGACCCTCAGGGGTAGGGTGGGGCCACATTGGGGCCAACTTTTAACATAGAAATATATAGAGTAAATCTTTAAAATTTTCTTCTCAGAAAGCAATCAGCCAGGAAAGCAGAAACTTGTGTGGAAGCATCCTCGGGTAGTGTAAATTTAAAGTTGTGAAAATCATGACCCTCAGGGGTAAGGTTGGGCCAAAATGGGGGGCTGACATTTTACATATGAATTTAAAGATTAAATCTTTAAAAATCTTCTTCTCAAGAACATTTGGCAAGGAAAGTTGAAACTTGTGTGGAAGCATTCTTACCTGGCTTAAATTCAAAGTTATGAAAATCATGACCTTTAGGGGTAGGCCACGATGGGGGCAAATTTTTACATAAGAATATATAGGGTAAATCTTTAAAAATCTTCTTCCCAAGAACCATATAGCCAGGAAAGCTGAAACGTGTGCGGAAGCATCCTCAGGTAGTGTAGATTCAAAGTTGTGAAAATGATGACTACAAAGGGTAGGGTGGAAACAACAACGGGGGACGAAGTTTTACATAGGAATATATAGAGTAAATCTTTAAAAATCTCCTTCTCATGAACCATATGCCCAGGAAAGCTGAAACTTATGTGAAAGCATCCTCCATTAAGGTTTCTAAAAAAAACATTCGCCTAGAAAAGCTGTAACTTTAATGAAAGCAACTTTAGATAGTTTTTATTCAAATTTGTTCAAATCACAATCTTTAGAAGTAGTGTGGGGCCACATTGGGGATTCAGTTGTACAAAAGAAAACATTTTAATTATTCACAAAACTGAAATGTTATTATATATACTTTTACTTATATGCAAGCATTTTTATATATTGCTGATTCTTCAAAATTGTGTAAACGTTAGCCCCTGGACTATTACTGGGCTTCACAAGGGGTTCAGAGTTTGATATAGGTTTATATTCTGTATATACACAATTGTTAAGGGTTTTTTGAGAACTGCAAAGCTGAATGTGATATGACTATACAATCATCCTGTTAGAAAAGGGACTTGTTTATAAATATAAGAATATCCAGGGGAAACAGATTTTTTTGTAAAGTATATCTACATGTATAATACCACATTGTCCAGATATTTTGTATTATGATTCCATGAAGCTGATTTTATCATGTCTATTGCTGCTCAGGTGAGCGATGTGGCCCGTGGGCCCCTTGTTCAACATGTTTTTACATTTTTATATCAATTAGGTCACAACCTGATGAATAGTGTGATACCATATATTGTCAACAGGTTGGCCTGACTTTGTCAAATCAGGACGCCAAGTTGATAAGTTCTCCTTTGAAAATGCTGAGTATTTGAAAGGGTATATGAACATGTTAAATAATTTTTAAAATTTCTATGTGTTCATCGTTTATTGAATAATTTGCAGCGGTCACTTTAAGTCTTTTCATGCATATGAAAAAAACCCAAAAGTTTCAAAGAGTACAATTATATTCAAATCTGGGGAAAAAAATACCTACATGATTTGCAAAATTTCCTTCATGCTGATGTGTGGGCAATGTTGTATAAAATCCATGAAATTATAAATTCATAAAAAAAATTAATAAATTTGATATTTTTACTATCTTATTTAACATTATTACATTAAACATCATAAACTTGTATACTTGGAATGTATATGAGATATCAAATATATTTATATACAGATTTCAGGTTAATTATCATCTAAACACATTTGCATTTAAACATAACTTATCATAATTAATTTTGAAATAATAAACATACATTTGAACTTACGGACGGTATGTTGCAGTGATTTTTTAGCATGAATATCACAATGAATTTAACATAGGTCTACAATATTATTTAGACATTGAGACATATTAATGTCATTGTAGATTGAGATTATATGTCATCTAGATTTACTTAAAGTAAGATGCAACGAGATGTTGCTAAATTAACATTCAAAACGAACATTTTCAAAGCACAAGTATTTCAAATTTATGCATTTTTTATTATTATTCTAGAATTCCTATTGATACTTTTTTGGGGGAGTGAGCAATAAAGGTAATGGGAATCTCTCTAATTGTGAAATATAGAAAACAAGAAGCATACTTGTGGAGGAAGGTGTCTATGACTCAGTATGTTTGCCTTACATAAGAATAAAACTAATAAAGATAATTGAATAGTTTCTAAAGTTTTTAGTAGTATACACAATTTTCCATGATTAAAACGTCATATGATATTTTATCAATGCAATGTTGAGTTTACAAGAAACATACACAGACTAATTGATTTTATTGAATACTAGTTTAGAATTGTGAGTTGTCGTACGTTATGGATATCGATGAAAATAAAATAGTTATAAGCATTTACGTGTTCTCAATTGTAATTATCACATGCAAACTTGTAATAATCCATTTAAATTATCACTTGTTAAAAGCACTGTCAATATCATTTTTAGAAAAATTTAAATGATTTTTAAAAATCATGCTAATATGAGTCCTAAATATCCAGAGATATTAGAACATTACACTAGTACCATAATACAATACAAAATAAAAAGAACCAATAGAATTTAATTATTTGGTAAGATACTGGACTCCATTCCCCCGTTTTCGTAACGCCTACTTATTTCAGGACACCTATAGACATGATTGCAGTCCTCCTTGGAACAAGAACAAGTTTCCTTGCAATGATCTCCGTACGACGGAAAGTCACAGTTGAAATCTGATGAAAGGACTCGAAATCCAGTCGGACATTCTGTTAAATAGTTTGATATAAGTAAAAATCAGATACATGTATCATTTAGACATAACAGAGTTCACTTACGGAAATATTAGTTTGTAATGTAGGTTTGAAAAAAACACATTGCCCTGCCATTTATTTTAAATAATATGAGTGTAATAACTAGGTTGTTTCCATTCCGCGTGAGTAAAAAGGTTAGCAACACTATATATACAGTACAACGGTTTTTTTTTCAGAAATCATTGTGACAGCACAAATATTTCCCTTTTCCCTCAGGGAAGAATTTTAGTAAATATTTGCATTAACATTGAAGAAAGTCAATGGTTTGGTACCCGGCACAGGCCAAAACGCGGAGTTTAAAGACCTTTAACATTTAAATTACAAGGGTTAGTAGAGCTATAATTAATGATAAAAGAAATCAAATAATATATATTCATGTTGCTATTTATTGTGATAGTTTAGAAATATAAACTAAGCAATTTTAATTTGACTGTGACGGTTTTTTGAAATTTAACGTCAATGCAAGGCGGCGAAAATACATCAAATTGGTTGGAATCTCGGTAGAAGACCTTTTCTGACCAAAATATTGATTAAACCAGGACTATACGATGGACAGGGATCAAAAGCTTCAGTTGATCGGGGTTTACTATTTGTTTGGCATTAAAAATCAAAGTACTGAAAGTACTGAAAAGCGCTAAGCCGGGAAGAAAATTTTAAAAATATATCGATCGATATGAAAATACATGTAAAGAATCATATTGTTCGTTATTGAGAAAAATGCACTTAATATATAAAATCGAAATTTCAAATTTACAATTATATAACAATCTGCCTTAAAGCTTGTTTAAAAAGATATTGCTTGATTTTAAAATTTTAGCAATTTCTGGAAATTGAGATCATTTGTAGTAATTTTATAATGATATTGCTTGTTAGTTTTAAACAGATTTCGCTACTGTTCAGAGCTACAGAGTGCATGTTTCTTGTAAAATTAGATTGTCGCCAGTAACAACGATCAAATGATGATTAATATTTATTTATGTTTATTTGCTAATTTTCATAATTTCTTTGTTTTTACACCTGACAACTTCCAAACAAAAAAAGATGAACACTAAAAAATACAGTGACAAATTACGATACCAATATTATTGCAAAATAAAAAGCCAAAAAGTTTTGACAAAAGTAAGATAATACTAATCGCATTAAGGATCTTCCTTACAGGGAATGCTACTTATTCTTTAAAATATAAGCTTTGGTATTCGAACAATATTTCCAGCCTTATTTAATAATACACCATGCAAAGACCCCTAATGAATAAACATTACCAGATGTTAGAATATCAAAATGGAGTCGCTTAATTCTTTTCATTTAAGCATCAACTAGACGGTCTCTTCTGTGGTATATTTTAGGGTATATCATTGAATTTAATGAAGTTTAGCTCACAGCTCATCAGACGTAAAAAGTATCGTGTTTTTAACAAGTATTATTAAAAGGATGTTGTCATGGACGCCTATGCAGATGTCACAACAGTATTTCACCGTAGGTTCACGTCAAAACCTATCTGAGGCAAAACCATTCCAATTCTTCTTCAAAATTGGGCCGTTTTCGACTGCGACAGGGGCTACCTTTTTATGAAATGAAAAAAAATACCGATATGTGTAAGATGTCTGACTATTCACGTTTTGTAATAATGCAAGCTAGGTCATTTTTGTGATGTGTGTTGTTTTTAATGGGAAGAGGGGTGATAGGTTCTTGGCTTGTGGTCTTGTGGTTTTCAAGCACACGTGTAACTTCGACGTAAACTAACTCTCGTTCCTTGCTGGATGTACCTGTGTTTTGCTTCTAAATTGTAGAAGCTTTGATTTAAAAAATATCAAAAGGATTTTCGCAGAAGTTTGTAACTTGTATCTAAAGATGCGCATTTATGGTAGGGATTTATAGTAAACTTGAATACTGTAGTGACACCTGCAATACATACAAGGTCTGCCGGAAAGGCCCGAGAAGTTGTCATTGGATGGAAGAACTGTTTTCACCAGCGTATCAGAGGTCGTATTAAAGAAAACTCGTAGCCATGTAATAGGGTACGGGTTCTGTGTAGAAAAAAGTGAACTCAGAAAACTTTCATTTTTTTTCCGACGTTATCAAGCAATATTAAATCGGCAAGGTTTCATTTCATATATGCTAATATAATGGGTACAGTTATCACATAATACGCGAATTTATTTAAATATCTAATAGTTACATGTATATTTAATTCATAGCAATGTTGAATCTTACAAATCACTTTCAATTTTTACTGTTACTAAGTGTTTTTATTACTGCGTAATTTGTCCATACAGCACATAAATTAGATCATTAATAAAATCATATTTGCAAATTAAACGAGGTTAGCTGGTATCACTTTATAAAGATTATTACATATATTTACAGTAGTATTTCAAGTAACTCGACAGTTATATTTTTTTTTTATAAATAATAATCAAATCATTGGTTTTGGAAAATCATAATATTACATATCAATGCAAATTGATAATAAAATATTCCTGAAATATTGCATACAGAAAACGAAGCCTAAAATAATGTTAATAAAAAGCAGCACAAATTATCGTGGAAAAGGTGTTAATCAAAATATTTTTTATAAAAAATTCTGCATTTTTATTTAAAGCATGGTGTTCATAACTATAACATATTAGATTTAAAACACTCAAAACCTATTGATGTAGAATCATTCCAATTATTAATAAACTCCTAAAACACAACCTAATGCATATAAAATCCATTTTTTTCTCGAAATAAATCATCATGATATGGCTTTTGGAGCACCCGTATCTGATATATAATAATGACATTTAAATCAAACTTGTTTTTAATTTAATATTTGTAGAACAAATGCATCTGCATGCAGGATAACTTCAATTTAAATAAGTTCTCCCTACTGCAAACTTACGATATTTCAAGAATACGTCATCTCCAGGGTACGACCTCTCCAGCATCCGCCAGTAGGTGGCGGTATATAGGAAACGCGAAAACGAAAGTGGAAGTAGGTTTAGAAATCTGGCGACAAAAAAGCGCTGCAGCTATGCTTAGCGCTTTAAAAAGGGACTAAATATCAAGTACTTTAAGACACAAACTGATTCAACAGTTCCATGATATATACAGAATGAATGTAAGAGACGTTTACAGAAAGTTGACATTTGGAAAGAAAGAACTCGATTTTCCCACAAAAAATCAAGAATGGAGAGAATAAGTAAGTGTTGCAATTTTGCGATAAAAAAGTAGAAATAGGAAGAATATGTCATTTTTCCATTCGGACATATGGTGTTTAAAATATAGGAGAAAGAAAACCCCAAATGACATAAATCAAAACAAATATTTTAATTGATAACACCTTACGAATTCACAAAGAAAAAATATTTGGTGCGAAATCCAAAAACACAAATTGCACTTCACTGATCGAAAGGGTGCGTCGATTTACCCAAATGGAACGTAAAATGACCCAAATTAACCCAAATGGAGCCAAAATGGAAACCCAAATAGACCCAAATGGAAACAAATGGAAATTGAATGACATAATTGAAGATTTTATTTAATAACTTCAATTAAATGATGAAGAATCAATAAATATGAATTCTAAAACGAGAATTTTCTTGTGTTGTTAAAGCTGCTTGGTCCGATTTTATATCAAATTTTATGCACACTTTTAAACGATGGCTATGCTTAGTATATGTATAATAATAGACATTGCAGTAGTTTTACCCGTCAATTATGCCAAATTTCAATGAAGAAAAATACGTTACAAAATTTGCTTACAAAACAAACGACATTAAAAGGTACCGCGTTATTTCGCCTCATGTTAAATTTCACCCCTGACGACGAGACGGGTATGGTTGTATTACGAATTTGACCTCAATTTAAATAAAGGTCGAAATGATCAGACAAATTACAAATAAGCAGTTGTACGTTTTGTTCGCTAATATTTCCAAAGTCTGTTTTCATTACAATCGATGCATAGCATGCGGGTTGAATAACCCCAATCATTCGGGGGACGAAACCAGGCGGTTTCCTTTTCTAAACATTCCCGTGATGCATTTTGGTTTGTTTTTTCGTTTGCCCAAAGAGAAATTATTTTTATTTACTTTGAATATTTCTAACTTTGAAAGGAGACTGATTCTGCTGGTGTAAATAGGAGAAAGTCCATAACTTTTTAAGATAAATGATTTGTATGAAAAAAAAAATTTGATACTGTAATTGCAAAAAAATCGGACCAAGCAGCTTTAAAGAATTTTTATTGATATATGAATTTATATATAACTGTTCATATAACTGTTGATATATAATCATTTCGAGATACCTTTTTAATTATAACAATATAATTCAAATATTTATTTTTGATATTGGAAAATGAAGTACCATATTTGTCTTCCAAATATAGATGTATATAAGTTAGTTAGATGGCAAATTCTTGTAATACATGTTAAATAATTTAGGTGTTGTAAATACAGTGATGTTCGGTTGTTTCTTCTAATAGTGCATTTAATAAAATCATGTACGTAGTGCATGTTTTGATATGATGTTTTTTGTTTGCTTATACATGTACAGTATGTGGTTTATTTTCCATGCATCAAATTTTGATCTACTTTTTGATTTCTAAATCGATTTTTGGGCTGAAATTTTCTTTAAGGTCATATGAAATTCTATGTAACCATTAAATATTTGAAAATACATATTTTATTTTTAAACATAAAAATCTTTTTTTTTTTTTGCTTATTCTGCCCGGAAATTATAATTTTTACGTTTAATTTTTCAATTTGTTCTTTTGGCTTGAATTATTTTTTATTTCAAAATTATGGCTCTTACTGGGATGGCCTCAACGTGGCAAGAGCTGTGCAACGTTTACACTACTTATAACGACTAACAATCCCATAAATAGATTCGGAAAAAAATATTTAAATCATGTATTTAAATCATGAAACTAATTGATAAGGCTACATTATCAAATTCTTTTAATTATATTTCCATTTGGTCAGAAATTGTTGATTTATGTTTTCTTAGAAATTTTTCAATTAAAAAACTCATTATATTAAAAATAAGGATTGAAATTATTAAATAAAATCTTCAATTATGCCATATTTCCATTTGGGTTTCCATTTGAGTCCATTTGTTTCCATTTGGGTTCATTTGGGTCCAATTGCGTCATTTTACATTCCATTTAGGTCCATTTGGGTAAATCGACGCACCGATCGAATAACCCTGCCAACAACGCCGGTACTAACCCTTGTCTTAGCAGATTGACAGCGAGGAAATTCGAGCTGAAGTGAGAAAGCAAATCATTGTTTTTTTCTATCAATCCATTTTTGGTCATTTCATGAACTCACATCATCATCATTTACCATGCGCTGCGTAATGCTCATGACATATGATTAGATGGATATAATTCAGCAGAAATAACAATTTCCTGTCATTTTTTTTTATAGACTTCTTTCAGATTATTTCTCAGTTCTGACTTTTGTAGTGTAACCGCATCGTATTATTGTATGTGTATTGTTATGCATGACCTCTGACCCTGGTCCACCCCAACCTTACCTGGTCCAACCTACTGGAGCTCCAGTTCCGATTCTGCTGTGTACCACACTACACCTGTTTACCTTGTTTTCCTTCTATATTGTGATTATTGTCTGTTGTCTGCCACATATTGTCAGGTAAGACACCAGATATTTGTACTATATGTTTTGTAGTATCTCGTCTACACAACATTGGCGTCGCCGGTAAACTTTTATCGTATTTTTTGTGTATTTTTGGATATTTTTGTCCACACGGCGATACACATATCGCCGGTTGGATTTTCTCGGTCAGGTTCGTTTTTGAGCAACATTTTTTTGCATTGGACGTTTAGTATAAGCGTCAGGTGCGTTATTCCTGCAATTTGATCGGTAATTTCATGTTTTCATAGTGTGTTTTTTTGTCACGGCGTGCTGACCATATGCTGACAGTTAGCACGTGCGGCGTCGTGATATTTTCATATCGGAACTCAATATTGTCAGTATTTTTTCTATTGTGTATTGTCGTTTGCTTGCGTTTTCATAAGCGTACTAAGAGCGAAATTTAGTATAATTGTCTTGTATTTTTGTCACTCGTGTTTCTGTAAACACGCGGGTGACTGTTTCTCATGCATGATAAGCGTGAATCGTAAACACGTGTTCAAGAGTATAAAATTTTCGTAGTTTTTCAATTATTTTTTTGTATATATATAGTGTATTGTCACACTCAAGCGTTTATTTTACTTTTAAAGTCATACTTGTAGTTATTATTACCTAGAGAATGTTTTTCATATTTTTGACATTTTGTTTACTGTTTCGGTCGTCTTGTCTGTCGCCATTTTTAGCGCCAAATCGACTGTGACGTTTTAAAGTGAAAGTAACTTTCACTTTCGATTTCACTTTTCTGAAAACGTGTTTGTTTACATTAGATTAGTTAGTAGTTTATAAAATATATTTTCAAGCTTTAGTTAGTAGTTTTAAGTAAGGTTATTATATTGTTTACATAAACATTTACTTTATTCATTAGGAGAAGTAATATTTTGAAATATTTTCTTGAACTCTTTTTGCTGCTGTAGTGTACGTACAGTATCAGTTGTGGGCAGCAGTTTACGCTAAGGTCTTTTCATATCTGTTGACAATTATATTGTATTAAATTAGTTGAACATATCATAAGTTCAAGTGGCTTGGGCTATTATATTTGTAATTTTTTCAGGGAAAAATTGTTTAAAAAAAAAGAGAATTTTTTTTTTTTCAAAAATTTTCAAATTGTTTTTTCACTCAATTAATAGGTTATTATTGTTCAGTCTCTGTTTTAAAACAAGTTGTTGAATTAGAAATATTTCATTTATTTGTCAAAATTAGTTCAGGCTTTGAAATTACTAAAGTTAGCACTGATTACTTGTGATCACCAGCATGCAGTCAACCATGCAGTCAATAATGGACAAATCATTTACTTATCATCAATATGATCAACAAGATGTATTCTAATCCAATCAACGTTGAATATATTAGTGAGGGGGTGAGTGCACAGAGTGCATTTCAGCAACCATTAGTAGGTCCAGTGTCTACAGGCCAACTTTCTCTGCAGACAGGTACAGTGCTACATGGTCATAGTGCCACTACAGGATTCAACCAATATTACAATGGAATCCCTGCACCATATGGAACACCATATTCAGCTCAATACTCTCCACAAAGTGCTATTCTAAATCCATGAGGGGTAATGCCAGGTGTTTCAATGGGACCAGAAAATAACACAAAAATGTTAGTTGGAAGTTCTTCCATGACACAGGGAGGTTATTTATAGTCAAATGCCTATGGAGGGATGACAACTGGATATACCGTTTCAAGGGCCACTGGAACAAGTTACACTGGTACATTTTCCCAGGCACAAGGTGGTTCGACTGGTTCCATACCATCAAGTGTTCAGGGGTTAATGATGCCATACCAAACAACATCAAGTCTAAGTGGATTTCCTTCCCATGCAGCAAGCAGTTTCCAGTCATCGGTTTCTCAGGCATCAGCACTACCAACCACCAGTGTACCCATACCACAAAGGGGCAATATACCATTCAATGGGCAGGGTACAATTGTCAACATAGTACCATCCACCACCAATATACCCATGCAACAGGGTAGTTATGTACCATTTAATGGTCTGGAAACCAATGTCAATATTGTACCATCTACCAACAGCGTACCTGTACCACAGGGCAGCTATGTACAGTTAAGTGGTCATAGTACAAATTTCAAAATGGTACCAGCTACATATACCAACAGTACTGCTATACCACAGGGCGGTTATTTACCGATTAGTGGTCAGGGTACAAATGTCAATAATGTACCACCTGCAAACAATGCATCCATGCCACAGAGGGGTTACTTACCATTTAGTGATCATGGTACAAATGCCATGGTACCACTTACAAACATTACACCTGTACCACATGGCGGTTCCGTACCATTCAGTGGTCAAGGTACAAACTCAAACCTGGTAACAGCCACTATACCACAAGCGGGTTACATTTCATGTACTGGTCAAGGTGTTGATCTCAAGGTTATGTCACAAACATTGTACCCACCAGTTCAATCAACACAGAACTCAAATACTTCCAACCAGTATGTGCCATGTACACCAAATCAGGCTATGCTAAACAGCACTAAACAACAGGTACTGACACACAATCATATTCAACCACCACTAGGATTCCAACAACTACAGTCACAACAGGTTTCACAACAGAGATATGCTCCAACATTGCCAACACAAAATCAGCTGACACAACAGGTTTACACTCAAGCATTACCGACAGCATTCAGCAGCAACAACAACACAACTTACAGACACTACTCAATCAGAAGACCACTCCATAACAGCAGTACACCATTCAACAATTGCAAATTCACCACAACAACAGTTTGCAGTTTGCTCACAAGAGCAGCATCTTCATATGGTGTCACTGAATACTATGGAGAAACAACATGCATCAGTGTTATCTGCACAACATTTGTCAACCCAGCAGTTAGCATTAGGTAACACTGACACAAGACGTAGCGGAAGACAAGAAGTTTGTGGTGAAGATGATAGGCAAGATGTTTGCAATGAACTTGAAATGTCAGATCTTGCTGAGGCACTGACTGATGGAAGAGAGCAGCCAGAGGTGTTTGATACACATGAAGAAGACGCTTTGCTGCGGACAGTCAAGAGACACTATGTTGAGGTCTATCAACGGCTGTCCACCCTGAAGAATCATGTCAACTCTTTGGTCACAGACATGCAGACCATCACAAAGGGAATGCAAGCAATTGACCTTGAGCAGAATCATCTGAAATATGACTGCTAGTGAGAAATATCTGAATATTTGTTAATAACTTATTGTGACTCATTAAGCAGAATGTTACATGTATCAAGACATTTGCAGCTGCTGATAAGTTTGTTATAGACAAAGCACTATGAACAATAAAATTAATTGTTATACAATTGTAAGAGTAACCCAAAAATGTAGCTCAGACCATCATTAATTTAGTAAACATTTGTTCCAAGCCAGTTTTTTAATAAGGAACTTGTAATTATTATTCATGTAGTATAAACTAGTAGATTTTGTATGTTATTATATACAAAATACATGCATTTGTTTCAATATGTAACATATACGCATCATGTTCTGAACAAGTCAGTAGAATGTTATATGCTTGTCATTTGCACTACTGAAGTTCAATATACTTAGATTATCATAGTACCTGTATGTTATTCATGTACCTTGTATTTCAGTCGATGAAGAAGTTGAGTTCCAAGACCAGGGTCACGTCACATTTATAGTTTATTATTACCAGTAACAGTATACTTAGTCAATATGTGTCATGTAACATTTTATAGTATTTTCCGTCCATGTACTTTTCATATTTTTGGTTGTTCATATTTTGATACAGTGTGTAGTTGAAAGAAGCATTCCTTTTCATGTAAAACTAGTTTGTTTTGTTATTTATTATACAAGAAATAATTTGTTAGTCAAGAAAGGGTGATTGTCATAATTAGATTTAATCCATTTTGTGCTTTTAATAATTGGTATTTGATAGCTCTCTGTTACTGTTAAGTTAGTAAATCTACCGGTATATATAATAAACATCATGCAGCTACTGCTTCAACATCCTCAAAGGCTTGGATAGAAATACATACAAACAATTATGGATTCTGACATAATGCAACAGAAGACCATTTCCAAGTTACAGAATGGTCAGCTAGATCAACAGGACTTTTCCGAAGTTCATGACGGAGCAGAATGTTCTGCGGATCATGAGACGGGGGACTAAGAATGTTGCATCTTAAACTCAGCTGTAGATTTTACCACATGGATCAGAGCCTTTTTCCATATAGACCTATGTTAGTTCTTGTTTATCTTGGTATATACCTACCTTCACTTCATCAGAATAAAGCTGCATTTGGACAATTAATAATTGGATAGTACCGGTATATAATTGTACATACCGTATAAGTGTTTGTTGGTGGAATCTGATCACTCCATTACATAGAGGCTTTACCTTGCTCAGCATTTTCTGTTACCCTAACTGTGAAAGGAGGGGAGGATAACGTTCAGCACCAGCACATCCTTAAGATATTTAGGGATATATGTCCAATTTACTTTATTGACGAGAATGCATGCTATGAGCCAACTCCAGTACTCAAAATTCATATCTTTGATAATAGGTGCCTTAGGACGCTGATGTCCACAGTGCCATCACATTGTAATGTTCCTGCTAAATTTAGGGCTAGATATTGTTCTGCCCAATTCAAGTGGGATTTGTACTTAATCTCGTTGTATTTTCCTATGGTAGTTTCTTAAATAATTCCTCCAAAACTTGTTTAGAGAAATTTTAGCATATTTTTTAGTATCTTGTATTGTCAACCTTTTTAAAAAAGAGATTACTTACTGTAGTATATATACTTTCATCTCTTTATTATAAAACGGGGAGGAGTGTCGTGTAAACGCATTGTATTATTGTATGTGTATTGTTATGCATGACCTCTGACCCTGGTCCACCCCAACCTTACCTGGTCCAACCTACTGGAGCTCCAGTTCCGATTCTGCTGTATACCACACTACACCTTGTTTTCTTGTTTTCCTTGTATATTGATTATTGTCTGTTGTCTGCCACATATTGTCAGGTAAGACACCAGATATTTGCACTATATGTTTTGTAGTATCTCGTCTACACAACACTTTATATTTAGGAATGTGATACCAGAGAGACTGTTGAAGTGGTTATAATTAGGGCCCCGCAAGGATTTGCGGGTGCCCTATAGTAATCACTATCCGTCCGTCCTTCTGTCTGTCCGTCTGTCACTCTTCCGTTCACAAATTTTCTGTTTTTTTCTAATAACTTTTTCATGGTTGCCCAATCAAGTTCAAATTTGGTATGGTAGTTCAGTAGGCAGAAATACATATTTTGATGCTAAGTTTGGTTCTCTATGTCTTCTGGTTTGGAGTTGGGGTGGTGGGTTAGATTCCTTAACAATGGGCAAAGAGAGATAACTGCTGAGAATGTTACCACAGGAAGAAAATCCTAAGCTTTATCTTTATTTGTCACATGGAGATTAATTACTGCACTGCCTGTGTCAGCAAATGAACTTTGTTTTGAAGTTAAGGTCAATTTTGAATGGTGTGTAGTATTGTGTACATTCTTTGAAATATGGATTTAAAATATATAATATTCATACTTTATTTTGGTTAAAATACCTAACACAATGATTTATGATAATTTTATTGAATTCTAAAATGAAGATATATATTAAGATATCCTTTTTCACTATTTTATTTTTTGGTTTGTCACATAATTCTAATTTGTCTTTACCAAATATAGATGATAATGTTTTCATTCCACGCAGGTCCATAAGAGAGAGAAATAAACCTGACAGATACGGAGAATGGGTTATAGGGTCCCAGCCAGTTGAAGTTTGGTATGTCTGACATAGGGAGAATGTCATAGAAAATGTAAAGTTTTATGTTTATTATTTTCAGTCGCTATATTGTTTTCAGAATTGGTGTCCATATTGATCTGAAGCAAAGTGTCAGGAGACATTTTTTCTCCAGACAGGGGAGAATGTCACAGGATTAATTATTTTAGTTAATTAGTAATCATATTTGCTTTCATTTATTTCAACATTTAATGTTTTCATTTCCCATTGTTCATTTGTTTACATTCACGCCGCTTCATTCATTCATTCATACAATCATTTATAGTATGATAGTAGTACGAGAGATCACGTGGTTACGTTTGGGGGGTGGATCAGTCAATGAATGGGTGTGTTAGACTGGTTTTTCGGGTTTGAGTGAGTGAGTGCACATGTCTGTTTGTATAATCTAATTTTTAGCACAAACTTTGATTTAATAGCACGACACCACCCAAGATGGACGGTTGAATAATTATAAGCTTCATAGCTTGTCAACCCAACTATTATCTCAGTTCATTTTGCTGTTATACTTGGTGAGTCATTTAATCAAATATGTAATTTAAATATTATTTAACTTAAGATAAATTTAATGAGTGAATGTAGAGAATGAGAGTGTTTTAGTAATATTATAATTATACCCCCCGCAAACAAAGTTTGGGGGGGTCATAGTCTACTTTATTTTACCTTATTCTTATCTTATATGTTCCCATACTTAGCAATTCCTTATTGAAATCTAAAGCATTCCTTATTATTTATTTCTAAAGGTTGTCCAAGCTGTTGTTTACTTCTTAATCCCCTAGTATATTTAATAGTGATTTCACAGTAATTGTTAATCTTTATTAATTTAACGAAAAAGCAACGAAAACATCCTCAAAGAGTTGAGCCTTGTGAAATCGGAGTTCGAGAATTTAAACGAACGCCACTTAGACCTTCAAACACGTTCGATGAGAGATAATCTTATCTTTGAAGGAATCGTCGAAAGACAAGAGGAAAACACAGAGGAGGTCTTAAGAGAATTCTTAAAATCAGAAATGGGCATAACGGAAGAGCCACAATTCCAACGTGTGCATAGACTGGGGAAAAGAGTGCAGGGACGTCACCGGCCAATTATAGCAAAATTCGTCCTATTCAAAGAGAGAGAAAAGGTCAGAAAAGCTGCTCCATCCAAACTTGTTAGAAAACCATTTGGAATTAATGAACAGTTCCCAAAGGAAATCAACGACCGCAGAAAACTGTTATACCCTCATTTTAAACAAGCAAAACGTCTCGGAAAAAAGGCTGTGCTGATTGCAGATAAACTTTTCGTGAATGGGACAGAAATCCCCCTGTCCTCGATCCACAACCCAGCGTCAACACAGCGCACTGACCCGGATACTGCATACGGACCACGCCAATCCGCAACGCGCAGCGCAAATCGACATGAAACCCGTTTTGCGACCACGCGCCGTTAGGGATACCAAAGAGAGCAACCGAGCGGGAATGTAAACAACGAAAACGAAACCACCGAATGTAACTATCTCACATCTTCAGACACTTCTTATGCGAGGATTGTTTCTATCAATGTTTGCGGTCTAGTTTCTAAGCTCCGAAATCCTGAGTTTGTTGATGTTATTAGCAAATATGATATAATCTGCCTCACAGAGACAAAAACAGATAAAGCTGACAATATTGATATCCCAAACTTCAGTGTATTCAGCAAACATAGATCAAATCTGTCATTTCGGAAGTCTGGTGGTATTGTAGTCTATATTAGAGATTCTTTATCCAAATTCTGTAGCATTATTAATAACACAAGTGACAATATATTATGGATTAGAATAGAAGGTAAAACATTTAGGATTAAGAAACATATTTTGATGGGAACTGTTAATTGTACCAGACATCCGGGCGTGGTCACAGAAGAACCAGGAGGAGGACTATGCTGTGGTTCCGGAGGGAGGGGGCGTGTCAGGGGGCGTGTCAGGCGTGGGGGGCCCAAAGATCAAGTTGAAGCTGAAGATTGGCGGACAGACGATGGGGACAAAAAAGTATATATTTAGTTTTCTAGATCCCTAATTATCATTAATAGTAAAGGGGCACTCCAGAATGTAATCAGATGTAGATACAATTAGAGTAGTTAAGTTTAGTGATAGTGGGATGTGGTTAGAATTTTATAATAGAGAAGGTTTTTATTTGAAAATTTCACATACCCGTTAATTGTTTTAATTGATTTGATTTTATAGCTTGCCGTCGGTGGAGAAGACAGAACAGTAGAGATGATTCACCTGAGATTAACGTAACAGATGAAACTTGGGGTAGGTTACATACATGTACATATTGTTCAGAGTAGGCAGAGTCTCCACAGAAAAAAAAATGAAGTAAAATATCCAGAAATGTGATGAATTCTTGTTTTTTACTCTTTAGCTCACCTGAGCTGAAAGCTCAAGTGAGCTATTCTGATCACATTTTGTCTGTCGTCCGTCTGTCCGTCTGTAAACTTTTCACATTTTCAACATCTTCTCAAGAACCACTGGGCCAATTTCAACCAAACTTAGCACAAAGCATCCTTAGCCTAAGGGGATTCGAAGTGGTGAAAATTTAGGACCACGCCCTTTTGCAAAGGGAGATAATTAGGAATTTATGAAAATTTTCAAGAAATTTTCAAAAATCATCTTCTCATTAACCATAAGACCAGGAAAGCTGAAACTTGTGTGATAGCATCATCAGGTAGTGTAGATTCAAAGTTGTGAAAATCATGACCCCCGGGGATAGGGTGGGGCCACAATGGGAGGTCGAAGTTTAACATAGGTATATAGAGTAAATCTTTAAGAATCTTCTTCTCAGAAACTAATCGGCCAGGAAAGCTGAAACTTGTGGGAAAGCATCCTCAGGTGGTGTAGATACAAAGTTGTGAAAATCATGACCCCTGCAGGTAAGGTAGGGCCACAATGGGGGGGGATAGAAGTTTAACATAGGAATATATAGAGTAAATCTTTAAAAATCTTCTTCTCAGAAACGAATTGGCCAGGAAAGCTGACACTTGTGTTGAAGCATCCTCAGGTAGTGTAGATTCAAACTTGTGTGAAAGCATCCTCAGGTAGTGTAGATACAAAATTGTGAAAATCATGACCCCCGCGGGTAGTGTGCAGCCATAATGGGGGGGTCAAAGTTTTACATAGGAATATATAGAGTAAATCTTTAAAAATCTGCTTCTCAGAAACTAATCAGCCAGCAAAGCTGAAACTTGTGTTGAAGCATCCTCAGGTAGTATAGATACAAAGTTGTGAAGTTAAACATATGAATATATAGAGTAAATCTTTAAAAATCTTCTTCTCAGAAACTAATCAGCCAGGAAAGCTGAAACTTGTGTTGAAGCATCCTCAGGTAATGTAGTTACAGAGTTGTGAAATTCATGACCCCTGGGGGTAGGGTGGGGCCACAATGGGGGATCGAAGTTTAACATAGGAATATATAGAGTAAATTTTTAAAAATCTTTTTCTCAGAAACTAATCAGCCAGGAAAGCTGAAACTTGTGTGAAAGCATCCTCAGTTAATGTAGATTCAAAGTTGTGAAAATCATGATCCCCATGGGTAGGGTGGGGCCACAATAGGGAGTCAAAGTTTAACAAATGAATATATAGAGTAGATCTTAAAAATCTTCTTCTCAGAAACTAATCAGTCAGATGATTCTTTATAATTGTTAAGACTTAGGCCCCAGGACAATTCTTTGGCCTCACAAGAAGGTTGAGAGTTTGATGTAGGTTTATATCCCATATATAAACTATTGTTAAGGATCTTTTTGAGAACTGCAATACTCAACATATGATATGAGTATAAAATCATCCTGTTAGAAAAGGGACTAATGATTATAAACGTAAGAATATCCAGGGGAAAAATGGATTTATACAGGATCTACATGTATTATTGTACATTGTCCAGATAGTTTGTATTATGACTCCATTAAGCTGATTTTATCATACCTATTGTTCTTCAGGTGAGCGATGTGGCCCATGAGCCTCTTGTTTGAAAATAATGATCAGAGGAAATATATGTACATGTACAGCAGATATAACCTTCTTTACCCTCCTAATGACGTACAAGTATTGATGACAACTTTTGAATTTCCTTAGAGGGTGAAGAACCGTCATTTCCCACAAAGAAGAAGGGCGATGATACTTCAGACGAGGAGAAGGAGTGGCTAGATGCGCTGGAGAAGGGAACACTGGACGACTCGGGGATGCTGAAGAGAAGCAAGGACCCCAAACTGATGACGGCCAGACAGGTATGAATGACTTTTGCTGTAATTAAACTAAACAGGTACTGCTGAATTGAATTGAGAGGGCTTGCTGCTGTACTTATCATATGCTACTGTCTCTGATACATTCTACATTCCCATTTTTATGCTCACAATATGTTCATTCAGCATACACTCCTTTGTTCACCACTTTGTGTTATAAGTTCAGTGTGCATTGCTTTGTTCAACATTCACCAAGGGCTCTACTTGCCATGCTCTCTAGGACACTCATGTTCAGAGTTCAAATTTGAAAGTAAAAAGTATCAGGGGTTTTTGTGAGTGTCATAATGTACTTAAAATTATTGAATGAATTATTAGATTAAAACTAGTGCAGAATTGTTTTTAAAACCTACATTTACATGCACATTAAATCTGCTTAGTTTGCATTGACAGCGAGCTTTAATTCATGGACAACAAGCAGAGCTTCTTCAGTTGCCATCAGGTATCAGGTGTGTACATGTAATCACCTCCTCTCCATTTTGTATGCTATCATTGCAAGATTTACATAACAAATTAGTTCCTTTATAAATTCAAATTCTTAGATTTGTCCATATAAACTCATTACAGCAGAATTTTTTTCTGTAATTGGATTAGTTGTTACGCCCAATGGGAAACTAGAAAGCCCAAATATTGGTTCTACTCTCAATAAATGAATATAAGATTAATCATAGTAAATGAATTAAAAACTTTGACTTTTACAAAACTGTTGAACTTACCAAAGAACAGGAGGAAAAAAGGCAACAGAGGACCAAAAATTGAAGACAACAGACTCAGGAAAAGCGGGAAAAAGACAAAGTAAAGCACAGTATTTATGGCTATCCTTTTAACTCATCATAAAGTGAATGTCAGTGCTTCACTCTTTCATAAAGTTTCAATAGAATTACTTTGGCATGAGTTAACCTGGTATTCAGTTATCTAAAAAGTTTGACACAATTTCAATTAAAGTTTTGAATGATATGCAGGAGAAATCCTAAATAGAACTAACGTCTGATCTCCTGTAACTAAAATATTGCTGCTGCAGCACTTGTCATTGAACATACCTGTATATGTGCAGGTATAATGGAATATACTTTTCATTTTGAATTCTTTTGAATTCTTTTCAGAAACAAACACTAGATAGACTTCTTAAACAACAAGAGGCAAAATCTAAAGGCCCAAAGGTAATTTTACAAACCTATTGATTAAATTTCTTAGGATAAATTTGCAGATGATATAGAATTTAACTGATGGTTGATGACCTTATGTCTTTGATAGATGGTGTGCATGTAAAGCTCTTTAACAGGTGTTTATAGATAAAAATCAGAATCCAAAATACCTACTAATCTTTAAATTTCAAAATACGTGCCAGAGTTATCTTTCTTTTTCTAGAGAATTCTTTATCAGTGCAGTAGTCTATCAATTATATTGGAGCCAAAGTAACAAAAGAAATAATAGAGAGGTTTAATTAGCAGACCGACGAGTACGCGTCTTGTATGTGTAGTTAACAAGTTAGAATTACGCGTAGTAGCTCACATTACTTTTCTTGTTTAGCAGTAACTGTTGTAACATGTACCTGTATGTGTAAACGTTTTTTATGTAATAGTATATATTCTCTCCTACTAAAGAATTTTTGTCACAGATGAAAATTGAGAATTTTGCATGTGTTCATTTTTTATACATCATTGTTTATATATGTATATATATATATATATATATTATTATACATGTATTACATGGCTTTGAGGGCGACATACCAGAATATTTGCCCCGAGGTGACAGGAAAGCCCTGGAGTGTTATGTCGCCCGATGCTGAAGACAGAGGGCAACATAACACTCCAGGGCTTTCCTGTCACCGAGGGACAAATATTCTGGTATTGTCGCCCGAGAAGACATGTAATATATGTTATATAACATTTTTAAACAAATCAAACTCGGGTTATCAACATATTTATTTAATTCATAAGGCAGAGGCAAATGTTTTTTAAACACTCACGCTTGAGTTTATCACTTTTGTCGTATTTGCCGAATTTTTTTCATCAATTAAACTATCGAGTTCATCTGAATTTAGATGAAAAAACCGCAGACGTTGGCCTGACATGTTGAAAATTCGCGGATCTGTTTACGTTTGCTTAGCAACTGGCTCCTTGAATTTCAAACCCGACGTAATTAATATGCAGAATTCTTGCACATGATGGTGATATTACAGTTTGGGGAGGGCAATATAACTATTTCCTGTGAAGTATAACTGTTTCTGGGCGGGCAATATAACTGTTTCCGGTGTGATTCAGCAATTTTCAGGGCATAGTAATAAAATTATCTCATTTGTGACATAACGAGAAAACTTATTCAAAAATGGTAGATACATATATATATTTATATATATTTATATATATTTAATATATACATATATTTATATATGTATATTTTTATTTATCACAAATGAATAAAATAACAGAGCCGTTGCATGATTTGGAGAAAGAGATACATGTACTTTGCAATTACACGAATGTTCATTCGGGTACATACATGTATAAATTCGTCATTACACAAACTGATGAAGTAATGCACATATTTTCCTTTCTACATGTACATGTACACGTACACGTCGGTTTGCTAAACCTCTCTAATGATTAATAAACTACTTGTATTAGATATACTGTGGTATTTTAATGAATGTCAATAAAAACGTTCAATTATTATGTTTAAAGATGAAAGGCTCCAGAAGGAGCAATGTTCCTCGAGTCCGCTACATTAACAAGAAGTTGGAGATCTCCATCAGTGTTCCAACAGGGATGTGACCCAGGTCATGAATGTCCTTTGCTGGTTCGTGGGGGAGGAGCGATACCTGGTCTCCAGGTTGGGCCCGGACCTGCGCTGTGACTATTGGGAGCTGTGGGCAGAGGAAGTGATTGGTTGTCACCCTCTTTCTCAATATGGAATGTTTTGGCTTTTGTCGCCAGCAGCCCTGCCTCCTTGCTTTGAGGACTTGGACGCATCACCGTGGAGGATTCAGATGACCAGGAGGACCAGGAAGACCAAGAAAATGACCAGATTCTGCCTGAGGCCTAGCAGGCTCGAGCCTTTGAGCCCTGGGACCCCTGGGCTGCCAGTAGGGCCGCGGGTATAGAGTTTCCCCCGGAGTTCCCCTGCCTCCCACCTGGGACTTTAACTGGAGGGTACCTTGCTGTGGACTACCCCCGTGTGTTTGCAGGGGCGGGCAGGATACATCTCATGATGTTAGAGGAGTGGTAGTTCCCTGAGTCCAGCTCCCAGGACTTTTCACCAGAAGATTTGACGTTTTCTATTGGGCGGATGCCATCAAGTGTGGTATGGCCCCACCTGTCCAGCTTATGGTCATGTAGACAAGATGTTGGTAATTGCGCCAGCAGAGAAAGGTCAATATACTTAGTTCAATACTATAAATATTTTAGCATTATCATTTTTCAGTTTTCTGTTATATTGAATCAAAAATGGGTAGTAATTTGAAAACTGATAGAGGAAATTCGGACTAGAATATATATAAAAATTATGAATGAAAACTTAATGCTTTGTGTCTATTTAATGTCACTACCATTCATAATCTGTATTTAATTTGTTAAAGAGTTAAGCAATTTGTATTATTAAGAAAATTAAGAAAATCTCATTCATAGTGTAAAATTGTTATGGAATTTTCTTAAATTTTCAAAAAATATTCAATGGCCATTAACTAAAAAAGCAGGTCATTGACCTACTCTTTTGAAAGTGAAGAATAACACTACCATGTATAAAGGTCTATAACACACAATAGTTGGTTTTTCATTATCATCAGTGGATTTTTTTTTTCATTCTGAGTAAACGTCATCCTTAAGAATATTTGAGCTCTTCAACAGTTGCACATAGGAAAAATGAAAGAAACTCGATGAGCGTTTAACATTTATTTATTAGAAGATACTACGAACGAAAGCGATAGACTGACGGGGTAATCGGGTGAAAAATGAACAAAATGTACAATGCTAGAAAAGAGAGACTTGCTTTTAGATAAGCTCGTTAATATGAGCGCAAAGTGTTACAACACTGAATGATAAATTGAATTGGAGTACAATATAGACGAACATTAAATGAACACGAAAGCTGCCATTCCTCAAAATGAATAAAATTGCCTGCAAGCCTGTAGTTCCCGGCTGAATCTTAAATTGTAATACTGTAATGTAATACTCCACATAACATAAGAGAAATATTATTTTTCCAGTCGCTGTGTAAAATGTACATTTAAATTTTACAAAATAAATACATCAAAGGTTGAAAACTGAAAAAAGTGCTTAAAAATTCTTATCGATAAGATATTGCAACAAGGCAATGTACACGTATAGATCCTCTATTGTAAATAAGACACAAACCAAGAGGTCCATCGACCACGTCGCTCACCTGGACAATAATGTCGTTGAAAATCAGATGTATGGAGTCATGTACAAAGTATCTTGACAATTTAGTAGAATTAATCCTGTATAAAAAGATTTTTAAATTTTTTCTCCAGATGTTGCTACAAATATGTTAATTAATCTAATTTTGCACCAAGATGATTTATGATAGTCATATCACACACATGAATTGAGCTTTGTGGTTCTAGAGAAGATCTTAAATAATTGTTTATTTATACATTAAAAAAATTGAGATTATGACAAAAATATGGAGCACAGACCCACTCTATAAAAGAAAATATATTGAAATTCTAAAAATGACACTATTTGGATGATTTGATACCATACGCCAGTTTAGCTCAACATCTTCCAAATACCGAACAAAATAAAAGATAACAAATCGTTGTTATATTAAATGTACATTGTGTTCAATGATTGATAAAGAAAATATCAGATTTGTCGATATACTAATTTTGCAGTATCTTATCTGTCCTTATATAGGCGTTTTACAATTCTTATCCACCCTCTTCTTTTTAGCTCACCTGAGCTGAAAGCTCAAGTGAGCTATTCTGATCACATTTTGTCCGTCGTCCGTCTGTCCGTTTCATAATTATTTCCGTCCGTCTGTCTGTCTGTCCGTCCGTCTGTAAACTTTTTACATTTTGAACTTCTTTTCTAAAACCTCTTGGCCAATTTCAGCCAAATTTGTGTAAATAAAAACGACACCGTAAAAACAGTTTCCATAGTTTTGACACATTTCTGTTGCTGGATCATATTAAGGAATTATCGCTATTCCTAAGAAAATATTACAGCGGAAAATTATCCTGGTGTGTAGCCATTTTTTATCTTTAAATAAAGAATATCTTTTAAAGGCCCAGTGTTGCTCAGGTGAGCGATGTGGCCCCATGGGTCTCTTGTTTCTATGTAAAATTCCACAACCGAACGTGGCCCTTCCCTACCCCTCGGGGACCGTGGTTTGAACAAACTTGAATCCAACCTACCTGACGATGCTTCCGCACAAGTTCAAAGCTTTTCTGGAAAATTGGTTTTCGAGAAGATATTTTTTAAAACTTCATTCTATATTGGCCCCCCCTTTTTTTTTTCTTTTTTTTTTTACAAATCTGAATCCCCGTTACCTGATACTGCTTTGTGCCAAGTTTGGATGAAATTGATCCAGTGGTTCTTGAGAAGAAGTCGAAAATGTAAAAAGTTTACCGATGGACAGATAAATAGACAGTAGGACCTCGGACAAAAAGTGATAAAGAAAAGCAGGCTTAAGCTTAAAACTTTATTAACACCCCCCCCCCCCCCAATAAAAAAAAATAAAAAAATGTGCTGTAACGCCCTAGCTAGTTCTTGTTACGATCCGCTATCCAAAAAAACCAAAAAAAAACCCGGATAGCATGAGACAGTTTATGTACTGTAGTAGCATGGTGACAACTTTTCTCTGCAAAGTTGCATTTGTATTACATGTATTCCTAACCAGAGTAAACGGCTTTCTTAATAAAACTTAATCATTTAAAACTAAAACTACCGACAACAAGAATAAATATGTGTTGCACCAGGTCACACTGAGGTTACAAAGGGATTGGTTTCTATTACTTGGCATTTGAAAACGATTGACAGCTCATAATCCAACAGAAAATCTGAAAATCATTTCTAAAAATTCTTAAATTGTTCGTAAGATTCATAGACTCGGTTGTGTATTTTTAAAAAATTTTGCTCCAAGACTAAACATATGAATTTGTATGTTGTTTGTGCAGCTCCTTCAGAAAATCTGTTAAACCATACATGTATGCTATACATCAGCATCAAAACATAGTAATGGAACATACGATGGTTATCATTTCCCTAAGTACTGTACTTTAGGTACAGAAGCAAGTATTGAAGATATATATCATACTCGTGCTTTCTTTATATGAATTCAAACAATAGAATGTTTTAATGTTGAGTTAAAATGACACGATACCTTTGCGCTAAAAATAGAATTTAAAAGCTGGGCTCATTGTAACCACATATAATGAATATCAAAAAAACCTTTTCAGAATTAATTTCTTTTAAAGGCGAGATTATAAAGAGCCTATGGCACTAAAACTGTATGAAGACTAAGCCACTTATTAGATAAATTAACACCAGTGGGGATAAGCTCCATGCATCGCTGCTGGGGCCACTTCCTGGACTGGTGGTGGTGTCTCTGGTGATCGCGATGTCCTTTTGGTTGCTGGCCACTTTGGGGTCGTTGCTGTAAAGGTAGATCATGATGAATTAAATTGAAGATCGATGTGATTTCAGTAAAACATTCAAATAATGTAAATAAAAAAATTTCAAAAACTGCTCTCAAAACATCGTACTTGTACATGATGTTCAAAATAACACTGTACTTTGTAAAACTTCTTTCAAAATAAAATTATTGTGCAAAAACCATTATGACGTCATAATTGATTGAAGGAATCTTTTCCCATATTTTACGGCTTGAAAGGAATTATGTAGAAAATAAAACAATATTTTGTGATACTATTTTTAATCATGGGGAAAAGTAGTCCCGGTACCTATACTCAAGTTGAAATCATTTTAAAGAGGTCAAGAGCTAGTTTAATGCCGTTTTTGGAGAGACTGTAGGCATTCTAGATATATTTTACTAGTAAAAAATGGACAAAACTCCGAAATTTGTTGTTTATTTCCTTTATATTTCATTAAATATGGACGGTTTACAAGATGGATTTTCATTGTTTTTACCAAAGATTTTAGCCCCGGTACACCCGCTAGTAGTATGAAGCATTACTGAAAGAATCTTAAATTTTTGTAGGCATCTTTCATTTACTAGATCTTGACCCTAACGACTACATGTTTATGAATTATAATTGTATTGGTCAGAAATTGGCCAATAGAAAATGTTTTTAGTGGAAGTAAAGAACCTGGGTTTTTAGGGGTTGATCACTGATAGTATCTAGTGCCACTTGGCTACGGATACGGGTTTTCTAAAGTTATTTTTTTTAAATTATCATTAGTTTTTCCTGGCCGACCTGATGCACTTCGCATTTTTTCGTTCATGTGTAATATGACCATTATATTACAATTATGTCAGGTCGAAATACAAGATGGGGTTTTTGTATTTTATAATGTAATTAAATATTGTGTTGAAATTAAAATGCAAAAATTACGGCATTCAGCCCACATGCACGGCTAGCTGTCATACATTGCACCTGTATGTTGTTTATATTTATAGTAAGTGAAATAAATAATATACTTGTATTTTGTCACATGATGTACAAAATAAAACTTTTTTTGTAAAATCTTTAAACATTGATACTACTATTAACACAAACAAAATTATAAGGCAAAGATGAATTGACTGTTCGTTCTCCTATCATCTCTTTAGCGTCTTTTATAATTTGCTTGTTTTACGGATCCCGAAACCCATGACACTCCCCCACTTTTTGCAATGCTCTTGTTGTAAATTTTGAATTTATTGTGTGGATGTAAATTTACAACATGACAACTCGATCTATGTACTTGATCGTTGTCAAGTTGTAAATTTTGTATTTACTGCCACCCGGTAAATTCAAAATTTACAACATGACAAATAGCATAACGGTTTTCATACTCTAAGCCAAAATAGCTAGAAAAAAATTGCCTTGCATGTTTACAAGTAACATGATACGAAACTTCCTGAATGACTTCAAGATTCCCTCTTTGGCTAAAAAGCACCCAGTTCTCATTGTACTGCCAACTAACAGCTACAAGTCTCCTTCTCTTTTCATAAACCTTGAGTTAATATCGGGTAGTTCTTGTTTAGCTTTGTTCTGGCCTTCTACTCGTAATATGTATATCCTCTCTGATATTGTAGGTTTTCCCCATCTTTGATTTTTAATCTTTCCTTTAAGATGTCACAATGTTTATTTGTTGTCTTTAAGTGCTAGTATTTTTTTGCTACTCCTGGTGGTTGTCGTTCATTGCAATGTCACTGTATATTATTGTTGCCACGTATTCAGTCTTCATGTCTGATTCTACCAATGATGCCTCAGAAAGATATCCATTTCAGATATTAAATTCACTTGTTGCTGTCAGATTCTTTAGACTGTCCCCTGCATTGTGACAATCGACGAATTGGATGTGGATGTGGATACTCAGTTTCCTTAAATTTTGGAGGTATTTTTCACAACCACATGTACTTCTGGAATTCAGACTCACAGTCCTTTGTCAGACCTTTTATATATCATTTTTAGCTTACCTGAGCTGAAAGCTCAAGTGAACTTTTCTGATCACATTTTGTTCGTCGTCTGTCTGTCCGTCCGTCCGTCTTAAACTTTTCACATTTTAAACTTCTTCTCTAAAACCACTCGACCAATTTCAACCAAATTTGGCACAAAGCATCCCTATAGAAAGACAATTATAAATTGCAGAAATGAAAGACTGATCTTATTTTAAAACTGAGAAAACCTCGAAACTGTAGAATTTAAAAAAATCTTCTCAAGAACTACTGATTCAAATTCAACGGTATTTAGCATAAATAATCCTTATTGAAAGGAAAGACCGATGTTATTTTAAAACTGAGAAAACCTCGAAACTGTAGAATTTTAAAAAATCTTCTTAAGAACTACTGAGTCAAATTCAACGTTATTTAGCATAAATAATCCTTATTATCCTTATTGAAAGGAAAATATAAATTGCAAAAATTATCGGCGAATTCTGTTTCAAATTTGAGTAATTTACGAAAATAAAAATAAAGAGATAATTGTGGTCAATCAGTTTGTAACTTCGGGTTCGATGTTCCAAATCGAAAACGAAAATTATTTTTTTTAAAGTAGCTATGTTTAAATATTGACGCATGACAATCGGTTCAAACTAACAAAGATGAATTTGCTTGTTGTGCAACAGTTTACGTGCGAAGGCATACTTGAAACATGCAAAATATATTTGTGCCGATTTCATGAAGTAAATTGAGGTTAACATCTTTCAATGCGTTGACATTTTCACTTGTGACAGTGGTTTTAGGTTGTTTTAAAATTTGTTTCAAATTTAGCTTACCTGAGCTGAAAGCTCAAGTGAGCTATTCTGATCACCTTTTGTCCATCGTCCCGTCTGTCTGTCCGTCTGTAAACTTTTTACATTTTGAACTTCTTCTCTAATACCGCTGAGCCAATTTTAACCAAAATTGGCACAAAACATCCTTATGAGAAGGCAAATATAAATTGCAGAAAGAAAGACCTATCTGTGTTCAAAGCGGAGAAAACACCGGAAGTGTAGAAAAAGGGGGGTGCATTTTAAAAATCTTCTTCTCAAGAACTACTGAGCCAAATTCAATGTAATTTTGCATAAATAATCCTTATGGAAAGGAAAATATAAATTGCAAAAATTATCGTCGAATTCTGTTTCAAATTTGAGTAATTTACGAAAATAAAAATAAAGAGATAATCGCTGTCAATTAGTTTATAACTTCGGGTTCGGTATTCCATATCGAAAACGAAAGTTCTTTTGTTTGAATGTTGACTCAAGACAAACGGGTCAAACTGACAAAGATAAATTTGCCCGTTGTGCAGTAGTTTACGTACGAAGGGATATTTGAAACATGCTAATATATTTGTGCCGGTTTCGAGAAGTGAATTGAGGTTAAATCTTTCAAAGCGTTGACATTTTCACTCGTGTCCGTGTTTTTATGTTGTTTTGAATTTCGTTTATGCTTTATGGAAATATCGCCTGTATTTTGGAATGTTTACTTATCGAATCAAATATAGACTTCGGTAAATCAGACAGTTAATTGTTTACCTGCGTAAAATGAGCAAAATCTGATGCACTAACAACATATATTATAAATACTATAAATTCTATTGGTAATTCGGTACGATCTCTACGTTATGGTTGATTATAATGAAACGTGTTTTGTTAAGATGCTATGCATTTTCAGTCTAAACGGAGATTTTTTTTGCTGCTAGAAATATATATGTACATATGTATATATATATTATGAAAAATAAATTGTGCTCTTTCTTTGGTTTTGATTTAGTGCATGTTTCTTTTGTTTTAATTGTTTACAATTTTCTCTTTACTAACCATATTCAGCTGTGTCAAGTTTCGAATTATGAGCAAGATACAGAGCTGTGCTCACAGAACTGGAGCCATGCTTTTGTTCATTAGCTCACCGAGACGAAGTCAGGGGGAGCTTATGCTATACCTTCGGCGTCGGCGTCGGTGTCGGCGTCGGCGTCTGGACCTGGTTAAAGTTTTTGTTGCAGGTCCTGTATATAAGCTATTACTTGTCCTATCTTCACCAAACTTGCATGGATGATGCATCTGGACCTACTTATGGACTTGAAAGACTTGAATGCTGAATCTGATTCCTAAATTTCAGATTCTGGAGGAGGTTAAGGTTGTTGGACCAGGTTAAAGTTTTTGTTGCAGGTGCCCTTTGATAGCAATATCTAAGTTACTGCAGGTCCGTACTTCACCAAACTTGCATGGATGGTGTGTCTTATGATACTGATGCACCAGACAGGCTCGAGTGCTGAATCTGAGCTTTAGGTTTGTTTTTTTTTGTTTTTTTGTTTTTTTTTTATTCAAACTTTCATGTACAAGTTATTTGCATCTTCTTATATGTTTAGTTTACAGTGCATACACATCACATATTCACTTCATTTGAGGATATAAGTATAATATAAACACAGTCACATAAAAAAGCACACGTACAGACAGGTGTATACACCGACAGACAGACATATATATGCACAAACAATCTTGAAAATTTGCTTTTATCACCCATGAAAGTTGGAGTATTTTTAGTTATTAGGTGGGGGGGGGGGGGTGAAAGAGGGTGGAGAAAGAGAGGGGAACACTATCTATCAAAAAATCATATATATGCAAGAGGATACATAAAAGTAGACTTAAAATTTTTTTGGTCAATATTTGCTTACAATTTCCTTGCAGCTATTATAAACACATTTTATAACAAGTCGCAAATAGTTTGCCAATACTTTTCATACTCAGCAAATTTACAATTCTTCAACAACAGTAGTTTCTCAATATGTATTCTATCAGTGACTGTTTGTTTTAACATGAGCGTCGAGAGGTTTGGGACATTCTTATACTTACTGGCAAAAATAAATTGTTTTACTGTAAGAATCAATATGTTTTGAAGTCTATACATATTTCTGTTTTTGAATTTACCAAAAAGTATAGTTTTTTTATCAAATGTCATTAAAAAATTAAACTTCCTTCTTAACCATTCTTCAAAGTAGAGCCATATTTCTTTGACATGAAAACAGTCCACAAATAAATGTTCTATAGTTTCTATATCTTGATTACAGAAAGAGCAGGCTGGTGAATCAATTATATTGAGTTTGAAAAGGTACTCATTTGTTGGCAAAATTCTATGTAAAATCTGGAATTGCAACCATTGAAATTTGGATTCTTTCGAGGTTTTAAATGGGAGTTCAAAAATATTATTCCATTCTATTGCTGTAAAAGCAAATCCACTTTCTGTCCACTTCTTTACTGAACGAATTGATTCTTTTTTGTTATCGATGAGTACATAATACATATCCTTACATCCTTTGCTTTGTTTGTAAAAAATACTGAGAGAATTTGGAATAAATGGTCCATATTCTACCTTATTATTATTTAAGGCTTTTAATCTTTCAAAAACTGCTCCTTTCAAACTCCTATATTCTAGAAAATTGGTCTTAACATTTGAGTTTTCAAGAGTTTCAAGGCTTACAAAATTGCCTTCTTCTGTCATCAAATCTTTAATAAATTTATAACCACAGTTGAAATAATTCTTAATAAAAATTGATGAGTTATTAATTTTAATATTAGGATTAAACCATATATGTTCATTAAGTACTTTTATGTCATTTTGGCTGTAGGACATAACAATTTTAACCCAATCTAATAAAACTTCTTTCCAAAACTTGTTACTTATCTTATTGCTAATATTGGTAATAAAGTCTGAACCTTTTTCCCATAGGGTTTCTATTTTTAATCCTAATTCTGATTCAAAAAGTTTTACCCACTTTGTATTAGAGTGGATAAGTCTTCTTATCCATGTAGATTTCAATGCACAAACAAATTCCATATAGTCTATCATTTTTAATCCCCCATATCTGTAATCTTGAATTATAATGTTTTTCTTTACCTTATGGACCTTGCCTCCCCATAAAAAAATGTAAATTTCTTTCTCAAACTGTTGAAGGTATTCTTCACTAGGTTTTGGTATAGTTAGGATTAAGTGGTTAAGTTTTGGTATTATCAGAGTTTTAATCACAGTCAATCTTCCAACTGTTGTAAGATTTCTTAATTTCCATTGTTTTATCAAACGGGTTACTTCCAAAAATTTTGATTGGTAATTTCATTCTACCATTTCATTCAAATGAACAGAAAATTTAACACCGAGTAGATCGAAAGTGGGATTGTTCCAGTCAAGCTTCCATCGCGAGTGGTGAAAAACTTCTTTTGAAAATTTTTTACTTCCGATCCATACCATTTTAGTTTTGGAGAAATTAATTTTTAGACCAGATATGCATGCAAAATAATCAAGTTCTCTTAAAATACCATCCATGGACTGAGGTGATCCATCAAATATTATTGAAGTGTCGTCAGCATATTGCGAAAGTTTGTATTCTACACCGTCAATTTCAATTCCACGAATTTCTTTATTATTTCGAATCAAAATCCCTAGAACCTAAGCACATAGCAGAAAAAGATATGGGGAAATTGGGTCACCCTGTCTACATCCTCTCTGAGGAAAAAAATAATCAGAGGCAATTCCATTTTGTATAACACAAGATTTAATATCACTATAAAAAGTTTGGATCCAGTTTTTGATTGAAATCCCAAAATTAAAGAAATCCAGTGTTTGGTATATAAATTTCCAAGAGATAGTATCAAAAGCTTTTTCAAAATCGATTAACATTAGAAGATTAGAAGGCCAGTATCAAAAGCTTTTTCAAAATCGATTAACATTAGAAGGCCAGGGATCTGATTTTGTTCAGTATATTGCATTATATCATATATCATTCTAATATTTTCTCCAATAAATCTACCTTTTAAAAACCCAGTTTGGTCTTCATTAATTAATTTATATAATAGAGTTTTTATTCTATTAGCAATGCAACCTGAAGCAATTTTATATAATACATTAAGAAGACTAATTGGGCGCCAGTTTTTTAAGAACTGTTTTGGTTTTCCTGCCTTTGGTAAACATGTTATTACACCTAGTTTATTTGATTCTGTAAAGTGTCCTAACTCGTAAGTATTGTTTATGGCTCTTGTTATAAAGCTGCCTAAGTCGTTCCAAAAGAATTTAAAAAATTCGCTTGTAAACCCATCAGGCCCTGGGCTTTTATCGTTTTTCATATTCTTCAAAAAGTTATAGACTTCCAATTTATTTAATGGGCCTTCAAGAAGATCAGATTCTTGTTTATTTAATTTGGGAATGTCATACAACTTTAATTTTTCGTAAATGTTTTCAGAGTCTATAGTTTCCCTCTTTTGATAAAGGTTATCGTAGAACATTTTTAATTCATTTAGTATTTCAAATTGATTAAAAACAGTGGAGCCATCTTCTTTTTCAACTTTTGGTATAATTTTGCTCGAAAAATTTCTCGATTCAAGGCTAATGAAATATTTTGATGGCTTTTCACCTTCCTCTATCCACTTTACTTTTGATCTAATACATTGACCTTGCAATCTGTTTTTTCTAATAAGTTCTAATTCTGTTTCTTTATTTGATAATTCATCTTTTGTTTCAACTGTAAAATTCTGTTCAAGAAGTAAAATCTCTTGCTCTAATTGTTTTTCTCGTTCTGTTGTTTTCTTTTTCTTATAAGTTGAATAGGATATTGATTTTCCTCTAATTTCCATTAGTAATGTGTCTAGGAATGATTGGTCACTTATAATAAATTGTATATTATCATCTATTGTTTCAATATTTTCTAAATTGTAAACTGGGCAGGCATACTGCTGTTTTACATTTTTTATTTTTTCTTTAATTAGATATACATATTCTTTGTCTTTAAGAAGAGAGTTGTTAAATTTCCAAAAACCCTTTCCTTTAAGAAATTCATTTGTTCTTACATACAAGACAACTGGGCAGTGGTCAGAGCGGTAACTGTTTTCATATTTTACATGGAGAGATAAGTTAAGTAAAGATTCTGATATAAGAAAGAAATCAAGTCTAGCCTGTTTAATTGGGGTTTTTTTCCTCCAAGTGAATTTTTTTAGAGTTGGATTATGCTCGCGATATACATCTTTCAGAGTAAGTGTTTCCATAATTTTTAAGACTTCGAGTCTTGCTTTGGGATTATTTAAGTTCTTATAGTTCATGGAGTCTAAGTCCTTATCAAAAACTAAATTAAAATCACCACCAATAACTATATGCTGGTTAGAGTAAATATCTTGAATCTTATTAAGGACATTTATGTAAAAGCCTGGTGAGTCCGAATTTGGTCCATATATATTTATTAATAAAAATGGAAGACTTTCTATGGTAACATCTAATAAAAGAAAATTACCATCACTATCTTTATGTTCATTGAATATTGTTATATCACAGTTATTATTGATTAGTATAGCTACTCCTCTAGAATTTGATTTATATGAGTTAAAGTAGGCTTTATAACCCCATAATCCCTTTATCAAGCTTTCTTCCTTTTCAACAAAGTGAGTGTCTTGAAGAAAGTATATATTATAATTTTTTGATTTTAAGACTTTAAAAATGTCCCTCCTTTTATTGATATCACCTAAGCCTTGGCAATTTAATGTCAATATGCTTAGATAGCTTTGATGCACTTTATCATCCATGTCTATATAAATGCTTTATAAGGTTTACGGTTCCCGAAAAGAATAGAAAGGGGGCAAATAAAAGGGAGAAAAAACAGTTAAAAGGTAAAGGTTTGGAATTGCGAAAGCACATCACGCTTGCTAATTTTACCAACACTAAAAAATAGTTGACTGCATGAAGTTGACCAAAAACAACCTTTTTTTGTCAACTTAAAAAAAAAAATCATACAATAGTATAAATAATTAGAATCGGTCGTGAGGAGTTTTATATGTATAACTTATTGTCTGTTTTTTTAAAAACCTTTAATCCTAGGCTGCGCATACTATGTGTTTAAAAAGAAAAGGTACCTTGATTTTCTGATGATTTGAGCTTGTTAATATGACAGCATATTATAAAAATCATACCAAAACTATGTGAGATATATTAATGTTCATGAAATACAATTATACACATGCACTCCCCCTTGCGTTGCGTTAACTATAGAATAAGAAAATAAACAACACTTACAATTACTGGTTCACATGTTTGTAAAGTAAAAAAACAAACCGGATATGATAACTATAAACAAAAATCCAAATAATTATGAACAGTCAGGACAATTCCGGAAAAACTCGTCCTACGTAAGTTATATAGCAAAAGTTAAACAAACTATATTTACAGTCTAAATGAAATGAAAAACGTGTAAAATATTTACAATAACAATAAATCGGTGAGTTTAGGCTTGTGAAATATAGATGTACTATCTATACTATCTTACAGTACAGCTTTTCAGTAAAAATATTAATTAACAGTAATCGCGCATATTGTGGAAATATTAGTATATCATAATTGGATGCTACAGCGACTAAGGCCTGTACATGTATGTAAAATTTAAATAAACACAGTGATCCGATAGTTTGAATAACAAGAACAACACATATATTTGTTTTAAACTTTGACTATGTTGTCCGTCTCAATTGGCTGGGGTTCAGGTAGAACCCGACATGTTTCTTGCGGCACTTAACCCGACTTCATTAATATGTTTGAAGCGTCTAGGTCCGATTTTGTTGCCGTACCATCGCGAAACGACCACTAGTGTATTCTTTACGTCATTGTCGATGAGCGCTTTCAGCAACAGTCTCCCGGCCCCGTGTTCCCCGTCATCATCGGATCCGAGCTTTAGGTTTTGGATGCTGGAGGAGGTTAAGGTTTTTGGAGCAGGTTAAAGTTTTTGTTGCAGGTGCCCTTTGATAGCAATATCTAAGTTACTGCTGGTCCTTACTTCACCAAACTTGCATTGATGGTGTGTCTTATGATACTGATGCACCAGGCAGGCTTGGGTGCTGAATCTGAGCCATAGGTTACAGATGCTGAAGGAGGTTAAGGCTTTTAGAGCTGGTTAAAGTTTTTGTTGCAGGTGCCGTCTGATGATTATATCTTAGTTACTACTTGTCCTTACTTCACCAGACTTCCATGGATGGTGCGTCTTATGATACTGATGCACCAGACAGGCTTGAATGCTGAATCTGAGCCATAGGTTTTGGATGCTGGAGGAGGTTAAGGTTTTCTGAGATGGTTAAAGTTTTTGAAACAGGTGCCCTCTGATGATTTTATCTTAGTTATTACTTGTCCTAACTTCACCAGACTTCCATGGATGGTGCATCTTATGATACTGATGCACCTGACAGGCTTGAATGCTGAGTCTGAGCCATAGGTTTCAGATGCTGGATATGGTTAAGTTTTTTGGAACAGGTCACATATTTAATAGATAATAGTACTATTTTAAACTTGCATAGTTGATTAAACTGTAATATGAATGAATCACAGAGGAATCATCAGATGCAGAGCCTGATCTCCATTATCAAGGATGCTAAGAAATATATCTTAGTTATTACTGGTCCTAACTTTACTAAACTTGCATGGACGGTGCGTCTTATGATACTGATGCACCTGACAGGCATGAATGCTGAATTTTACCCATAGGTTTCGGATGCTGGAGGGAGGTTAAGGTTTTAAGAGCTGGTGTTTTTGGAGCAGGTGCTCTCTTATGATTATATCTTAGTTATTACTGGTCCTAACTTCACAAAACTTGCATGGATGATGCATCTTATGATACTGATGCACCTGACGGGCTTGAATGCTGAATCTGAGCCATAGGTTTCGGATGCTGGATGAGATTTGTTTTTTTGGAACAAGTCACGTATTTTATAGATAATAGCTTGCTTAGTTGATTTAACTATATTATAAATGAAGCGCAGAGGTAGCTTCAGATACAGATCTCCATTATCAAGGATGCTAAAAAAATTCTCCTATCTCAAACCTGCTTAATAGATGTGTTCGTTGTTAAATGATATAATATGATTCCTATGATATAGTATTGTATGATATGATACACTATTGTTTTATGTGATACAATATTATATCATATATCATATTGTAAAAAGTTATATGATACGATATGAAATTTTATCAAATTTTTTGTACATTATGATATGATATTGTATCATGATATTGTTATGTATATAATTGTTTATTATGATACAATATTGTATAATATGATATTGTATAATATACTTTTTAATCACATGCTATTTTATATGATATTGCAACATACAATATTGTATGATATGATATAATATTATATAATATATTTTGTATCATATGATACGGTATTGTATAATATAATATTTGTTTATAAAATATATTATTATATCATATGAAAATGTATTATATGATATTGTATAATGTGATATTGTATGATATGATATAGTACTATATCACATGATATTGAATCAATTGATATAATACAATGTTGTATCTAATCTTATTGTATCATATGATACAATATCCTATCATGTATCAAATAAACAATATCATACAATACAATATCATACTGTAATATTATACAATATAATATCAAATGTTACAATATTGTGATTTATTATGTGATATGATATTGTATCATATATTATTATATTGTATCATATAATATCAATATCATAATATATTATGATATTGTATTATGTGATCAAATACAATAATGTATAATAAGATACAATGTCATATCATATGTTACAATATCATATTTCATCATTATTTATTACAGTATTTGATTGTAATATATGATATATATTGTAGGTATCATAGGATGCAATATCGTATTTTATATTATTGCATTGATAAACATTGTATCATATAATACCCTATGAAATGAACATATGATTATTATACCATTTTTTGACATATGATATTGTTATACGATATTGTGTCAAAACAGTATCCATGTATATCCAAGATCATTATTAACTATGATTTTCAAATAATATGATAAAAGTGGTCTCATAAAGGTGATTCCTCAGAAAGGTGATGCCTCGTCTCGGTGAGCTTTGTAATCTGTGATTACCTATGTTTCTGATAGGAAATACCAAGTTATGTACCCGGTATCTTGCTTATAATTATATACGGTTAACGTTGAAATTTTGATAGATCAATAGAAATGTCTTGCCAAAAGGATGATATGCTGTAACTACCTTTTGGTGCACCTTCTTCAATGATGAATTGCATAAAATCTACATTTCTGGTGCACGTTCTTCTGCATAAAACCTACACTAAAAGATGGGTGAATAAGGCGTGCAAAATGCCCATATGAGGAATGATTAGATACTGCAAAATTAAAATATCATTAAATCTAGTAATTGGTTTTAAGAATAATTATAAACAATGTATATTTAACGTAACAACTGAATATAGTTAGAAATTACCCTTTTGTAAACTTGTATCATAACATATCAAATATATTTAATTGAAAAAAGTGTTAAATTTGAAGTAGTATTTTACGACCAAACCAAATGGGCAGTTGTACCATCTCATTCCCTTATCTTATTTTAATAGTTTTTCGAACACAAGTATATGAAAACGACGCCTTTAAAACTGTTCAATTTTTCCATAGTCCTGACACATTATTATTATGAGAATAAAAGCATTATCGCTGTTCTCAAAATATTATTGCAACGGAAAATCATCTTTGTAGACATTTGTTGTTTTTTAATAAAGATGAAAAAAATGGATGGGCCTTTGTACAAAAGATCCACATGCCTGCCAAAACATTGATTTGAATTATAGCTCTTTAACATATGTGACAAAATTTTACAGTTAAGTTTATTCTTCAATCAAGTGAGTAAGGATATGAAACGTCATACGAAATGAATTCATGCCTGGTAAATGACAATCGTTTAAAATGGAGAAGGCCAATTAAATTTTCAATGTTTTTAATTTGAGGAATTGAGCGCATTTATTCTTGTGCATTGAGGTACAATTTTCTTCTTTCACATATAGGATTATTAAAAATAAAATACAACAACTAGTAAACAGTGGAGGGAGGGAGAAAATGTACCTTTATGCTCTCATGTATTTAAATCTTTTTATAAAGTGATGAGGGGGGGGGGGGGGGGGGGCTAAAATAAAGGTAACTGGAAGTTAACCGTGAACACAACTGAAAATTTAGTTATTTTTATTGCATATAATCTTATTTTCGGTAAAAATGTTATTCCATAAAGGTAAATATGTCAGAAATTAAGTATATGCTAAAATAAGTGTAAAATTCGGATATTCATTTTGGTTAATCTACTGAGGGGCCACATGACACAATATCCTTTGAACGACCATGTAAAACCAGTGTTGCTCAGGTGAGCGATGTGGCCCATTGGGCCTCTTGTTGTTAATTACTGTGGTTTTATTTATATTAAAGGGTATCAATTTTCGTGGATAAAGTGAAAATCACAGTTTCAAGGACACGTAAATTCGAGGCCAATGACCCTATCAATACAAAATCTTAATAGAAATTGCACTTCCAGGAACATTTAATTTCGGGGATCAACTTAACATCGAAATCCACGAAAATTGGTATTCAACAAATATTAATGAAACCACAGTATGCTTTTTCACTTGAGGGGAATTATTTTGTAATTTTTGCGTATCGAATCAAATAGCGTTTTCGGTAAGTCAGACAGTTAAAGCTGCTTGGTCCGATTTTATATCAAATTTTATGCACGCTTTTAAACGATGGTTATGCTAAGTATATCTATAATAATAGATATTGCAGTAGTTTTCCCTGTCAATTAGGCCAAATTTCACTGAAGAAAAATACGTACAAAGTTTGCTAACAAAACAAACGACATAAAAGGGTACCGCGTTATTTCGCCTCATGTTAAAATTCACCCCTGACGACGAGACGGGTATGGTTGTACTACGTCTATGACATCGCTTTAAATAAAGGTCGAAATGATCAGACAAATTACAAATAAATATGTGTACGTTTTGTTTGCTAATATTTCTGAAGTTTCTTTACAATCGATGCATAGCATGCGGGTTGAATAACCCCAATTATTCGGGGGACGAAACCAAACGGTTTCCTTTTCTAAACATTCCCGTGATGCATTTTGGTTTGTTTTTTCGTTTGCCCAAAAAGAAATTATTTTTATTTACTTTGAATATTTCTAACTTTGAAAGGGGACTGATTCTGCTGGTGTAAATAGGAGAAAGTCCACAACTTTCTAAGATAAATGGTGTGAATAGAAAAAAATTTGATACTGTAATAACAAATAAATCGGACCAAGCAGCTTTAATTGTTTGGTTATTTGTACGATCTCTACGTAATGGTTGATTAATGCAACGTGCTCTGCATTTTCAGTCTAAACGGAGATTGTTTTTGCTGCTCTCTCTCTCTCTCTCTCTCTCTCTCTCTCTCTCTCTCTCTCGCTCGCTCTCTCTCTCTCTCTCTCTCTCTCTCTCTCTATATATATATATACACACAAAACAAAATGCGACAATCGAAATTAAATGAATTGTTTACTGTTAGCGCTTTCAGCCATGTCGGCTCATCAGACAGTGATACAAAATTTTGTATAACTGTCTGAAGAGCCGACATGGCTGAAAGCGCTAACAGTAAACAATTTAGTTAATTTGGACTGTCGCATTCTGTTTTATTTATTTAAGTATTTTTTGCTGTACCAAGGCTTTAATTATATATATATATATATATATATATATATATATATATATATATATATATATATATATTAGAGAAAAATAAATTGTGCGCTTTCTTTGTTTTAGTGCATGTTACTTCTGTTTTAATTGTTTGCAATTTTCTCTTTACTAACCATATTCAGCTGTGTCAAGTTTCGAATTATAAGCAAGATACTCACAGAGAGGCCATGCTTTTGTTTACTCTGAATAGGAAATACCAAGTTTAAAAATCTTAAGTTGAATGTAATAAACTCTTGTGAACAATAATTGACTCAAACTAAGCAGAATTGTGAGTTCTGTATCTTGCCCACAATACTACGATTGACACTGACATTTTGATTTATCACTGGAAATGTCTCGCTAAACATTAAATACTTGTACAGAAATATTAAAAGGATAATATGCTGTAACAATTTTCTGGGGCCCCCTCCTTTTACGATGAATCTACACCAACTTTGATGGTTGATCAGACACAATTAAATAAAAACGACCTCTCTAAAACAGTTTAAAACATTACTGTTACAGGGATAATTGTATTATCGCTATTATTAAGAAAGTATTATAGCGGAAAATCATCTTGATTATTAGCCATTTGTTAACGTAGATTTTGAATAAAGATGAAAATAAAGGGCGAGCCTTAGTAAAAAAGAGTTATATGCCTGTCAAATCATTGCAGTCGCAGGCTCATTGAGAAGGGGGGGGGGGGGCTAGACCTTATCAGAAATCTTGACAAGCAAAAAAAAAAGATTTTGAGTACGGCTATGTCAAAAGTGTGTGTGTGTGTGGGGGGTGGGGGGGGGGGGGGGAAGGCGGGCCTCCCTCAGTTCTGTCGCCTATGCATTGATTATAATAGCTCTTTAACATCTCACGATACAACGTTTTTTATTGGAGTGTATTCATCGATCAAGTGAGTAAGGTTATAAATCGTCACACGAGTTCATGCCTGGCAAACAACAATCGTTTATTATGCGAAAGACCAATTAAATTTTTGAATGTTTTTAATTTGAGCGCCTTGAGGTACAATTTCCTTCTTTCACATATAGAATTTTTTAAAATAAAATACAATAACTAGCTAGTACAATGTAGTTGAAGATGAATATGTACCTATATGCATAATCTCAATATTTGCTCAGGTGAGCGATGTGGCCCATTGGGCCTCATGTTTTTTATTGTCAGTATATTAAAACAGATAATAATGTTTTTCATGATAATATTAACTATAAATATAAACACGCGTATGGAAATGTAAAACTAAGAGTAAGTACGTATCCATGCTGGAAGATCACATTAAAAAGGGATTGCATGTACATGTACATACTTGTACGGGTTTTTTAATGATTCGTTGCAATCCTTTAAATAAACTTGCACAACGAATCGCAGAGCGCCTTTTTGGAAGCATGCCTCTGTTTATCGAGCCAAGCGGCTCATTCCTATATTGGGTTGAAACTTACACTAAATAGACTAATCTGAGTAAACTCTGATAAATGGATGATTCTCATCATATACAAACACTTTGTAGCATTTGATAAACCTTCCTTTTTGAGAAAAATGCAAGCAAAATATGATAATTAACATTGATATGAAATACAAAAGTTCATCGATCCAGATCCAGATCGAACGCAATTCAAAGCAGCATTTCATATGCACCAACTAAAGCATTCAACAAATTGATTCTCCAACAATGTGAGGCATGTCGTAACTTGAGCTCCCTCAGGATTATTATAAATGACTTGGATTCTTTTAAGGCAAAACATCACGCCCTATTTATTTTGTTTTTGTTTTTTGCTTTCTTGTGAGGATAAAAGGATCTGTCTTATGTTCGTAACAACGGAACCCCTTGTAACCATTTGTAGAAAATTCTTCATGATGACCTATAATTTATGTTGACATTATTGACAAAAATCAATATTGATTGAAGCACAGAACATTTTCCTTCTGTTTCCCCCCTTCAAAGATCTGTCATTATTGAAACGATGTGATAGGCAGCGTAAAACACAAAACTATTTCATAAATACCTCGGTTAACTCCTAACTAGAATGCAGAGATTATAATCGACTGGGTATTCGGTACACCTGAGAGAGAAGGCCTCATATTTCGTAAGGTATTTAAACAGGGAAATATATCTACCTCTTTATATTTACCTAGTTATGTTTGGACAGCTACTATCGGCCAGATAACACTGCTTGGCAGGATTTATCTTCTGACAGGATGGATCTGTTCAAGGTAAATTTTTTTATTTTGTAAAAGAAAAGAAATAAAACATTTATCAAGTTAATGTAACTATAAGTTAAGTAAGAAATTTTTTTGCCTCTTTAATGCATATTTTTCATATGTCAACAAGCAAGATAATTATATCAACATGCAACATAATGTGTCAGCATGCAACATTACTATTTGACATGTAAGAAATATTAGTATAAATTGACAAATAATTGATATATTAATTATTGATATTGATAATGATATCATGATTTTTATTCACGTGATTCTTTTAAGAATTGATAAATTTGCATTTATTTTGTTTGCACAAACAGGTAGAAGTATAGAACACAAGTTTTAAACTTCCTTTATATCGATTACCACAGGACGGCACAGTGTTCCCTATTGAAAACTCTGATAAACACATTACAATTCTTTAAAACAATGACACTTACGAAGATAAGTTTCATTGGAGTAATAAGATTTTGTCGGACATCCGCTGAAATTTGTTTTGCTGACACAACTACTAATATAGTCAATGCGAGCGTCTGTTTGATACGGGTTGTATATGCCACAAAAACCTAAAATAAAGACAAGTTTTGAGATTATTGGAATTGTAAGAAATTTTATAATATTTTATCGATCGTTTGATAATAATTTTCATTTTTTAACCCTTTAATAATACAGAATATCATTTTTTGCTACAACCTTTCAAAATATTTTGAAAATAGCATGAAATTTTTGAAAAGTACGGAAAAATTGCTAGCTACGATGAATTATTTGTATAAACAATTTTGATGATATTGGTACCTCGTTGTAATAATTTAACTGTAAGACATATTTCCACAGACTCGTTCAGAAAAATTGTTGGAAGACAGTGATACTCCTGGGAATTATTGCAGACTTCGGTAGATCTCTGCCTCCATGATGCCTCGTTAGTAGGACATTCCCCCGAAACAGTAGACATGGTAGGGTTTACCACAATCTGGAAAACAAAGCATTTAATGTTTCTGTAACACCTTTTTCTCAAAAGAAACAATTTCTAAAACGCCAAAAGGACATTTCAATACATGAATGCAGTCAACAGAGCGGGTACTACGTAAAAGAAATCTGGCGAGTGCCCCAGAGCTAAACAGGCCTCCGTAACGCATGAAGAGTCCGCTCTAACCGAAGACAAGGGCTGGTACGTCCCATGTGTTTTAAGAGCCATTCTTTGTAAGCATTTAAACACGCGTGCAAATCCCCATATCAAGATACACATGTATATATTTAAAAAAAAGATGATAAAAGAACATGAGATTAAGAGAATTGACAGTTTGACCATTTATCAAAATGCTACCAAAAAGAAAAAGCTTTTAGGAAAAAGCCTTCTAGGAATCCGAGATTAGCATCTCTTATGACCATTTAAACTTATTCAAATTGCTTTTATACTGATATCAAGATCAAAATACTAGAAAAAAGTTTGTAGAGTTTGATAAATTTAAGAAAAAAACGAGTCACAACAGGCAACTCTAATAAGAAAATTAACACCAGCATGGCTAACAAAAGAAAAATCGAGAAATACACATATGTAAGGACGTATACTGGGATGCATGCATGTATGCGCATGATTGTTAACATATTATTTAATTTATACATTTTAAAGATAGGACAGTGAGTGAAAGTATAGAATTTTATACTGAGGAGTGGAAACTGTATTTTGTTGGCCATACCATATATTAAGTATTTTTCTAATTTTATTGAATTAATATTTTCCCGCCAAAAGTTTGGTGAGCGATTGGCAAATTTATCATGTGACATTGACTGACCGGATAGACTGGTTTGACCCTGAGGGTGTTCTATTATATTTTTGCTCAGAGTCCAGGTAGGAGAAAGTGTTAATTAATTGTCTGAATGATTTAAAGATCTGGTATGTTTGGTTTTAGTCTATATAGTTTTCTATTTCAGTTATTCAGTCATTGAGATTTGGATTTAAGTATAGGTTATATTTATTAATAATTAAGTACTGCTCCGTGTAAGAGTCAGGCAGGCCCTATGCGGGCATTACACACATTAAATTTTAAATTTGTTAATTTCTTTTAAATTGTCATTAAAATTAAACCTCTTTAACTTTATGAATTAAAAAAAATTCATTTCTTTGGTATATTGTGATATTCACCCCCAAGGTAAATAATGGGTTTGGTTGAATTTCTATAGAATATCATTAAAATTCACCCATTTTAAATTAATGATATTTACAAAAAGCATTCAAAGAAATTGCTTTTCATGATGAAATATTTTTATTTTAATTTTTACTTTCATATTGAATTGTTTTTTGTGTTTTCTCTATGCTATTAAATATTTTGCTTCTAAAGTTAAGTCCCTTCTCCCAATTTTAACCACAAGAGTTATCTCCCGTTTCCCATAATGCATCGGGGCATCAATATGGCAGACTCCATTGAAAGATGCTCTATTAGTGTTTATTCCTCAACTTGTTGTGATTTTTCACCTCTTCATCCATCAGAAACAAATTTGACTAGATTAAAAGACTGCAAGAGAGGTATTGTTTCACATCTAATCAAAAATGGAGTTCGATCTGGTGTAAAAGGAGAGGCTGATGTGTTCAGTGAAGCAGATCTAATTTGCAAGCGGGTTGGACTCTTCACTGTCGAGGAAACATTCACAGTTTGTCCCTATCACAGAGATTTTCTAGGTATTCACTGGCGTCCCAAGACCTCTTGTCAGTATCCTAACCATAAGGGAACTGCCAAACCATATCGGAGTTTTAACTCGCGCATGTGTGAGCGGATGATTTCTGCGTTTGGAATTTTAGTGCCAGTCGGTTCTGGTAAGTTATTCTTATATTCATCATGTTTATATTCAGCAAGATTTTGAACAGAAGCTATTTAAATTCTAAAATGAGACACAGTAACAGTAAAATATCTCGCAAGGGTTAATTAAAATTTTCATGACCCTGCATGGACAAAAACTTGGGGGGGGGGGGGGGGGGGGGGTGGGGGGTCTACATTGGTCTATGTACCTGATACAAGTACATATACATGTATAATCATAGTCTGTCCCAAGTTATTGCTTTCATCAATTTTTGATGATTTTTGATTAAAAATACACATCTATGTGAAAGAAATACAGTTGAAATTGATAAAAGAGAAAATATCAAAGATATCTTCATTTACACATACTGTCATTTTTCACTCTGACATAAAATTTCACAGGAATGATAACAAATTCCTAAGTGAATTTATAATGGAAATTTTTACATCTTTTTACCATTAGGAACTCGCTTGGAATACTTATTTTTCAATGTATTATAGCTATTTCATGACTGTTTCAATACAAAATCCCCTGAAGTGGTAGAGGGGGCATTTCAAAACAGGTAATCCAACCTGAACATTTATCATATTTGTGGATGAACGTAGTTTGAGCACAAAGCCTTTAATGTAATGATGATTATCGAAATGTCAAGCGAAAAGTAGTGGAAGCAAAATCTTTGGGCAGAGTATATATAGCTACGAATTCCAAATTACATGTATTTTCATATCTGATTCAATCAGTAGATTTATTTGATCAGCTGATGATTGGTAATTGAAATGCTTTTATACCAGCATGTATTAGAATTTTCATCAACCATACATTATATGATAAAACACATTTTTTGCATGTACAATTAGGAGGCCCAGATGGTATATTCCATCAGGCAATACTTATTCAGAAAAACTGAATGAATTTGGCATCAGGCATACAATGCTCATAAATGCCCTCTTCATATCAGAAGTGAAGGTTGCATGTACAATGAACTGAGTAAACATGTTATCATACATACAATGTATTACAATGGTTAAACACGCTCACTTTAGCTCTCACACATATATACATATAAAGATATATATAATTATAAACAAGAAAATAAACATTGAAATGTTCATCAATGTAAAAAAAAAACACTCTAGGGATATGATAAATCTGTCATTTAAAATTTACCTCTAGAAGTAAAGAAGAGTTGTAAGTCAATTATTATGATAGACTTATTATACAGAGATATATTTTAAAAAAATGATAAATTTAATACTTTTCTCTTAAAATTTTAGGAATATGCAGAAAATGCCATGGAGATTACTTGAATCTTCCATCATCAATAGGAGAGGTAACAAATGCAATCTTATTTTACTACTGTTAATTTCCTGTTGTATAAAATAAGTTACTTATCCATAGTTTCATAATAGTATATGAATGTGAGTTAAGGCAATTAAGGCATGGGCATTTTTAATTCACCTAAGTCAGATGACCTATTACATGTACTTTCCGTTTTTATCCGTCGTCATGCTTCATTGGATGTGTGTTATCATTAAGGCTGGGCTCTATTGATTGTACATGTTACATGTATAATGAAAGGTCATGAGGTTGGTAACCATTGTATTTATATAAGTCCTAGTGCCAAGCATCATACATGTATGCACAAAATATCAAATCCATGCATTTTTCAGTTTTTGAGATGTAAGGGGTGTTTCAGACAAAGACTCCAGGTAAAGTGATCTGTAAGTGTAAATTGCTCTGCTCGGTAGGCAACACAAGAATATGTAGGTCTGTGTGCTGTGATAAAAAGAAATGATTGTATCCAAGTTTAATTAAATTGTAAAATATATTATCTTTATTAGGTTGAAGTTCCCATAGAAGACAACAGAGAACATACAACAGACTCTCTCAAAAACCAGAAGTCTTCATGTACTGATGCTGTATGTAAAACTCATGTCTTGCAGTCAATATTTTGTTAATTTAAAGTGTTTTGAACCTTTCAAGTTGTATTCAACATGTATGGTATTTAAAACCACATAATCAGTGATATCATATGTACATTATACATATATTACATGGCTTCGAGGGCGACAATACCAGAATATTTGTCCCTCGGTGACAGGAAAGCCCAGAGGTTTTATGTCGCCCGATGCCGAAGGCAGAGGGCGACGTAACACTCCAGGGCTTTCCTGTCACCGAGGGACAAATATTCTGGTATTGTCGCCCGAGAAGACATGTAATATATGTTATATAACATTTTTAAACAAATCAAACTCGGGTTATCAACATGTATTTATTTAATTCACAAGGCAGAGGCAAATGTTTTTAAAACACTCACGCTTGAGTTTATCACTTTTGTCGTATTTGCCGAATTTTTTCATCAATTAAACTATCGAGATCATATGAATTAAGATGAACAAACGCAGATGTTGGCTTGACATGTTTAAAATTCGCGGATCTGTTTACGTTTGCTTAGCAACTGGCTCGTTGAATTTCGAACCCGACGTAATTAATATGCAGAATTCTTGCACGCGATGGTGATATTACAGTTTCGGGAGGGCAATATAACTATTTCCTGTGAAATATAACTGTTTCCGGGAGGGCAATATAACTGTTTCCGGTGTGATTCAGCAATTTTCAGGGCATAGTAATAAAATTATCTCATTTGTGACATAACGAGAAAACTTATTCAAAAATGTTATATAACAATTTATACTACATCAAGAAAAGTAAAGGGATAAAATTATGCATTTATAGAGGCTGTTTCAGAATAATTTCAAATTGTATATTTTGCCAATGATGAAATTTGAATCAGCAAGTTCTGCATGATCATTAAGACAGGCATTTAAAATTGCTTCATGCAGCTCTGACTGTGGAGTATTGAAAGGCCTAAAAAAAGATATTAATTTCAGTATTTGGCTTTTATTTATGTGAATTATCAAATGAATATTCTTGGTGCAAATGTATGATTTCATTGCTATAACATTTCCATCATTTTTTTTTCACAGCCTTTGAATGAAACAAATGATGAAGCATGGACTTGCAGACTCCGTACAAGACAGACAGATACTTCCATTTATGAAGACTTAGTACCGGTAAGTGTTGAATGAATTTAATGAATTTCATGTAAACACCAAAAAATCTGAAGAAATACTGTAGTTATACTTCTTCACATACATTTGCATTAGGAGAGGCAGTCAGACTGTAAAGTGCATCAATTAAAATTGTAAATGTCATGAGAGTGAAAACCTTCTCCACACCCATATGAAGAGATTAGAAAGTAGTGGCCATGAAAAAGAACCCCAAATTGTTACATGTGCTCAAGTGGGTTATGTGGATCACATGTCAAACAAATATATATGTTGCAAAAACTAACATTTGCTGTCTTCAAAGTACATGTACATGCATAATATGCATGTATACATTGTAGTACATGTAGCTGTAATTTATTAATGTACATAACTTTTGATTTTGTAACAGAGTGATAGTCAAAGCAGTGCAGTTTGCAGCCAAAGTTCTAACTGGAGTCAGGAAGAGGAGGCACTTCCCCTTCAAGAAATTCAGTTGGCTGATGTTAATGCAGCCATCAACATCATAAGCCAAGGTCAAATTAGTCCTCTTCGCTCAAGACTAGGCACAGACTTGGTGGATGTTAAAGAACGAACTTTAAGGTGACTAAATTACACTAATGTATTAAGATTTAACTTTTTTTCTTGGATGAAAATAATACGAGACCATCATTGTTTCCATGCACAATAACATTTGTTTATTATACCCCCTGCAAACAATAATGGAGAGGGGTTATAGGAATCACCTTGTCCATCTGTCTTTGCTGGGCTTTAACTTTGTAATGGAGATTCAGTGATATCTCATACTTGGTATAAAGAATTGTTTATAACCTGAGGCTGTGTAATGAGTATGCCCCAAGATCATTCTACAAGTTCAAGGTTATTTGCAAAAAATGTACTGTCTACAACTTAGAAGTTAATACTTGACACAAAGATAGCTTATGACTTTAGGGTTGTCATAATCTAAGCAAAGGTCATTTTGACAATTTCAAGGTTACAGGCAGAAAAAAGTGTTAAATTTGTGTTTGATGTATAATTTTCTAATTAATGAACATTAGTTCATTCTTCACACAAAGTTTAAATGTGTCTTGAAGTTATGTCCAAATTTACTCAAAGATTAGTTAATTGTGAGCATGCCCACAATGCTTCTAGTCTCATATGCACAGGTGTAGCTTTTGTCTATTTTGTGTCATGCACTCTTAACTACCTGTATCTTAATTGTTTTTGTAATTATTAGGTACTACAAAAGGAAAGCAGAAGAGACTTGTACAGCTCTGCTAGATGCGATTGCTCCTCATCAAGGACAAAGACTAAAGAGAATAGTTTTACCAAGTTCAGAATCTTCTGATGATGACCTTTTCAGTGTTGTTGGTGAAATGTACCACAATATCAAAGATGCAAATTTGAAATGTCAACTTTTGTCCTTGATAGTACACAGGTGTTCTAAGGCTGAACTATTGACAAAATTTCCAGAGAGTACAAAACATCAGATAGACAAAGCTAGAAGACATGCTTTTGTATATGGTCCTGGATCAGATGTTCAACTAAAAGCATCTTCTCAACACAGAGAGAGAATCAATTATGCTAAGTTACAACATGCGGTTGAATTTTTGCAGTGACCCATCATTCAACGAGATTTCATCATACACTACAAGGAACCTAAAGCTAGATTCTGGAAACACTTTAGTAATTCCTGATATAGTTAGGACTATGATCCATTCAAATTTGATCAAACTTTACAATGCTTATTGCACTAGTATCAACTTTGAGCCTCTAAGTGAGTCGACTCTATATGAAGTGCTAAATGCATGCAGTGCCTCAAAACGGAAGTGCCTGAAAGGACTTGATAATATTGCAGTTGATGGTTCGTCAGCTTTTGACAGTCTGAGTAGCTTAGTAGATAAGCTTGATGAACCTCAACAATGGAAAAAAGAAATGAAGGAGAAGCTGTTTAATGCACGACTGTACTTGAAGACTGACTACAAACTTCACATCAAGCGAGAGGATGAATGTGCTTTCCACTGCTTACAGTATGCACTGAGTGACCCCAAATCAAGCCTTCTTGGTGTTACATGTGATCATGAACATAACCAAAACTGCAGCAGATGTTATATATTTGGTGAGGCTGTGACAGAAATCCGTGAGGTCATCATAAAGACTCCATCAGAAGAGCAAGAGGTATTTTTGCAAGATTTAGAAATGTCCATTACCCAAGTAGAAGACTGGAGATCTCATATTGTAAGAACCGTGAATCAGGATGATGGAAGAATAGACGTTCTGCATGACCTGAAGAACAACGAAGTCCTAGTGATTTTAGACTGGGCAATGAAGTACTTGCCACAGATGTACCGGGAGAAAATGAAAGACTTCTTTGGTCAGAAAGGTGTACACTGGCATGTATGTGTTGCAGTTTTCATGGATCAAAATGGAAGTTTGGTGGTAAGCTAATGTATTAATATTACTCTTATACTAAGTAATTAGCAAAGGTCTGTCAATTGATTTTCAGGGTTTTTTTGCCTACAGTGTTAGATATACTTGTGTATAAAATGTGTATGGCATTTGAAAGTTTTGTTGTTTATGTTTAGAAAAAAAATGAAACTGTCTTACATTATAGGTCCATGTACCTTAAACAATTTTACTCTTTTGTACTTGTAGCACAAGACATTTACTCACATAATGGATTATGTGAAACAGGACTTCTTTGCCGTTCTTTCACTACTAGAACATACACTAGTAACCATTAAACAACATATGCCAAACATTACGGAAGCTTACCTGAGATCAGACAATGCTGGGTGCTACCATTGTGGGCAGATATGGCTCTCCATACCATCATTGTCAGAGAGAACAGGTATTTTGGTTTTTGTTTTAATTTCTGCACAGTATACAAATACATGTATATTGTACAATGAAAGCATCTTACATAGTTGTAGCTTTGGAATTGCTTTTTGGATGTTGTTTATTTTTAAGAAATGAGTGTTTTTCCTTGCTTTTTGGTAATCATGATTTCATCAATCTTAAAAATAAGGTTCAAATGTTTAAATTTCTTTTTTATAGTCATATATTATCTGTTTGAACATTATGCAAATGAAAGTCTTATGCCCTTTAAAAGAACCTTTGAGAATGTATATATATACATTCATGTATATAAAAGCATTAAATCGTTATTTTTGGAAAGATGAAGTATTATAAGTGCAATGGTGTGTGCAAACAAACTGAGTAACTTTCAAAATAAAAGCATAATTTACCATAACATTTTGACCTTCTGTACATGTTATGGTGTTTAGAATGCTTTCCACACATATTATAAGCAAAATACATGTGCATGTGCATGTGTAATGTAAATGTACTGTAGTTATTAATATTATAAAAAAAATTATTTGTGACTGTGTATTTTATTATTTTAGGTATTACTGTGAAGCGTTATGACTATAGTGAAGCACAGAGTGGAAAGAGTTACTGCGATGCTAAAATTGCTCATATGAGGTCAAAGATGAGGATATTTTCTTCCGAAGGTCACAATATATGTACAGCAACCCAAATGAAGGAAGCAATTGATAGTGGAGCAGGAGTAAAGGGAACTTGCATTGCTGTTGTTGATGTTGATGTCACCAAACAAGAAGTCACAAAACATTCATGGAAGGGAGTGAGCTTCATATCGAACATAGAGTTCACATCAACAGGAATTAAGACATGGAGGGCCTACGGAATTGGAGAGGGGTGCTTTAAGGACACAGATAGTCTTCAGAAACTAGGACAAACCCAGTCGGCTACCTGTCTGAAAATCATCAGCGACTTTAACTATCCTGAGAACCATGGTACAATTCATCTCAAGACGCCAAATACAGATGATGAATCAGGATCACATGATCGGTCTGATAGCATATTAAATGACGAGGAGGAGTGCGAGAGCGAACCTACTGGAATGAACTCTAAATTGTTCTTTTGTCCTGAATATGGATGTGTGAAGTCATATCAGACTTTTGGTAAACTTAATGAGCATCTGCTCATTGGGAATCATGTGTTCAAAAAATTGTCAGAATCGTCAAGTGATAAAACAAAGAAACTATGGGCAGAAACGTGCAACAGTGTGCTGACAACTACTCGTCCTAGAGTTGAACATGAACCAGAGGCTTCAGACAGTGTGGATTTGCCAGTTCGAGGATGGGCTTTGAAGAAAGAAAAAAGATACAGCAGATTCTCTCAAAAAGTGAAGGATTTCTTGACTGATTTATTTAAGAAAGGGGAGGAAAGTGGTAGAAAGGAGAATCCCACAGCTGTTGCATTAGAGATGCGGAATCTGGTGGAAGATGGAAGAAAGAAGTTTTCACCGTGTGAATGGCTACAGCCAAGTCAAATTTCATCCTTTTTTTCACGACTTGCTGTAAATTCCAGTCAAGCAAATGTGATTTGTGCCGAAAAGCTTGGATTAGATGACAGTGACTTGCTGAGTGTTCTAAGTGAACTTCAAAATGCAGAAGTTTTTCAAAATACATGTATCACTTGAACCTAGTTCATACTTGTCAACACAAATCACATTTGTTTGAGTCAAGTTTACATCCTAAGATATTTATATGGCATATCCATAACATAGTGTGGTCAAACTTAGTAATGCCATGTTGTTGATTTTTGTTTTGGATGTTATTTTCCCTTAGGCTTCTGCTGTGAATTTTGTACATCATCATTAGAAAATCCTCCATTTTATCTCACCCGATCTGAAAGCTCTATTGTGTTTTTCTGAGCAAATTTTGTTTGGAGTTGATGGTTTGACCTCTTCTCAAAACCACTGATGTAGAATCAAATTTGGTTAAATAAGGACCCATGGAGATAGGGTGGAGTCTTAATAGAAAATAAAACATACAGGATAAAAATCTAAATGGAAGACAGATAAGAACTTAGTATATAAGTTGTTTCTGAATGCTAGACTTTTTCTCTTTAAATTGTTTTATTCTCTGGTTGATTGTTCAGGCCCTTAGGCCTCTTGTTTGGGATTGCATCAAAAGGTAAAATTAAACAGCCTTCTATTAATTTTGAGGTCAATGTAAATAGCAATTCCTATATACCAGTAATAATATATGTTTACTCATGACATCTGTATTTTTCTAATCTTTTGTAATTAAACTTTATGCAATAATGCTATACACTTTGCATAAGATCTCTATTAGGCAAAAAGGTCAATGTCACATGTTGCCATAGCAACCAATAATGTCACTTATTTATGATTCAGTATCTTACGTTTGCTCTGTATATCATTTCTTTTTTAATTTAGTGGAACTATCAATTAATAAGATAATTTTGTTAAGGGGATAGAGGATTATATTCAGAATGTTTAATGTTAGAAATTGTCGAAATACGTTAAAAACGCCTTTTTTCCCCCAAAGTGTGTTTCATCAAAAAACTGAAAACGCAGAATTTTTATTTGATAATTTACATATCCTAAGGTTACAGTTTCTGAATTCATCAATGAAATTATACACACTGATTGCTTTTTCATGAATTTCCACTTAAAAGTAATTAAAATTTAGGCATTTTTGAGAATTGCTCAACTGGGCTATTTATAGATTTCAAGAATCAGTATTGCTTAGAAACATTAAAAAAATCAAAACTTGAATTGTTGAAATAAATACATTTTTTATTATAGTTTTTGAAAATAACAAAAATTTCTTTATGAAATTTGCAGTGATTGATGGATTTTGTGTTGAAAATACAGTAAAATTGTTATTTTCCTGCACATTTGTTTGTTCTTTCATCCAAGAATGATATCCAGTTGGTTACCATAGCAACGATTAACAATGAAAAAAAAAGTTATGTTCAAAGCTCAAGTCTGTGAACATACATTACATAAAAATGATCAAATATATTTTTCATCATGCACATGTGCCACCCTCTGCCTGAATCTTACATAGAACAGTACTTAACAAATTGCATGGTTAATTCATTTACAACTTACATTAAGAGTGCCAACTTACAAAGAGGTGGATCCAACTTTAAGCTTAAGGAAGGAGTCTTTTCTGGTTTTCGACTTGTCAAACGTAAATTTGATTAATTGTTCATTAAATCAAGATGAAAGGAAATTAAAATAGTATATTTTTCTATCTTTTTTACTATCATACAACTTGGCATAGAAAAATGTAATCAATGTTTAGAATGAAACAAGGACTATATTTTTGGCGTAATATTGGCGTAGGAAAATATCACATGTTGAGCAATTCAGAATTGCTGCAGATTATATATATATATAATGAGTCTGTTTTAGCATTTTAAAAACAATAACAATAATGTTGGATTTTTTTTTTACTAATGTGAACTAATGATATGATACTTGGTTTCTGAATATGTTTGTAGAATATGATTTGCCTATCAAATAAATTTTTTATAAGCTTTTTAAAGCGCCCATTCTATACATTGATTTTTGTGAAAAAATCACTAAAATCAGTTTTTCTCTCTTATGAAACGGTCAATATATTAGCTTTTCTGTCAATTTATATCTTTATATAAAGTCTTCATAATACATAAAAATTAGAAATATTTTATTATTGGAAGCATAAAAAAAATAATCAAAATTTCTTCAAAATTTAAGAAAATTAGAGGAAATGCGGGCTAAGCAATATCAATTTTAGTATAAATATTTATTCCAATTTAGTAGTATAAGCTGATAGACACTCTCATGGTCTATGATTTCATTGAAGATTTGAATCTTCAAATCTTAAATAAATGTCTACAGAACTATAAAGAGCTACACTTATTTTTATCACTCTTTACGTTGAGGAAAAAGGTAGTGACCTTGACCTGACCTTTTTCCGAAAACAAAAAGGTCAAATTTAATTAAACTGATAGAATCATTAAGTAATATGATCCATTTGACTGTGTCAAAATTTCATGCATTTCTTATAATAAGAAGTATGTTTGATAATGAAAAGACTCCTTCCTTAACTTCATTTCGGATCACTTTGGAATTTCAACACTTTGGATTAATTCGTACCTCCGATAACAACAATCATCCATACAAGTGACGTATACAACCGGTTGGTGCCGATTGAATTCGCATGCATATATTGAACCATACGTTACTTTAACCAAATACTTTGCGGATGACATGTCTACAACTTATTATCCGGAAGCATGTGTTTCTGTATGTAAACAACGAAGGAAAGTGTCAACTGTGAATGTCTTATGTGTTATTCCTTCTGTGGATGTAATCTAATTTTATTTAAATACTGTGCATTTTGTTCCATTCCTTTGTGGATTTAATCTGGATTTATTTAATTTAATTTCAATTATTTTGGATCATTCATTTGTGTGGTGGCCCTGCAGTGTTTCAATTTTTTACTCATTTGGATTTAATTCTTGTGCTTTTTTTGCTATTTAACAAGTTGGTGTTGTGATCTTCTGCGGTGAAAATCAACTCAATTAAAGTTCACAGTCTCAGTAAAACTAAGGATTGGTAAGCAAAATAATAATTTTAAAACATGTTTAAATACTTAAAAGTAAACAAGTAGGAAAACTGCATGACATTTACTAGCACAGAATGTTGCATGTTCTTATTAACATAGTAATGTTGTAGAACTGTCAGGTCAAGTCATTTATTGAAGTCAGTTGATATTTTGTTTTGAAAACAGTCATTAGATAAGTGTGTGTATTGAACAAGTGTGTACTTTGAGACATTATTGACAGTGACTGGTTTAGTTCTATGTTGATTGAAATTGGTTTGTCGTCTTACAACATTGTATAGACCTTAAATTAGATCAGTACTATAGCTGAAATATTATTGAGCATTGCTTTTGATCAAAATTGTGTGTTGTCATTTTAGTCCAAATACATATGTAGGTCATTAGAGTCATAAGTTGATTTACATGAGAATATATACCTGTTTAAAAGTGTGAGAGTGTTACAGTTCGAACAACTCGCGTTTGCCGTGAACAAGTGCACTATTCGAGTTCGGATTGTTTAGGTTGGCATAAACATAATACTTCATTTGTCAAAAATATGGCAACCAAAGGAAAAAAACCCCCATGAAAACATTAAAGGATTTAGGACTAAATCCAAAGTATGACACACCAGAGGAGCTTGAAAAGTGGTTGAAATAGATAGCAGACAGAAAAACAGACACAAAATCAACTACCATTCATGCAAATCAGCCTAAACTTTCAATTTTATATGGAGAAAATGCAACAAAAGGTGAAGTAGACTATGAACAATGGCGGTACAAAGTGAAAAGTTTATTACTTGAAGAAACCTACAAAGAGGATATGATTATGCAAGCAATTAGAAGGTCGGTCAGATGTGAAGCGAGCAGAATACTGATGAGACTAGGAACAGGTGTGGATATAGAAACAATATTGGAGAAATTTGAAAGTGTCTATGGCACTGTGGACACTAAAGAAGAACTTTTAGCCAAATTTTATAGTGCAAAACAAGGCGAATCAGAAGATATTATAGCCTGGTCATTTAGACTTGAAGATTTATTGTCAAGAGTTGTTGAGCAAAGAATGATTTCACACCATGATTCAGATAAAATGTTAAGAACTAAATTCTGGGCAGGACTCACACAGGACTTGAAAGATATTTCAGGATTCAGGTTTGAAGTGATGAAAGATTTTGACAAGCTCAGAGTAGAATTAAGAAAAATGGAGAGAGAACACAAACCACCAGAAACAGAAACAAAGAAAACAACAAACTTGATACAACATGTATCTCCAGCTACTGAAAATAAGAAAAATGTTCAGCCAGAATCTGAAGTAACAAAACTGAAACAGTTAGTTCAAGACATGTCTAAAAGGTTCACCCCAGGTCAATTCTTAGTGAAATACAACCAGGAGAGTTTAGCAACTTTTCAGCAAATGAAATGCAGACCTATTCGATGTCAGATCATTTGAAAAACATTGAACTAGGAAACTTAACACTTACAAATCAACAAAAGGAGAAAGTATGGAAATTACTAAGAGAATACAATGATATCTTTTCTAAGGGAGACACAGATATAGGTCATTTTACTATGTAAAACATCAACTCAACTTATCAGATGAGTCACCATTAAAACAAAGACACATCGAACAACTGTTATCTGCTGGAATATTAAGAAAATCCAAGTCTCCTTTTGCTTCGAATGCCGTTTTTGTAAAGAAAAAGGATGGTACCATCAGGATGTGTGTAGTTTATAGGATTAGAGGATATTTTAGACACACTTTCTGGATCCAATTTTTTTTTCAGTACTTGATATGAAATCAGGCTACCACCAGGTTGAAATTGACGAGGCTCATAAACACAGAACAGCTTTTACTGTTGGACCGATTGAATTTTATGAATTTAATCGTCTACCGTTTGGGGTCTATCCAACAATCCAGCTACGTATCAACGCATCATGGAGGAATGTCTTGGAGACTTAAACATGATTGAATTACAACGAAAGATAAACAAATTGCTGAGCCACATAAGCCTTGTTGTTCATTATTAAAATAACCATGGTTTACATAAGCAATGAATTAACTTGTTAAACTCCATGAAAACTGCCCACTTGTTTTACATCTCTGACTTTCTGAAACCGAGAAGAATTAACAAAAAATGTCTTCTGTGTGAGTTAAACATAAAGCAGGATTTGTACTTTTTTGAAGTGACAGAAAGTCAGAGCACCCTCTTACTGAGAAATGATTGCCTATGAATTTACACATTTTATCATTCAAATTCAGGCACTATATTAGAATGATTTGGGCTAACTAATAAGGTTGGGATGAAACTTCAATAATGCTTCCTTAAATTGAAATTCTGGGAAGGAATCAGAGTCCGTGTTATAGAATTTCGAAGGTTATAAATTGGTCAGTTTCTAGATCAAACTGAGCATCGTCGTATTAGAAGACTGTCAATGGATTGTCTGTGGCCACGACCGACCATAAGTCTTCACATGTATCTTCCCGACTCTCTTAATTAAAATTGGAGAGGAAAATTATCGGCAGTTGTTTGCGACGGGGCAATGAAATTCTCGGAGCAATCTTTGTAAAGTCACAATTCAAGTAATAAATGTGTCATACAATGTATGTAAATCACTACAAGCATGTATGTGGAGACTCACTGGTTTGAAATTACATTATTTTTTTCCAGTCAGTTGCAACAAAGAGAATTGAGGTGGCTTGAATGTACGTGGCGTACATGTATATATCACCCATTTCAGTTAAAAATTTTCATCCCTGTTCGTTCCTCTTAATATCCAGCCATGGTGTTTTTTATTTCAATTTTTAAGAATATACGATTAAAGCAATTAAAAAAAAAATCGACACAGTATATACAAAATGAGCCCCCACCCCCCAATGGTTCTAGATATTAAGTATTGCATCATTTCAATGTGTAAATGTTAATTCCTGCGCCTGCGCGGAATATCATCTAGTATCTCAAACTTTGCATAATAGACCCATATTTTTGGTTTTATATTCTGATTTTATTGGATTTTCCTGAAATATCTATTATAATCTGAGAAAAAAAACTGAGACTTTTTAATATAATTTCTTTGCATATTGAATTATTAATGAATAAACAGGCGTTTTATTATTGCAACAAGGTAAAAATATTAATGAGGTGAAGAAATTGTGAACTTTTTCTTTATGAATATTTAGATTTTATTCACTTTTATGAGAATGAATTCGTACATGATGCGATGGTTCATTCCGATAAAAAATTATAGAGGGAAAAGTCCTTAAAAAGCTAAACACTGTACAACTATGACGTGGCATTTGCGCCAATGTGAATCTATTTTTAGGCATGACATCAGTAAAAATTTTAGAGCATTAAAATCAGCTTAATATAATGTCTTAAACAAATCTAAAGCCGTGTAATAGACCATATATTTAACCATATAACAAAATAAAAAATAAACTTGTTTTCATTAATGTGCAAAGTATTACACACATAAGTAACAATTAATTCATCGCCAAAATATGGCGAACCATGCATGTATAACAAAGCGTTACCCGTGTAGACTTGATGTTATCAGAATAACGACGGGACTTGTCTTATCTACTTACCAAAATGAACGCCTCGATGAACAGGAGGAATGGAATAAGCATACACTGCATTCTATATCTTTGTAATATATTTGCATTATTAAGACTGACGAAGGCGGAGGAATATAAATGTACTTGGAAAATGCAGGGGTGCATGAGGGGATAACATAGTCGAAGTAATAAACGCAAAGATTACATGCTAGTTGTCTTTATTTACTTTTTTGCAGACTGGAAATTAAAGTCGTTTCATATAAATATGTTATAATATTTTATTTCTGCCAAAGGTTCGCCACTGGTGTAAAACGACTTTTCCAGTCGGCGAGTAAAGTTTTGACGCTACTTGTGCAAATAGAAGCAAACGAATGAAAACATGTTGAGTTTTTTAAGAAGATAAACCATATCAGAAGAGGCGGATAAAATAACTTTTCCGCTGCATTTCTGTTGAAAGTGAAACTATTGCAGTTCACAAAATTGGCACTTTACGTAATTGGGAGTTAAAGACCTTGTTTTATTATCATACTTTATTTACATTATCCAGTGTCTTTGCCTGTGATAACACTACGTATCGATTTTGTACTATATAACTTGTAATACAAATCACGCCAAATTGAGGCGCCAGCGGGGTTTGTGTATTTATATTTAAATATTTAATCGTATGATGGCCTAAAATTATATAAATATAAGTAATAAGGAATCATTCTTTGAATATTATGAGGTGATAATTTCGGTCGAGGCGTGATCAAATCTATCATAAAGCCCGAAGGGCTTTATTGGATTCGATCACGCCCCGACCAAAATTATCACCTCATAATACTCAAAGAATGATTCCTTATTCCTTATATAGGGTAAATGGTTATTATATGTTATGTTAAAGTTTTGTTATTCAAAGAATGCAAACCTAAATCTGTAACAATCGTAGTAATTCTATAACTTCAATTTCACTGTTCAATACCTAATTTATTTTCCCTTCAATTTCTTACATGGTCCCAAATAAGTCGAGGGGGGACTCCATTTAAGTTCAGTAGGGAACTCCTCAGAAAATATCGAATCTTAGTTCGTTCCGGTGATGTTGCTACGAGGGTCAATCAAAAAAATACGAGGACTTTTTCCATAGCTATGTTTTTAAACGTCATAGTATTATTAAATTCAGTAAACATAAAATAGAAATTGTTTCAAACAGTTTGAAATTAAAAAAAATCATTTATTCCTTTATTTCTAAGAATTATTTAGAATCTAATCCTGCAAAATGAGGTCACGGCGCACGAGTTAACTTTGTGTTGTCAACAATTCATCATATTATGTTGAAAGTAATATTTCCATAAATTGGGCTTAAGGTGGAATAACACATCAACACAAAATGGCTGACCCCTGATCGAAACGACATTTCGTTTTATTTAAAGGATTTTATGGCCTGAAACATGTAACTTATTCCATAGCCGAGTGGATAATGTGTCGGACTTGTGATCCGTACATCCCGAGTTCGAATCCTGCAGGGGCGTTTGTTGTTACTTACTGGAATAATTATTTTAGATATTCATTTTTTATCCCCAAACTGCAATTTTTTCGCTTATTTGACATTTGTACAGTTTATTTATCTTTATATCTTTCATTTTCAAAAAATTTCCTGTTAATTTGAGTGACATTTTCCAGGTGTGTTATTCCACCTTTTAAAACCAAATAATATTGAAACCTAAAATAAAAAATTGTCAAGATATTCTATGTACCAAATAATGACGAGATATATAGATTTGTCGAACGGATATCAGTAACAAAAGACATACAGTCCTCTTTAAAATTGACTAAAATTATTGACGTTGCCGAACGTCACGGCGCATCGAAAAGTATAAACAGTATGGATATAACTCGGGGGAAAAAGCCGATACTAACTGTGAAAATGCCCAATGGCGGGAAAAAAATAAGTCAAACACTGTATTTCACTCGCACACATTTTGTGGATTTGTGGTAAATGTATTTTGAACATCAAACAATACGAAAGAGAGTAGAATATCTTTAGATATTTGATTAAAAAATAAACAACGTCATCAGACATTCAGAGATTTCTTTACTGTCAACGAAGAGACATGCGCTAAAGAATAAAAAAAAACCTCGAGGAACTTATGGTTTTCGAAAAAAATGTGAACAGCTTAGATGTCAAGTGAACTATCGCCGATTTAAATTGTATGCTGAAAAACACAAAAGACTCAGAGTAATATAAGGATTGGATATTTCTGTTAACAGTACGTGCATTATCATGACGTCGTGTTTTCAACGTTACCGTGCGCTGTGACGAGAAAACATGTTGAATACAAAAATCGGGTAAACCATTCAATCAAATGGAACAAAACTTCTTATATCAATAAAATTAGTATTCTTACATAAATTAATCTGTTAGTTATGAATTAACTAAAAAATATATGATAAACAGCCACATTGTTTTCGTATTTTTTGATTGACCCTCGTATTAACAGACTTGCACTTATTGTCCTATTTTGTTTTAATGTATTTATATTTCTTACTTCCACTGTTTGCTCAAAAATATTAATTCCTGCTATCATAGATGATTGGTATCATTTAACGGTCAACGTATTAAATACAGAGACTTGAGTAAGTCTACTATAAATACGGCAAGTATTGAACCAACAAAATGAAAAATAAGGTTCAGAATTATACATGCACATTTTTAAAACTAACCATATGAAAGAAATCTCTTTTTCCCGACCTCCGTCTTCTAAGCATCTATTCTGCTGTGAAAGCATGTTTGGTTGACATTATTAATGGTTTCTGATTGGAACAAAATTTAGAAATACCTATATGATATAAGATTTTATTAGTTTCTTCAATATAATGTTTGACTGTTTATAGGAAAATCAGATTTTAGAGATACCATGCCTAATATGTAAAAAGGTCGATCTATTGTGTCAGTAAAATTAAAATATAATGTATACGTAATGCTATGAATTTTCTTATGATTCATCTTATTAAAATTCTTGTTTTTAATTTTTTGTTTAATTTTAAGCGTATCTTCATGTGTAAAACAAAATTTTTACTGAACTCTTTATTTCAATTTAATCTTTTGTTTAATACAGATTAAAACAAGTCTATACATGCTCAGTTTTATGCTTATACTATATATCCGAGAATACGCGACCCCCCCCCCCCCCCAATCCCCCGAGGAAAATATCAAACTTTTGATTAGAATTTGAAAAATACGAGCAATATATGTGTAGTAAAACCAAATAAATAACATGACTATGCTATTCTATTTAAGACATTACCTCAAAGAAAAAAACCCCGTTCTTTATCAAAGGCCATGTCGATCCCAATTCCCCCCTTGGTACCCCTTATTTGAATTCCCCCTTACATTTTCCCTCGCATTCTCGTATTCGAATTTAGAGGAGCTGTACATAGCATTATTCAATCTAATGTGGACTCAAGGTTAAATGAAAAGGAATATAATTTCTCAAACAGTTCTATCCTTTCCTAAATCGTAGCATATACATGTATAAATTTAAAATTTGTAAACACCGGCCTCTTTACATAGCAAAAACTAGTTCTACTGAATTCTAGATAAAATATTACTTCATAATATCTATTTCCCATGCATCATATCCCAAATAACAACTAAAATTCCTGTCTGATTATTATTACCATAACACTTCTTCGGGATCAATGAAACATGAATTAGAGATTACTCCTGCCTTCGTGTACATTATTTGCAGTGGCGGATCCAGCAATTTATATGCGTCCCCAATCGCTGAAAATGCAGTTTAGATTTCTAACTCAAGCCTTAATGGGCTAAGAAGACGCATTTTAAAATGTCAAACCAAATTAATTGCAGAAGGGATTTATTTAAGCGGACACTTCCGAGAACCATAAAAAATTGGCGACACTGTTATTTTTTCACAATTTCAATAAAAAACCTGAACACCCCTGAGTCGTACATGTTACATCAAAAAACTACCGAAACACTCTTCAACTACCATAATGACTATTACTGAATATAAAAATAATAAAAATTATTACAAAAACAAAAGCAATATATGTTTTAGCATGTCGGTTACTATAGTATATCTAAAACAAGTTTGGTTGATTGATGACGCCAATCCTAAATTCTTTTTCTGTAATTTTACTGAATTTAAAAAAAAACAAAAAAACTTTGGTCATAAAATGGGGTGGGGGGTGTGTAGGATGTCCCGGTGTAATGAAGTATAATGACCCCCGTAGAATAATGACCGGGGTCATTTTTTTGACGTAGAATAATGCCCCCCCCCCCCAGGCTGAAGAATAATTGGATTTTTCTAAAGAAAAAAGACTTGGGGGTTATTTTCCTTTATGTTAAATATGACGAAAGAGTAGAAATTTGTTATCCCGTATCCAAGATATTATTTACTCTTTTCAACTGATTTTGAAGTTATAAACACCGAACTTGTGAATAAATCGCTGTATACTAGTTTTTCATATCCGTAGCAAGCACACACAAAAAATAGGACAAATTGATTGTTAACAGTTACGTCACTTCTCTCGTCGACATATGGTGGGAAATGACGCAAATAAAGAAAACCAAATTCATACACAATAAGGATATTGTGTGATTATTAACGAACAATAATCATGAAATAATAATTGTTGTTATAATACAAGCAATATTTATTGGTGAATGAATTGTCAATCGAAGAATGATACATGTATATATTTTATGAAAAAAAATAGGGAGGCAGGTAACGTTGGAATATGAATACTTCTCATTTACATCTCTGGGGAAAGTGGTTTTTTTTTAAAAATCAGTTTACGTTACTTTTGTTTCCTTCTACGTAATACATTAACATCGATATTCTAAACATTTGTTGTAATGTTGTATTTGTGATCATAAATAGACTTTATTATTTTAGAGCAAATGTATGAAGAGAATCTGACTATAGTACATCTTAAAGGGCTATTATCAAACAAAATTGTATTTTATTTTAATATGATAAATTGATAAAACATTGTCTGAAAATAAAATACCACCAAAAATCTCTGTTGAAATATTCATAATTAAAACACACGAAGCGTTCAAAATTTGACCTTCGTGATATGCATATTCAAAAAGCAACCTTCTACGCGCCATTGCATGTGACGTCATAGAAGCAATTCAGCGAGAAGGCGAGGGGAGACTGCGGACAGTGATAGATCATCAGATAAGATAATTAGCCACACGCCGCGATACAGTTGGCCCGTTGTCGGATTAATAGCCACCATGCCTTTCTGTGCTGCCTTTGGTTGTGCTAGTGTGCATAAAAAAGTATGTGGGTGAGCTTTTTCAGCTTCCCCAAAGATTCGGCGAGAAGGAAAATATTGATGATATACTGTCGATGAGATAAGTTTGTGCCAGAAAACCACAGAGTTTTGTGCTCCAAACATTTTTCTACGGACCGACTAGAAAGAGACCTCAATATATTAGAGCGACTTGGATACGCAAATGCCAGAATTAGTCTGAAAGGGGATGTAGTTCCCGACGTGCCCCTTCGTGTACAAGCTGCGCCTCTCGTCCTACCACCAAAGACTCGAGGAGCATTTGCTAAACGCAACAAGCCTTATGTAAGTCTCTCTTTTATATCTTATAATTCAAAAATATATTAACATATTCATTCTGAAAAATCCAATTTAAAAACATAATATATGATTACTTATACTCAGCAAACTCGGACGCGATTCTGGAATTGTTTTATAAATGATATAAATGACAATAAAATGATTATTACAAATTAAATATATAAATATTATATAGAGTACTCTCTCTCTCTCTCGTGAGAGGTTATTGATGTCTGACAAATTATATTTTTCGAGATCCTTTCATGTTTTATTGTCATATAAGTTGCCCACCCCCTTTAAAAAATAATGTTACATACATGTACTGTGGCATCTCAGAATTCTGAAAACTTTGTAAACAAAGTTAAAATGATATATATTTATTTTATAGCTTTTACATGAAGCACTGCAAGAGGTGGGATTGAGAAATGGAAACGATGCAACACCAGTGACTATCCATCATGATGGAGAAGCACCACCAAATTCTGAGCCTAAGACTGCTGTACCAGAACCTGAAGACCCCCCAGTCAGTTCCAGTTAGACATGTACCACCCTTACAAAGAAATGCCAGGCTCCCATAACTGTCCCTCAAAGAACTCGAAGGATTCAGGTTTCAATGACAGATAAAAACTGTATAACAGTGTCGAAGGGTGTGCAGTGCTCAAGTTTATTTGATGGAGTGTCACTCAGGGAAGCTGCTGGATTGGTCCCATTAGCAGAGCCCAAACAGGGAGCTAACTAATTTATCTTGGATGAGGATACCCAGAGTGATGTTGAAGAAGATTAAGACCAGGCTGACTCAGACTATGATCCCTTTGAAGAGGAGGACGAAGAAAGCAATGAAGAAGATCAGGTCTATGAAAACGGGATCCCTCTACGCACTGCTGTTCATCCAGAGGAAGAGCGGCAGTTCCTGGTTGCTGAGTCCTGGCTAGCCAAGCTTCTTGAGAAATGTGGGATTTGTGGCAGTCCATGCATGTCATCATTGAACTTTACAAGGGGAACTATGGTAGGGACAAGATCACAATGCACCTGTGGACATGTTTGTGAGTGGGAGAGCCAACAGTGTTTGAATGGGATGCCATGGTCTAACAGTTGCTGGAGCCATTGTGTTCAGTGGGTTAAATGCCGCAAAGTGTCTTCGACTGTTCCAGCACTTAAAACTGCAGATGATGTCAACCTCAACATTTAGTAGGATCCAATCTGCATATGTCTTTCCATCTTGTATCTTTACATGGGATTACCATTTGGAAACCCTGCTTCAAGAATACCAAGGTCAAAGGTTAACATTAGGTGGTGATGCAAGATGTGATTCCCCTGGTTATTCAGCGAAATATGGATCCTACACTTTGATGGATTTGGAGACGGGGAAAATTTTGGATTTTCAGTTAGTTCAGGTATATTCATGTTATCAAATGTTCAAATGTTTTAGATTTAACTTTTAATTTAAAACTTTAATACTTCATTGAAAACTTTTTGTAAGTAATTGTAAAAATTGTTAAAAAAGACAAACTTTTTCCTACATGTAAATATATCAATGAACAAAACCAAAAATATAAGACTTTTTACACAAATTTTAGAGTAATGAAGTCAAAAGCTCTGTACACATGGAGTTGGAGGGTCTGAAGAGGGGAATTCAGCAACTTGAAGATGCAGGCCTCCAGATTGACAACATCATTACTGACAGGCACGGGATGGTCAGAAAATTCATGCGCACAGAACATCCAGACAAACACCATTACTTTGATGTTTGGCATGTAGCTAAAGGTAGGTACAATTTTAGATCTATCTATAAATAATGTGCAAAAAAGTTATGTGGTATTAAAATAAGATATCTAGTTTAAGATACAATATTTGTAAGTGATAAATTTAAAATAATAATATAATAATAAATATTTTATTTTTATTTAGGTATTTCAAAGATTTGGAGGCTGCTTCTAAGAAAAGGGACTGTGCAGACATCCGCCCTGGATTAAAAGCTCGGTCAACCATTGCTATTGGGTTGCAGCTTCTTGTGGTGAAGATGGGTACTTGAAGGAGCAGAAGTGGTCTTCGCTTACGGAACATGTCACCAACAAGCATGAACACTGTGAGCACTGAGTGTTGGAGGAGGACAGGTTATGAATCAAAGAAAGTAATTTTAGATACTGATGATAAATAAATGTATATACAGTATTTTTCAGATAATAGATGATGCGAGATATACCAAAGCTGTCACCGCTACATCAGACCTATGGATTGGAAGTTTACCACAGTGTGGTAAATATTTTTGCTCCCAAGAACACCCACTTCTTTTATCCAGCTATGATGACTAGGTAAGATTATTCAGCAAGTAAACTATTATATCAAGTGTCTCTGAAAAACAATTAAATTCAACATATCTTACTCTTACTATTCTATTTCAGGTTGTGTGTAGCAGCACTTCACTTTAATGAAAATGGAAGTTGCCATCAAACCATGACCAGAGCTGGGGCTGCTAAGTGGCAGATCTGTTATCCAAAGGACAAAAGAGGTGACCATCCTGTAGCAAAACCCATTAAGACACCCATCACTTATGGTAATTATTATTTATTAAACAAATATCATATTACTAAAGTGTATTCTGTGCTTATTTTAAAATGCATTGCACAAAAGACTATAACAGTTCTTATGTATACATGTGAAATTTTAAACAAGTCACTGTAATTCTTATGATATTGTAGAAAACATCGACATCTTGCGCATCAGTCTTGTTGAACGGAGGAGGCAGTTCCCTTCATATCAGACCGCAGGCCAGGATGCAGATAGACTCCTGGGGTACCAACCACCATAGTTGACCTCAAAATTGGAGCCGTATAACAAAGACCAACTCGTTGCAACACGACGGAGCAGGTTTGCACGACAGTGATCAAGTTGGTCTGGGATACCGAAAGCCAGTGTACTGCTCAGAGGGAAAGACACTGCGGATTTTGGTTACAGCACAGGCTGGGATAATTTTGCGGTTTCCTCTTCCCAGGCGATGCCAGATCCAGAGAACAAAGCGTCTGTAGGCAATGTGTCTATAAACCCTGAAAGAGACAGTTGTTATTGAATTATTCATCATATTCTTATGTTAATAGTATTTTGTTCTTGTTAAATATGTGAATGATGTGATCACTTTGATGCAGTATTGGTACATCACATTTGTAGATGTTTTGTTTGATTTCGTTATAAAAATTGAAAAAATAAATGAATATCTTACAAAAGAAAATAAATGAATGTCTGAAACTCTTACTCATTAATTGGCTCATTGTCATCAAGTGGACCCTCAGACTGGATGTACATGTACATGCTACTTCTAGCACATGGATATTCAGACAGTTGTCAATGAAGGTTTGGTGTTGTGTGATGCACTCAATTTGACTACTTGCTCTGATCTCATATATGAGGGGAATTTCTGCACAACAGATGCATTCTGGTACAGTGGTCATTGTCTCACAGAGTCCACATTCACACCTTCAAAATTGTCATACAACTTAGTATTAAGGTACTGTGGTTTCATTAATTTTCGTGGGTATCAATTTTCGTGGATTTTCGGGAAACATGCACAGTTTCAAGGATACGTAATTTCGTGGCCAATGGTCCTATCAATACAAAATGTTAGTTATAATTAAACTTCAATGAAAATTTAATTTCGTGGATCAACTTAACAACGAAATCTATGAAAATTGGTATTTAACGAATATTGATGAAACCACAGTATTCAATGTATAATGAAGGGATATTGAACAATTTTGAACCAGTTGAATATGTACTGCTAAAAAACAATGAAAGTGAAATGAACCAAATTCACATGACTGACAACTTAAAAGAAGCCGGTCATTTTGCACCTTAAATTTTTAAAGAGTTATCTCCCCTTGTTGAAGAAAAGAAAATTTTAATAAAGAGAAAGTTTATGTATGTATTAACCAAGAGAGTTTTACAAATTTTAAGTTACTTTTTACAATATCGCATTAAAACATACGTTGCCCATAGACTTCAATACAAAATTCAAGGTGTAATTAGTTGGACCATAATTAATATTTTGAAAATTCTTTTGGTGGAGTATTTTCATTTGATAACACCTTCAAAATGATACCATGATTAGGAATATCGGACCATTCATTTCTTAGGTACAAAATGTGGTCGTTATTCATCGAATACCTTAATTGAAATCAAATTTGCATTGCACAAGTGACAAGTCAATAAACTTCCCTTACCAAAATATGGCCTCTGGCAAACAGTTGCCGCAAATTTGCAGAGAGTTTGCTGCAAATTTGCGACAAACAGTTGCCGCATATTTGCGGCAAGTTCAGAATTCGTATGCAAATTAGCTTCTGGCGAACTGTTTGCGGCAAAGTTGCGGCAAGTTCAGAATTCGTATGCAAATCAGCTTCCGGCAAACTGTTTGCGGCAAATTTGCGGCAAGTTCAGAATTCGTATTCAAATCAGCTTCCGGCAAACTGTTTGCGGCAAATTTGCAACAAGTTCAGAATTCGTATGTAAATTAGCTTCCGGCAAACTGTTTGCGGCAAATTTGCCGCAAGCTTACAGATAAACATAGCAACTTTAAGAAATTACAACATAAGAAAAACAATTAATAAACACTAATAATCATTTGATAGTGAGTTACTAATATACAGTCTAGACGGGACTCCCAAAACGGAGTTAACTCCCAAAACGGAGTCTTTGGCTCCATCATGCATTGCGGTAGAATGGCGTTTCTAATGTAAACAAAGTGCGAGTTATGCCCCTTAGTTCTAAATAAATCTCTAAAATTGGCCAAAAACACGACAAAAATTAATTGTAAACTTTCAGAAACATTTCTGAACATTTATGTGTCATATTAATGTCATATGTTCATAACCGTTTACTTGTATTACGTAGAATTAATTTTTAAAATGAAAAATTCACACAAAACTTCGATCACGCACAACTATAACTGTTTTGAAATAAATTTAACGCTTGGATGTGTTTATTTATCATTGTTTGTTAAAAGTATAGTCTCATTTTAATCTTTTTCATGGTAAATTATCCAATTATCTTGAATAATTATGTATTTAACATGATTTCCTAACACCGCAAATGCCGCGAGTGATTATACATGTAATTGTTATGATGATATTTATTACTTCAATTTAGAGAGTTATTGAATCTAGAGTGACAATTTGTTTCATTTCAGGGCTTTCAAACAACCAATCCTATTTTTTAAATACCAAAAAGACGTTTTTTAATCACCGCTAGAGCAACCAGTTTTTGTTAGTAATCGAAGCTTTTTTCGTTTACGCACTTATCAATTTGTATGTTTGGTGATTCTAAATTGTAACACAATACGAAAGAAGTAAAATTTGATGCAATTTACCTTTTATTAATGATTAAATTCCATGAAAAATACAAAAATATCACTTTTTAAGCATCGTCCAAACGTCCAACTTCGAAGAGAAATAACTTTCTTAAGTGCAAATAAACCCCTATTTCGTGCAAATACGATCGATAGTAAATTATATCCTGGGTCTTTTAAAACATGTTAAAAGTCTGCCAACACATGCAGCACTTTGCAAGACGATTTCTTGTTGACCCCATGTTTTCATCAAAAAATCGCCATATTTTGTACCAGTGCGCATGCGTAGACTCCCAAAACGGAGTCCAAAATGCTTGCAGAAATTCACTTCCGTTGACTCCGTTTTGGGAGTCCGTCTAGACTGATATATGTACTATGCTTTTCAATCAATTAATAAATAACTTCTACTGGTGATTAACAAAGATGTTTAACTTAAACAGTTGCAGCAAAATTAGAGATAAAAGACACAAGTAATTATAACTTTAAACTTTACACATTTTATAAATTTCAAAAATAAACACAAAAATTATGAACAAACCATAATGAAATTTGACAAATAGTACTCAACCTATAGGTGATGATTTGTTGCTGCAGATCGATAAACTTGGATGCAGTTTGATCACAACATGCATGCACAGATGGACTTGTACAAAAGTTCACAATGAGCGAAGTTCAAACCATATAGTTCACAATTAAGCCCTGCACGGTCACTGGTCATGTTACAATTAATCACGGATTCTTTAAGGCATTCTCGATGTCTTTTTTATGACCGTCTCCTGTACGTGCTCTCCGATTTAATTTCACACATAAACAATATCACACAAATAGCCGAATATCACAATAATGCCCACAATGAAATGGTCAGACTTCAGCACTGTTGTTTATATGCTTTTCCACATACGTCTTGCACAAATTCTGTCTTTACTCTTTTTTGGTTGCATCATTTGATCATAAAATCAGTGAGTTAGTTGTTCATGGCTGGTTTTCTTTAGGTCTGTGTAACACAGTCACCAGGGCAGACACCTATTGAGAAGATAAATTGATTTCATATAAGCACAATTGTTTTCAAATTTAAAACAGTTTCTAAGAAAAACAAGTTAGCCTATCATATACTTACTCAATCTATAAATCTATATAAAGCTACAAATTTGCACTAGGCCTACTCTCACTCATACTATGTGAGTAGAACATAAATTCTTTTATTTAAGTAATAAAAATGTAAATCATATAAAATGTACTTATACACTATGTAATGATAATTTCCTAAATTTGGCGTTGTTAAATTAAATTTAAAATTATTTGTTCATGCATCACAACGATGTCAATAACGAGCGTTTTGCTTGATTCGACTATCACTCCAACTTCTCAATCTTTCAAGACAATTATCTTTGCTGCGAGAAAAAGTGGGGGGCTGAACCCTCTATGATGCTATGTCCCTGATGGTTAGGTCTAACTCTGCAAACAGAGTGGGGGAAGCCCCCTAGCCCCCCCCCCCCCCCCGTTCCGACGCCTATGTGTAATAAATACTCACCGCATAAAGATGTGATCAGCAAGGCAGCTTTAATTTTCACTTCTTAGTTTGACTCAATGAATCTTTAAGAAGATGGGCGGATAAGGCGTGTAAAATACCCACACTCGGTCGGACAAGCTACTGAAAAACCAAATTATCAATAAATCTGATATTTGTTTTTTAAAAAAATCATTTAAAACAATATATATTTAACATATTATTGATATTTAGCCTATAAATATGTTCAATTTATGGAATATGTTGACTCAAACAGGCGTATACATGTACGTATCAAAACCTGCAAATAGTGTTATTTTTCAAATTGTCATTTTCTTTTATACAGTGGGTCTGTGCTTCATATTTTTCTCATAGTCTAAATAAAGTCTAATGGAAAACAGACCGATTTCAATCAACAAAAAACGTGGAGAGATGACCCAATATACATTAAAAATAGCATATATTTAGACATAATATTTAAACATCTTATTTTGATGTGTCTGAAATGGCTCAATGGTATGAGTACTTGACATCAGTATTAATTTGACAAACTTGAAAGCATTCTGAAATGTTTGTCATATGAAGTAATTATCATGTGCGTCAAGGGCATTCAAAAGTTGGAGTTCTATTCGCTTTTCGCTATTCACTATTCAAATAGCGAATAGAATCCAGTGGTAGGTTCGCTGTTCAAATTACCGTAAACATGCTTATAAACGTAAATTCAAAATTCCATATAAACTTTCCTTTTTAATTGAAAGAAACAGTTTAATAGTAAAAACTTTTACTTGCTGACCTGACATGAACATTGCCTTAATTAACACGACGAGTAAGAGGCTTAGATAGCTTGGCGAAAATTGGACATTTCGTATAATGCATTTAAAATGGGATATCTTTCAAGGAGCTGCTGAATTTACGTTTATAAGCATGTTTACGGTAATTTGAAAGAGGACGTGGCCCTTCATTTCAAAAAACCTGAATTTCCTTCATCTAAAAATGTTTTGTGCCAAGTTTTGTTGAAATTGGCCCAGTGATTCTGGAGAGGAAGTAGAAAATATTTAAAGTTTACGGACGACGGACAGACATACAGAGGACAAAAAGTGATCAGAATAGATCATTTGAGCTTTCATTTTGTTTGAAAAACGACAGCATACTTAAGCGCGGAAATATGCAGGTATTTTTGTTGTACCTAACTGGATTATTCCGTTGATTTTTACTTTGTCCTTCTGAATATCTCAATCTGACGACTCCAAAAATACGCTAGATAAGTGAACTTAAATATCTAGAATTAAAAAGAAATAACATTGGAGCATTAATAATTATATATAGTTGTAACACAATTGACTTCAAATGTTTTATTTGTAGTAAAAGTATATCCTTAAATAAATAAGCAAATAAATGTGTAAGGTATTTCATATACTTTATCTAAAAAAAATATAGATATATCTTAAGCGAACTAAAATGTCAAAAAAGAAGTTAAAAAGAATTATAAATTTAAAGATTTTTATATCGATGTTGGCAATTATCTCTCTCTAAATCAAAATCAAAATCAAAATCATACTTTCCTTATTTTATAAAAATGGAGTCTTTTATTAAAGAAACCTGGACACGATTTGAGCTCAGAATTTGCAAGCTTTATTTTTCTCTTTTAAATTTCTAGAATGGTTATTATTGGGTTTTTTCAACACTTTGTCAAAATTTGAATGTAAAATATTAATTGAGTTACACGTTACAAACCAGAAACAGGTTTGGAAAACCCTTCTTTTGATAACGCTCGTTATTTTTTACATATGTGTTGTATTGGTATAAGACTTGAACTTTGTTTACATAACAATGAATTCTTACCTCTTGCTTGTATCTTGACCTCTCACATTCATATTTTGGTCAATCATTTAACACGCACGACCGAACAACAAATGAAAAATAAAAATCTGATTCCAATCGTGTCTAGGACGAAGAGTAAGAGTATTTTCATTCTTTTATTTATTAACATTCAGTCATTTTCCCATTCTACTCTGTCTTTTAATGTTCAAAATATATATCAAAATAATCAATATACTGTATAAAGGAAATATTTGCCCCCGTTTTATTTTCACCCCTTTCGGCCTCGTTGTCAGCGGACGAATTTAAGACTGGGCGAATTCCAAGGTTCCAAGTTATCTCTTTAATACACAAGCGTGTCTGTCTGGGCGAATTTAAGACGGAGCGAAACGGTTTGCTACTGTTGAAGGGCGAAAATAACATGGGGCAAAAATAACCCTGTATACAGTATATCAAATTCTCATCATATGTATGGAAACACATATTTTTACAACTGTTTAGTGGATGAAACATATGCATTTACAATAAATAATGATACAAAACGTACTGATTTGTTTTATCATTTGGCATTAAATGTATTTTGTTTTGTCCCCTGCATAACATCTTCCACATATAAGTTGATTTTCATCTTTTTATAATTAAGTGAATGGGATTTTAACAAACACACTTGAGTAAAATCTTTATCGTCAAAGTCATGTGCCTGGCAGATAAGTAAATCAAAGTAGAATATGGAAGTTTTATTATTTTCACAAAACATTTATAACTATGAAGGTAGTGACATTGCAGAAAACATACATCACCCGCGTTACTTTTTTGCAATGATCGCTACATTCAAAGCCTGCATGAATCAAAGACAGCATATTATTTATAATATTTACATCTTCCTTTTACTAATTAATGAATTGATGTAAAGCATAAGTTAAAATGACTAAACTATTGATAATGCATATCAGTACGTTAGATTAAAGAAACAGGTAAGTCGTTAATATGGGAATTTGAGTCTGGCATTATCATGAATACCAGTAATTCGTGCTGTACTTGTTTTTTCTTTGGTTTTTGATGGAAGGTTTCGGTAGATCGATAAACTGGTTAAAACTGGTTTGTGAAGATTTTCAGTTTCTATAGCGATACGAAGCACAATCAATTTTCTTAAGAAATAGAAAAATTACTCCTTAGGTGTAAAAATTACATGGTAAAGGTGCTTTTTTGGACATTTAATAAAAAGTGGTTTAATGACAAAAATATAAAATTAGTGTTTGTTAGTCATTGAAATTTTTACCACACACCTAATGTACCTTTACATTTACACAAAATATAGCAATGCCTCTAGTTAGAAAGAACGAAGAATAAATGGTTATCAAAATGTTTAATAAGTTTTTGTCGACAAAATTATCAATCTTATCATTAATCTTATTTTCTTTGTATGGAGCTACTCATATGATTGCCAAACTGCGTATCAGTTCTTGCTATGCACGTTTAGACAAAACATAAAATTGTTATAATTGTTATAATCCCAATTCAAAGAAATCAATTATTTCTCTACATCTTTCCGTTTATTCTTACAAGTGTTTTACCAAAGCAAGATTTGGTGTCATATTTGTTATGCAAAATATTATTATATCAAATCCCGCGTCTGATCTCGAATTATTTTTGGTAGAGGAGTATATTACGAATAAATCTCCAAAACGTTTCTGGATTTGTCAATTAATTTTTTCTTCAAGTATTAACAATATTCACGAACCAAATACTATACTAACAGCTATCTGTTACCTCAATTCACAACCAAAAACTGTATTTTCAAGTTTGTATTATATAAAAAGTGTATTTTCTATTTTAAAAATATATGAATCCAGAAGGTACATGTATTTCAACATGATGGGTTTTTGCAGTATGAAAATCATTTTCTAGACTAAATGTTAAAATCAAAGTTATGATCGTATGCTAACAAATGGCACAGAAAATCTAATAACTAGATGAATTGTCTCTTTGGCCTCTCTGTTCCTCTTTCTATAAGTGACGGGATAGTTTCGAACGAAATTTTGAATTAAAGAGAGAACCTTCATGAGAAAATATCAATCTTTTAATAGGCTTTAAGTTGAATAATATGGGAACAGAAAGATGTTCAATGTGTAAAATGGAAAACTGGTAAAAACATTTTTGATTCTTCAACCCTGTGATCATATTTAAAGGTCAAAATGTAACAGGCGTGGTCCATAGAAAAAGTGCAATTTTCTAGTATTTTGGGTTTGTTCTTATTTTAAAACCCTTTAAATGGACGTGGAAACGATTTGAGATCAAAATTGTATTTTTATTTGATATGTATGAAATGGTTTACTAGTGCATTTTAAATGATTGAACAAAATGTTGAATGTTAAAGTCAAGTTACAACCGAGATACAGAGTTAAGAATTGGTTGTTATGTAAACAAAGCTCGAGTCTTATAGATGTTTACAAAATTGTAAAGTATTACCATTTCGTAGACAAATGACATGTAAAAAACAATTTAAACTAATTCAATATCTTCATAAATACAATTATTAACAAAAGAAAGATACATTTGTCTGAAACTTGCACATGTCAAAAATGACAATATTCGAGCTTTGTTTACAAAACAAAGAATTAAAAACTCTGTATTTTGCTTATAACTTGATAATTGACTTTCAAATTTTGACACAGCATTATTAACTTCTATATTTATCAGTGTTAACATTGAAAATTGAAAAATAAAATTTTGAAAATTTTAAGCCAAATCGTGTCCAAGGGCGTATTATTCCCCTTGAAATCAGATGCAGGGTTGCATTTTGAATAATGAGATAATATTGCGCCATTTTTTAAAAAGTTATCTTGATATTAATTGATAGCCATGCCGTTTAATGAAGTTTTAAACCTTCAATTTTGATAAATTGTTAAATATTGCATTATTGCCATTTTCTAGGTACATGTCACTTATTAAGAAATGAAATTGAAGGGTTTGTGTTCCGAATAAGTTGCTTTTATGTTCAAATAAAGTTTTTAAACCTGTTAGTACCATTAAGAAACAAGTTGACTGCAAGGAGTAATAGTTTGTTTTGTCTTGTTTCCATTTGCAGGGGGATAGGTGATACATATGAGTCGAATTCTCCTATGTGTTGGTACTAATTGTGATTATTTCAATGTTTTTACATCTGATAGGAATAAATGTTTCTTGTTATAACTCAATCTCTGTTATTTTATTTATAACATATAAATTTATAACATGATTATTCGTTTGTTCTTGAAAACCTTACAGAAACAGGTTTAGGTGATTCAGTCGGGAAAGGGGGTAATCCTTAAACAGCCATAACATTTTTTTCAATGAAATCAGACCAAAGTTGGGCCTAAAATGGCCTCCTAAAATAAACATCATCATTTTACTGTAAATCTTTGTTTTCTTTGTACAGATATATATGTGATGTTTTTACATAATGTTCATTTTGGTTCAACTGCCCACAATTTAGTAATATGACATCATAAAGGCAACCTTTTCAAGCCATTTTTGCATTTTAAGCATAAAACAAGCAGTTTTTCTTTCAGAAAACATCGAGCGCATGCTTGAACAAACAAAATATTTTAATCAGAGATGTATCTAGCTAAGGCTAATAAGTGACAAAAAAAATCTCCTTGTTCAAGCATGCGCTCTTTATTTCCCATTCATAAAAAGATAAGAAAAATGTCAATTTTTGACTGATTGTGATTTAGAAATACCGTCCCTTCTGACGTCATATACTGCCAGTGAGTCCAAAAAAATACACTACGGCCAACGCGGTTTGCGTATTTACCGCGAGTCCTCGTGGTGTGAAATTGATCGCGGTTTAGCACAGGTAACTCAGGTAAAACCGCGCATCCTCGCGGTACAGCTTCTCACCTTGGCCACACCGTCACGGTACTGTGAAACCATACCCAGGTGAAAACTATTCTTGTTTTTCAACGCGAGTTACCTCCCCCAATTTCTTTTCATACGGGAAATATGATTGAGAGAATTATTACATATAAATTAATCTTGGCACATTCATGCTAATGCTAATGTTAAAATCGTGTGTATTTAAAAATTGACTTTCCTATCCGATCTATGTATAATAAATACGTGAGAAATAAATTATACATTAACTCTTCTAGAATATAACATAACATTTTATTGTACCCGAAACACTTCAAAAATGTCGAATTATGGGGGCTTAATTTAACTTATCATATATAGTTCTTTGAAAAACTTTGCTCAAAATTGCATTAACTTTATGATTTTAAAGTGTTTTGGTTAGAGGGAAACAAACTCTAAAAGTTAAAGGCAGCAGGGGATAGTTCCGAACGAAAGACCCGTTAAAATTTTGAAATAAAGGAAAAACAAGAGATATGGCTGGTTATTTTAGGGGTATAAATTGCTAGAATATTTATTGCATTCATTTCGTGGATAGAGGAGCTCATGTCAATTTCATTGATATATGACACTTTGATATATAATGAAAATGCGAAACTGTGGCCAGAAGTTTCACTTTCAGTTTTATGCTTGAAAAGTAGGATGGGTTCAGAACACGAAATTTTACTCGAAAAGAAGGTGATTGACGCCCCCCCCCCCCCTCAATTGGTGATTATTTGCATGGGTAAATATTAAGCTACAAATCATATTGCAGTTTATTGCAGTTGCTTGGGACTGGAGTGTGGTGCTGGACCCGTGAACATGTGAAAAAAGGGCAATTTTTAAGAACACTTTGAGACCGTCCCTGGCTATTCTATATAGTGCCGTATATAAGTTGTACATGTACTTGTTTTATTCTGAAATGTTTAAAAATTCTCAAAAGTCAGGAACATGTGTCCCCTGCATGTAAACCAAATTTAGCATAATTGAAAAACCACTAAAAATGAATTTGTGTGGAAATACTGAGGTGTTGATATACAGTCGATGAAACAATCTGAATAATTTTTCATCGCACATGTACACATCACGAAGCATCATAAAATCATACATGTACATACCTATAAAATATATGATCGAGGTCTTTTTCTATTTAAAACATCCCGAGAAAAATCTTGACGAATATGTTATTCTTGTACAGAATTCATGTTATTTTGGAATATAAAGTTTTGCAATATTCTAACGAATGTTAAAAATTAATTGATTTTGAGCTAATCAAGCTCGAACAAATCTTTAGTCTATCAATGTTTTGCGTAAATTTATACATTTTTGTTCACAGCAACTCTAAAAAATCAGGATAATCGCATTAAAATATCGATACTGTCTTTATTTATCAAAGACGAAATACAGAAAACAATCGGGAATCGCCCAACGAAAAACAACTACACAGTATTTTATTTTCAGTTTTATTTGGCGATGATTGGCCATGGCTGCTTAAAAATGTGGGAGCCAGGCATCAATTCTTGCCTTATAGGGCATCCCTAACAAAAGTAAAGCAAAAGCTTGAGCCCTGGGAACAGATGCTCAACTGCTTGTTCACCTAGTCCATGATATATATACAAATGCAAATAACTGTCAATTTATATTGTTGACATAAGCTCTACTGATAAGCCAGAATGCCGCCCACTGTTGGAACTGCGTGGGATTTCTTTTAGCAGCCATGACGATTGGAGGCCAACAAATACAAAGTCACAACGAACTAGGCTTCAGCTTGTCCTGCAATGGTCAGAAAGAAAAAACAGCAGCAAAAAAAAAAAGAAATAACGTACATTTATTAATAACAGTATATCAATTAAACAGCTAATAGGTAAAAGCATTGACTCAACCAGGTATAAGGGATATGGGAGGGTGGGTGAATTTTTGGAAGGATGACTGATGCAAGTACAGAAAGACGTCACGGGTTTGGCTAATAGCCCAAAATTTAAGGCCGATGGTAAGGCTAATACCAGGGGGCGCAGATTTTTGTGGGAATAATATAGTGAAATACGTGCCTAGATTTATGAGTTGATAATAAAATAAAATGTTAATATGATGAAATCTAAACATGATTTCCCTTTGATAAATGGATTTAACTCTAATTAGTTTGGGGAATCGCCCAATGAAAAACAACTACACAGTACTTTATTTTAAGTTTTATTTGGCGATGATTGGCCATGGTTGCTTAAAATGTGGGAGCCAGGCATCAATTCTTGCCTTATAGGGCATCCCTAACAAAAGTAAAGCAAAAGCTTGAGCCCTGGGAACAGATGCTCAACTGCTTGCACACCTAGTCCATGATATATATACAAATGCAAATAACTGTCAATTAATACTGTTGACATAGGCACTACTGGTAAGCCAGAATGCCGCCACGAGACTATGCACAGCATAGTCTGCGCCACCAGTAGAGCTACATCCATGAACGAGGGCTATAGGTTGAGATTAATCATTATATACCATTAAGCTATTTCAAATTAAAAAGCGAGATCAAAACATGAGGGCAGGGAATTATAATGCCCAAAGGCATAAAAGTATAAGACAACTACTTGTTATAGGAGTGAAAAAGTGCCCTTGATTGAAATGACAAAGTAACAACAATGCTGTTAATTAATAGTTAAATGGTCTGCAAATTGACCAAGTTAGAAAAACTCACACACATTTTTTTTCTCAAGTCAACATGACTGAGACCCAGTGGACTAGGTGAAATAACAACAACATAAAGTCACCGTCAAGTGTGACTAACTATGACCCAATTAGTCATAGCGCAGCCATGGCCCCTCTTCCCCTACTCTAGGCGACGCAAACACATTGGGGTCGGACAAGAATGTTTGTAGTGCTTGTTGCAAGCGGTACAGAAATAAATCATTGCCCAGGCCAGAAAGATGTACCTTGTCTGTGGCAAACAAACCAGGGCTATCAATGCGCAGCTCTGGATATCTTATATATTTTCCACCCAACCTTTTAAGTGCAGATGCAACAGCCCTATTTGTTCGCTTCCTAACCTCTTCTAAAGCTACTGGGTTCCTCCCACCCCTCCATACACCCCTGGGCAGAATCTGGGACCAAACTAAAGTGGTGGATGGCATCAGTCTAGAACGTTTTTCCAAGGTTTTGATAATACTAAATCGCAGTTCAATTGATTTAGCCCCGTTTTGCATAGGGATATTATTGCCTCCGCAATGTATGACCAAAATCTGAGGTGGATCTTCTACCTTAAGCAATGTCTTAATCTTAGAGTAAAGTTGACCCCACCTCATGCCCCCTTTGCCCTGCCAGAAAATGGATGCATTGTGTCTATATAGCTGTAAATCAGTGCCCCGGCAAGACTATCTAGCATGACAAAATCATGTTTAATAATGGATGACCCAACAATCCAGATTCTTGTATGATCTAAAAAAAATTGACATACATGTAAATAAAAACATGAGAGAAGGTTGACACCTTCAATACCATAACATTTTTGAGAGGAGCTACTGTCTTATATAATTAAGCAAACAAGAAGATTTCCATCTACCATCAATTGCAATAGACTGCTGACTTGCTCCTGATGCCCAAGCATTAGATGCTGCACCAATGCAGAATGAATGTGTCTTGTACAACCTAGTGTCTAAACTTATTTTTCTAGTAACATATTGAAAACTGTTACTACCTGGTATCTAGTCACCGCACTTCCTGACATATGACAAAACAATGACCCCCTACACTTCGGCCTCAACTGTAAATATAACCTAAAACAGGACACAGGACAAACAATCTGATGTGTAGACTTAAGTTGAATAGCAACACCCCTACCCGCCTGATCAGTCTTTGAATGATGAAGTACAATTTTAATTGTGTTGTCCAGTGGTGAATATGACACATTTTGCACTTGAATAGCATGCCCAACATCCTGCTTTGTGTTTTGTACTAACTCGCCCATTCTAAAAAACCCAAAGAATGCTGTAACAAATATAGTTGTAAAAAGTGTAGATTCATAATATGAATGGCAGATGGTTGGGAGGGTCTGGACCATCGTGGTTAAAATCTGCAAGGTAATTGGTTTTCTAGTGTCATGGTGGTGATTGCTGCGGCTCAGGCCCAGCAAAAGTTTTTTAAGTAAAAAATCTTGGGTCCTGTCTGGGAAGCCATGTAATTACAGTGGTAAGAAATACCTGCAATACATGTTTTAATTGTGTTGGCTGAAAATTTCCGCAGTGATAGATATGACACAAAATTGACTAAATCTGACTGAGATGGGGAGCAAACTGGCCGACTTTGATAGACTCGACAAAACAAATGGAATGCATTTACTGCAGTATCATATAATTTGCAGGTATTGTTTGACAAAGCATAACTGAGAAGCTCCTGAGATCTAAGCAGTAAATCATGTGCAGAAATGATGCAGGAATTGCTGATGGCTGGCTGTTTGCTCCTGGAAAACTGGCCTTGAATCGATTCCATTGCTGTCGGGAAAGAGAATCTGCTGTAACATTGTATATCCCTGCTATATGCTTAGCTTAGCTTTGAACTGAATATTAAGCATCAGACCTTGCAAAACTAAGTTCCTAAGCAAATACATGACTCTTTTGAACTTTGAGGTATTAAAATTGAGAATTGAAACTAAGGCTTCATTATCAGCATGAATTATTAGCCGTTTACCAGACAAATTGCTGCCCCAAATTGCAAAAGCCATAGTTTTGGAACTAGCTCCAAAAATGTTATGTCCGAGAAGATACCTGATGCCTTCCAATGGTCCAGCCAACCCAAGTATGCCCAATGATGACCAAAAACTGCCCCGCAACCTAAATCAGCATTACCTGCACTATCTGTATATAACTGAAGATCAAAATCATTTGACCAGTTGACCAATCTATATGATGTAACTCCATTGAAATTTTCCAAAAACATTAACCAAATGTCAATATCCCTTCTCATTTCCTCAGTAACCCTACGCCTGTGATAAGGACGCGACAGACCACAGGATGCATCATACAACCTACTAACAAATGCCCTACCAGCTGGGATAGCACGAATACAGAAGTTCAGCAACCCAGTTAATTCTTGAAGTTCTAGTAAAGTAACTTTGTGTTTTTGTAAAATATGCAACAACTTGAACTTTAACTGCTGAATTTTGTCCGAGGAGATCTTAACCGTCATGTCATATTAGATGTGTTTATTTCTATCCCAAGATACACTAGACAGTTTGCGGGACCAAGCGTTTTTATCTTCAGCTAATGGGACTCCTAACTCTGCACAAATTTCCCTAAAAACACACATCAGATAGGCACAGTCCTGTGATCCAGCTTTTCCAGCTAGTAAAAAATCATCTAAATAATGCACTATGTTGTCACAACTTGATCTGTCCCTAAATACCCATTAAAAAATGTTGAAAATTTCTCGAACTTAGCACAGCTAACACAGCAGCCAAATAGTAAACACTTGTCAATAAAAATCATGTCCTGTATCTTAAAACCTAACAACTCAAAATCAGACTTGTGAATCGGTAGCAATCTAAAGGCACTTTTAATATCCAGGTGAGCTATTTGTGCTCCGGGACCCAGATTAGCTAACATACAAAGGGCTTCATCAAAAGAGGAATATTTGACTGAACACAAACTTTTTTCAATAAAGTCATTAACACTTGATCCAGATGGGTATGATAGGTGGTGAATGAGTCGAAATGAGCCATCTTTTTTTAGGCACCATGCCCAGCGGTGACAACTTTAGATTAGGAAGTGGTGAAAACACAAAGGGGCCCGCAACCCTCCCCAAAATTAGTTCCTTGTTGACGGCCTGCATAGCTTCCCGCTGCAAACAGAACAAAGATTTAAGATTTTTAGCATCTGATGCAACCCGTGGACCCTGGTAACCAAGCTTAAACCCATATGTAAAACCCTGTAATAATTCAAAAGCAGCTAGTTGATCTGGATAGTGAGCGAGATATTTACTTAAGTTTAGGACATTAACCGGAGAGTGAGCAATGCTGCTAAGGTCTAAATTGGTGGGTTGCTCGGGGGGGGGGGGGGGGGGGGCTCTGGGACGTTGAGGTAGGGCAGGTCTAGCGTAGGTGGACATGGTTGACTGCATTCTAGGTAACTGAGGGCGCCAGGATGTTAAAACGCTGTATGGCCTGTAAGTTGAATCAGAACCTGAACCGCGTCTGCATTTGATATAGGGGTGATTTAAAGAACACAAAATGCACTCATGCTTGTATTAACATACACTTTTGTTGCATTGACCTTTATAATTGAATTCATAACATCTAAGGGGGATGTTTTGTGTCACAGACCCCTGAACAGCCAGAGGGCTGTATATATATAAAAGCCACAACTCTTGGTCAACAACAGCAAATGACATATTTGGATTACATTCTTTTTTCAAACGGAATTGTATGTCATAATCTCTCCAGCCGAGAGCTTTTGCACGACTAGCCCCTAGCCTGATAGTATGCATATATTTGAATAAAGCTGTACTGAAATCAGGGTGTGCTGGGACATATATAGAGGCAGACACCAGAAATGCATCAGTCCATATCCCCGATTTCAGCTTATTCCCGATATTTTCTTTCACTTTCTTCTGCAAATACTCGGAATTCTGAGACTGCTCCGTTTGTAGTTTTTCTGTTAACTCTTCAAACTGGTTTTTTATAACAGTAGTAAATAAATTTACTACGTCGGCAGGTCAGGAGCAGATTCACTCTGTTCATTCTCTTTCTCAATCACTATATCATCGGCATTATCTGGTCGGGACATATTACATGTACGTGCAAATGCGGCAAAGAAATGATTCTTTCTAATGAGTGAAAATCGTGCTTAACTTGAATACCTGTTCTACAGGTTATACGCTATAAATAGTAGCCAATGGCTTCAGGTTTAAATATATAAAACTAAGACAAATAACATGTGTTCTAGTACCTATGATTAATTAATTAATCATAATTCAACACATTATATTTAAAATTAAATTACTTATTTGGTTTTAGGCTTGTTCTTTGCATCGTTATTTAAAACTTTTTAGTGTCAAAATGTCATTTTTATGATGAAAATTCCTTCTCTCTCTTCCTCTTCCTCTCTCTTATCAAAGTACAAGAAATCAATTTTTGAAGCCCGAGCTAGAACTCTAGATGTACTGCATATAAATTAGTAAGCAGCATTTTAATGACAATAAAGGTTCCTTTTTTCTTACAATAAAAGCCATTCAGTAACAATTTTGGCATGCCTTTTTGACTCCTAATGATCAACACTTGTGCAGATTTCGATGTGGAATAAAACATTTTTTTGAAATGATTTTTAAACAAAATACTATTCCTACATTGTTTGAGCAGTCGACTCGCCGAATACTCAGACAAAAACAACATGAAACATGTATAAGGAAGATATAGTCGTACATACCTATGACGTGTCTGCCCTAGGGTCTGTCTATGTTTAAAAATAACGCGTGTTCCTGACAGGTGATATTCAAGTACAGATGTTTTAGAATTTGGTGTGGACAATTTGAGCGAATAAGGAAAACTCATTGATTATGATCGAATCAAACAGGGTACTTTAATCTAAATGCAATATAAATGTTTCCTAACGAGATTTTCTGCAAAATAACTGCATATTCACAAACAAGTATTGAAAGTATCATAATATATTATGATGACATTCGAACAGTACATAGTTCATAATACACCAAACTAAATAAATATCATATAGTCAATGAGCACTAAATGTCTTAAAATTATATTTACAATTCAAACGCAGTGGCAAACTTTCAGAACAAAAAATAAATGTATGCTGTACCTAAACTTGCCTTTGTAAGTTGTGCCTAATGTGGAAAGAATTAAAGATGTCGTTATCCGAGTTTTTGCTTTTGTACCTAAAAATCATATACAGATTTATTTGTCATAGTTATATGAAAAAACATCATAGAAGTAAAACGACTTAATTAAATGCAAGCCACATCTTTTGATAAAAAATTTCTACAGGAATGTGGTCCTCTGTAAATAGCAAATGTACAATTTAGCCGAATAAATAGTATAGAATAGACAAAATCAGAATTAAATTTCTCTAGTTGGAGTTCTATTAACAAATACAGCTGATATTTTTATATAAATGTAGTGGTTTTCCCCTTAATTCAGAAATACAAAAAATAAAACTGTTTACTTGTCACGAGGCATCCGTGGACGTGGTGACAGTCCTCTTCAGAACAGTTACACCGACCCACACAAAGAGCTCCATATGATGGATGACTACACGGTAAACTGCAGTTGTCGTCTTTGGTTGGGTTAATGTATCCTGGGGGGCATTCTATCAAGATCCAAACTGTTTTATTTAATAATAATATTGCATTTTAAGCAAAAACAGTTTTGACTTTATGTTTTGCATATTAACTACATTTCAATGAATATTGCTTAGGTACCTGCAGTGCCGGTCAATTTTTGATATAATGAAGAGCTATGTGTAAAAACATCATCCTGAAAATTTTACAGCGATCGCATAAGTAGTTTTCGAGATATTTGGGGAAAACCCGATTTCACACCTGAACGAGTTTTGAATCAAGCCGATTTGGCGCGAGATGAACTGTGACGTCACGGGGTCAACGCGACTGTATGAGAAACAGGAATATCGTATGAAAATGTTCGATTTCTTGCATTGTTTTATCGATATATGAACATTTTTTACTGTTGTTTTATTTCCTTATCAACCCTAGATGACTAAATATACTTTTGTTTGAGTTTAAACCCGTTTTTTATCGAACAAAAATGCCTAATTCTTAAAATTGTTTGCTTCATGAATTTAGTCAAATGTGTAACACATTTTGCATATAAATGAACAGCATATGTAGCAAAATGGCAATTAATCAAACTTTTGTTTTAAGAAACATATTTGTTAATATTGTCATTCTTCGAATGATTTTTCCGTGACATTATTAACTGATTAATAATATTGATAATACATAATTCGTAAAAAGTAACGCGGGGTCTATTCCTTGTATAAAGCATAAAATTACAAATGATTTCGCCCGATTATTCAATAATAATGATATAGGACTAATAACAATCAAAATAGTATGCATTCTTTAACAAACAAACACGGGATTATAAACGGATCAAGGCGAAAGTCCAAGATGGCTGCATGATTAAGTTTGTCTCGTATTCTTTTAAAAATACGATAATGGAATTTCATTTTACATTTATTTACATCCTTTGTCAAAATGTTCAAGTTTATTCAGATTTCATAATGATTTGCTGTCAGTATAATAATTTAAGTAATGTGGATTTAAAGCGTTATTTAATTGCTGACCATAGCGCTCGAAAGAAAGTTGCACTTGATTGAATAAGAAATTCAGACCAACGTACATTTGTAAATGTAATTACTACCGCAATAATTACTTGATCACATAAAAAAGGTTTAAATTGCTGAATTGTAAATTTGGTCATTATTTCAGTGTTTAGATAAGTAACAATAAAGGCATTTACTTCGAACATTAGTTGTACTATTAATTTGATAGTCTTTAATCACTGATTGACGGACTATATACACGTATTAGCCTACAAATGCTTGATTTACACAGTCTAATTTATTTTTCTTTTTGTTTAACAATTGAGTAGCTAATAATACACAATTCAATTTACCAGTCGTGCACCATGTGTATACATACCCCAGACACACGTGTGTCTCGAGCAGTGGCTTCGTTAGTTTACCTGTCTACCTGTGTCATTGTCTCGGATCACTCGTATGTGAAAGGATATTATGTAATCAAAGAATGAATAATGAACATAAATCTGCCCATGCAAGCGTTTTAAGATATCGTATTCATCGGTAAAAAGGCGACGAGAATAGCAAATTTTTAAATCCTTTAAAAATAAATCTGACTGTAATAAGATAATTACGGATACAAATTTCTAAATCTACAATACTTAAAATAACTAGGTAAGTCAAAACATCAGACCTATATTAATCATTTTGGCTGAAAAATCGAATTTAATTTGTAGCTTTGTAAAGAAATTTCCCTCCTGTTGACCTCGTGACGTCACTTCCGCTGAAGGCTCGTTTTCGCTTAATTCTGTTTTCTCTTGATTAGATTTCCCAAAGCAGGTAAAAATAGCCACTTTGAAGCGGCGTAACTCCGTTATTTTTGCATCGATTTCGATTTCACATCGGCTTGGCTGCAGGTAGGCACGTAGCATCAGGGGGGGCCAGGGGGGCCTGCCCCCCCCCCCACACTTTTTCTCGCAGCATCAATTTTTTAAAATTCACATATAAAAATCGAATTATCCTGGAGTTGCCCCCCCCCCCACTTTTTTGGGAGTATGTAAAAAATTGATATGAAAATAAGAAAATTAGGAGTGAAATTGAAGTTATATACTACGCCAGCTCCCCCCCCCCCCCCACCCTCCACGGATTAGGATTTTGAAGATTTTGGGAAACTTTAAATTCCCCCCCCCCTTTTTTTTTTTTTTTCTTTGCTTGTCAAGATTTTTTGGATGAGTCTGGCCCCCCCCCCCCACTTTCAAAAACGATGCTACTTGCCTGGCTGCAGGTACCCTTTAACTTTGGCAAAGCGTAGTCTTAAATAATAACAAGGATAGAAGGCAATAGATGTTAACGCTAATTACTATGGGGTTTTTTCTTTAATTTTTGTGTAATTGTTTTCTTAAATACAATCATAGCAAATTGTTGTGAATATTTTTCACAATGTTGAAATAACAACAAAAAGTGAGTACTATTTTCAAAAGAGTGTGAACAAAACAAGTGATACAGGTTTTATTATTTTAAATTAATAATCTTCTTTGTTTTAAATCTTTCCTAATTTTTAGAATTAAATGGTGTCTGAACGATTTAAAAAATGAAAAAGTTTAAAAACAAGCTGACCAGCTTACGAATTGGCCAGGGTACAGCAATAATTTTTCTCAATATTTTCCTAAGGATTTAGTGTCTGTAATTAGAAAGGATACATCGAAATTCAGTGCCAAAACAGATCTGTTAACCTTCTACACTATCACTCATTTTACAATAAATGATAGTCTTTTGATAACTCATTTTCGTAATATAAGAGGGCTGTTTGGAAATTATTGAGACATTTACTCTTACTTTCTTTGGAAAAAAGATACCCAGTATCATTAAAATTTGACCAGAAAATAAACTAGGACACCTTTTATTAACGTGAAAATTTTAAAGTTAATGACATCATTTGTTCATTTCCGGCAAACCTGCCTACACCCATATACCCGGAGCAACCAAAAAGTCATCGCAACGTCATTTTCGCCTTGCTCCTATGTTTTAAACACCTAACATACGAACGGAAAACATGAATTAATATTCATTTTTCATCTTTTCTTTTTATTTAAAAATTTCAACAATTACATAATCTCTCAATTCGTGATTTTTTGTGAAAAAAAATCGAGGTATTTCTTCTAAAAAATCAACTTACTGTGAAACGTCACTAACATTCATTCTGTATATATCTTTGAACTGTTGAAATCCGTTTGTGTGTAAAAGGACTTGATATTTAGTCCCTTTGTTTTAATTCTAGTTAAGCAATTAGTAAATAAACCCCGATTAATTGAAGCTTTTTATCCCTATTCATAGTATTGGTTTTTGTTTGAGCAATTTCTTGGCCAGAAAAGGTCTTCCGTGATTCCCTCCAATTTGATGTATTCTTGCTGCGCCACTTTGACCTCAAAATTCAATAAATAGTCGCATTCAGATTTCTATTTCTTGGTACATATTTTGTACCGTCTCCGTATTTCAAATCAAACACATTACAATTACTGTTGAATAGAACCTGAAACACATTTGCACCTCTGTTATGCTGCTACCTTGATTAAGAAAAACAATAATTTGTATGAAGAGCATTTATTAAAAATGCCAGATGAGGTTATACTGTATAAAACATGAAAATGTGAGAATTCATACATTTAGTAAATTATCAACAATACATCAGAAGGTGGGACCGAAAAAATATTCCGCACATTATACAAAAGAAAGTTATCCATTCAACTAATAAAACGAAAACGTAAGCCATATTTCATGAATTTAGGATCTGGCTAATAGCCTGAAAATTCTCTTAGCGGGATAAATATGAAAACCCCAAAAGACCCTTTGAATCCCCATACTATCATAATATGAATAATTAATTGTAACAAAGTAAAAATAAAGTACATACAACTGTAAGTATTTCGATCATCAGCACTAAAAATGTAAATGTATAGGTTGTTGTTTTAAAACTCCGAGTTTAGACCTGCGCCGAGCACCTCGACCACCGAGTTGTTTATGTAACAGCATAAAAAAATTATTAAGTATTTTGTAATATTAATCTGCTTAATTATTTGTTTAGGTTTCTTCAATATTTATGCCAAATTTTATCACTTTCAAAATTTGTCACTTAAAAAAAATATTTGTGTTGTTTCAATAATTTCCAAACAACCCTAATAGGACAAGATATAGAACTTACCTTCACAAGTATTGTTCTTAAGAAAGTAAAACGGACAGCAATAGGGGATTCCGTCAGCTCTAAAATTAACACAATTGGTGTAAACCTATACTAAGTATCGGGTCATATTTATTAATAGTAATGCAAAACGTATACCAAAGGTTTTAGGTTTAATTTGATTTTTTAATCTTTTATCAAAATTTATTTTGCATTTGTTGAAAAATTCTTTGCATTTGCAAAAAAATGTTTTAAAAATCGTGATTGAGAGTAAAAGTAAAATTGTTTAAGTTGAAATATTGAAAAATAGAAGCATCTTGTGGTAGCAAAGTGTGTTCCTTTTCTTTTTGTACATGGATAAAATTAAAAGGAATTTTTTATAAATTCTAATATATTATCACGAGTGTAAAATATTTTGAAACAGTTCAGGATTGACACAACCCGCGTAAAACATAAAGTCCAGTTCAGATTTGAAATTTAATTGTTTAAAATATTTTTGGACATAAAAAAGAAATAAATATTTTCTACTTCGCTGTTGAAAATTACACATGATGCACAAAAATGTCACCAGAAGTTCAACTTATCAAGCCCTCTGAGTTCTGTGTAAGATATCATTAGCACATATTCTCCCCCTCACCCCTGTTCTCCAAAAACTTGCATAAACTTAATTTTGAAATTGAAAAAACACTTCCTACATATAAGATAAATTTTACGTGACTTTATTTAAATTGGATTATTTAGACACATGTTGAAGTTTAACCAATTCCTTCCTTGTGACATGCGAAGTTAGACACTAGTTACAATATATATATATATATATATATATATATATATATATATATATATATATATATATATATATATATATATATATATATATATATATAAATCCAAGAAAAACCTCAGTGGTCGGTGAAATATATATATAACTTAAATAAATGAAAACACAAAGATCGAGTAAAACATAAGCGCTTTCATTCTCTTCAGATGTTTTACAATACTGTATTGTAAAACATCTGAAGAAAATGAAAGCGCTTATGTTTTACTCGATCTTTGTGTTTTCATTTATTTAAGTTTTATATATATATATATATATATATATATATATATATATATATATATATATATATATATATATATATTTATATATATATATATATATATATATATATATATATATATATATATATACGTGATTTAAAATTCTAAAATAGAAGTATAAATAAAAACAATTCTCTCAAATCGATGGCATGATACAAATTGTTAGATAATTGGGTATATGGGAATATTTATGAAATCATGACAGCAAGTAGATCACCTAAATGTATAGATTTTCTGAGTTTCTATCAAATAATCAAATGATATTGAATAATATATTTTGAATTGATGTTTTAAATCTTAAATCTTAAACAACAAAGATATATTATGTTTTGCGTCAATGTTGAGTTGTAGATTTAATATTTTCCTTCCATATTTAGGTTCTATTTACCTACCCTGGAGGTCTGCAAGTAGATTGAGAGTACCCTGCGATGAATAATGCGAACATTGAAACCATCTCCAAAACCTCATGCATTGTTTCAATCACATTAGTCAGGAAATATTTCATACCGGATGTTTATTTGATTAATTCGATCGAACTAGTTCGGAGCTCGATTTTTTGAATGTTTAAAGTACTGAGAGAGAGAGAGAGAGAGAGAGAGAGAGAGAGAGAGAGAGAGAGAGAGAGAGAGAGAGAGAGAGGGCGCGAGCGAGAGAGAGAGAGAACAGTCTTTTAATGATTTAATCATTTGACTGTGTGCCTGTTGTTAAGAACTAATCTTGAAGAGTCTAACTTTTTTTAGCTTCATTAAACATGTATTTGTTTTAAATGTTAAACAAACCTTACAATACTCCCTGTTCCTCTTTCTGTCAAGAGTGTGCATTAATACGAACATCAGAAGATGGTTAAATATTGTCTTAAGTATTGTTAACTGCAGTGGGAGTCAGTTTGGTTTCTATACAGACTAATTTCGATAATGTAGCTCATCAATGAAAAAACACCGTAAGAGCTTTTTTATTTTTTTTCCTTTATGGTCAAAATTTAGTAAATGAAAGGTGCCTACAGGCTGAAACATTTGGTAAACACAATGAAAAATCATGTTTTCCACTTTTTCAATGGAATATGAAGAAAATAGGTAATGAATTTCAGAGTTTTGTCCAATTTATAATAATGAATTATATCTTCAATGCCTACAGTCTCCCTCAAAACGGTATTAAACGAACTCTTGACCCCCCCCCCTTAAGAATAATGTCAAATTGAATATAGATATCGGAATTACTTTTCCTATGGTTGGATAAAGAGTGTAAACATTTTGTTTCATTTAACAAATTGATATACCATCTGCTATACAAAATTAATTATTTGTAAAGTTTCCAAAATATATCTAAAAATATTAATAACACAATGTTATTAATGATATAGATTTTCTTCACATTCCTCAAGGTAAGCAGCAAGAAAAGGAATACAAAAGGAATTGAATTTAAATTGATGTTATCTGTAGACAAACAAACTGTACTGTTGAATTAGAGTTAAAATTTGTCAAAATGAAAATGAAGCAAGTAAGTACACAGATTTATCAAACAATAAACGTAGGGATCAGAGAGTGTAACTATGTAACGGAAAGCTTATTATGAATACAAATACTTCTACTGACTCTAATCAGGCTAAAATTAAAGAAAAAAATAAAACAAAATGTTATTGTTTCTTATTTGTTTCTATTGTTGAAGTTGGTAAAATCGATTAGATGTGCAATGAGTATCAAAATATCATTGTTTTTAATCACATAGAAGAGTAGTCAGACTACGCGTTTAATTTGGATAAAGATATATCATTTTATGATAACTTTTTTTATATTTACCATAGATTGGTATGTTTTATGAGCAACAATTGATATTGCTTTACACCAGGGTATACAAGTTTGTATACCGTCAGACTCAAGATGAAAATTGACATATAAAAGATTAACACTCCTTACCCAGGTGGCCTGCAGATAGACTGAAAAATTCCGTTGGAGACTGATGCAAAACATAAGACAAACTTCAGATAATGGTAAGCCATAACTCACCATCAGGACGTTTTTGTTATAAATGAAATAAAATTTCCCTGTAAAAATTCAGAACTAAAGAGTAATTTATGGTTAAGCGTGTTCATCTGTGTCTTTTCTAAGAGAGTTTAAAAAGGTTATTGACAAGTTCTACATCTTAAGTTTTGTTTCTGTGTAAGCTGCAGAATAGAAGCAGATGAGATTCATTATGCACGTACTGGAATTTTACTACATAAAATTGACGTTGTAGGCAAATCAAATTACTCGCATTATTGACACCTGTTTTAATCTTTAAAAGTAAATGACACCTGAAACTTTATGTTCATGTATCATTTATAAAATATATACTTTATATAACATAGATCAAACATACATATTCCAATGAACATGACTTTATAATAAGTCAGGAATTAAAGACAGTAAGTCATATCTATTTATCATTGTGTGTGATTTGCAGGATCAATAGAATTTTGAATCTTCAAATTTTTAGAATTATCCAGTGCTTTATTACTAACAGTTCTTCAAAGTAATGTTCATGTTTTAAGCCTTATGCATTTTCCGACATTTGCAAAAGTTTTCAAAGGTTGTGTTATCGTTGTTGTGTTAACTGGAGTTACATAGTCTCTCTTTTAGCAATGGGCCTCAAAAGCGGTTACCACTCAGACTAGACAAGTCAACAAATGTGATATGCATTGAATTATGGTATTTTAATGCAAAGTTTATCGCTACGACTCTTTCAGGTAGCGCTAATAAATGTCTATTTTGCATTCCAAAGCCATTGTAGTGTGTATTACGTGTCTAAATATTCCGTGCATTTTTAAAAACAATTTTTTTCCCTCGAAGATGATCGAGCTGTGAGCTCTATGGTAATACATTGCAGGAAAAATTGATTCCCTATGTTGAGTTCTTCCATTTTCAATTGCTTTGAAGTAATATTAATTATCATCACTTATCCAAACATCCTTATTTTATTTGCAAGAACGGATTGACATATGTAATTATAGAGTATAGAGTTAAGTATATATAGATTACAACAATTTTTGTAGAATTTCATACCGTTCCCGACTTTCTGTTTGGAAAACATATACATCATTATTCTATGAAGGTTATTATTCTTCCTAACGTCGGAATCTGACAAAAATTGCAAATGTAATGAGTTTTGACTTACCAGCCAAAACATTGACATGCTACAGGTTTCATATTATTCAAAGTGTTTGTTTTCATTTCATTTACATCAGTTAAGATGATTCTTCAATGACATCGCGAAAGATAAAATGAACAGCACGATTAAAGTTTTCAGTTAACATTACTATTACTAATATTAATTGTTGTCTTCAAGTAGTAATGTTAGTTACACATAAATATGAGTTTACTCAGTACCATCAGTCAGACAAATAACGAATAAATTAATAGCATTTCTTTTGCAAATCAGGTTTTATACTAAACTTAACAACATGCAATATGATCAAATCGCCCAAGTATTGTTCAAAAGTTAATATATTGTATGAAAATTATGCAATGTTGTGAACAAATAGAGTCCTGGTGATCTGCCTGTAGAACGAGATTTCCCCGTAACGAATTGTGAAAATATTAGAATAGTTGTTAGAAACTCTTCCTAACTTCCTGAAGCCATAATTAACAATGAGGAAGGTTTTTCAACTCTCAGTAAGGAAGTTATCAATGACTGCATGATCACTCAAAACTAATTAAGTTTAAGTTCAAAACGACATCATATTACATGTACCATTATGTTTGCATACTTTTGACTTAGTTTAAATCAAATAATCGATGAAAAAAGTAAAAACTTGATCCTAAGAATTATTTGTCATTTAATCAATGAAGCTCAATAAAGTTTAGAATTTTTTTAACGCTATTGTAAAAAACGTATGATAAAAACGTCCACGACTTTTAGCAACAGTATATGGTAAAAAAAAGTTCGATGAGATATGTCGATAAAAAGGGTAAGAAGATATGGCATTTTTGAAATCAAATTAGTAGAATCTTGAAATCATTTTTGTCTCTCGGACAAATGTGTACTTTTTCATAAAAATAAGTGGAAAAAAATATTTAAGCTATTAGTTAAAAACTAATTTTGCCTCAAAACAGTTTTCATTTCTGTTTGATGTATAAAATCCATAAATATTTTTAATGGGGTTGTAACAAACCCACCTTTTTAAACATTTATATATATGTTAGACAACTGAATATGTTAGTATCATGAGCATATATTTCTGAAACTTACCCAATTTTGGTGAATCATTTATTTTTCAAATTTGACATGATTTTTGAGATAATTATACATGCTTTAAATGAATATTATTGATATCATATTGAACAGTCAAAACAAACATTTCATCTTAGATAAAGTTTATCACCAACAGTCTTTCATTATTTGAAATACCAGTATCTACACCGCTTGTTATATAAGGGTTCATTTTAATAGATTTTATATTTTTGTTTACACTTTTGTTCGTTGTATTCAAAGATACTTTGTGCCATGGTAGTTAATCATTGTCATATGTTAATTCCTCTGACATATTGTATATCAGTTACTCTGAGGAGAAGGCTTGTTTGCCATACACATAAAATAAATGTACGTATATCAATAAAAACGACATAAAATAAAAATTCTACTTACCTCGCTTTTACCCCTTAATACATGTAATATCCCAACTATAGTTTATTTTATACCATTTATGACTTAGATATTCTTAATGTCGCCAAATTGGATCAATTATGAATTAGTATTCTTTTATTAAACTCATTTTAAAAACATTAAATAACACTATGTAAAAGATAAAAAGGTAGAACATATCTATTAATTCAACAATTTCTTACATACTCCCACTTGTATGAGAAATTAGACACTGATTGACTATTATAATCATGCGAATTAAAAGCAATGTATGTTTTCTGTCCATGTGGTTAAAAGTCTACATTTTCCGACGACCTCTCTTCCTCATCAGTTGACATAGAGCTGATGCAAATCTTATTGGTATTTTTGCAGTAGTTATCCGAAGTTTTACGGTATGAATTGCAGAGAAAGGTTTCCGAGCTGCTCAAAATGTTTCAAGACGCTCTTTCCCGTGCATTGATATTTACAATATCTTTGCTATCCCATGTTTTGATATGCATAATCCGACATAAGGTTAACCATAAATCGAATACTCAAGTCTGCAATATATTTCTAAAATATTATAAAATTTATGCTAATGACATTTAATACCATGGTTTTTATTTTGATATTTCAAAATTTCACAATTTCTGTCATTACTTAACGGTAAGAATCCATAGAACAAATTCGTGTCTGAAAAAGAGCAAATAAACTTCACGGCTTTAAAGTAATAAGTGCAAACGTGAGGCATTTGTTTCAAAGTATAATATATTTAATTCAACAGTTAACAAATATCTCCTTCACGTCGTTTCCATGTCGTTTCAGTCAATATTGATTGTTAGTCAAGTTTATTAGATTGTTTGTAGTTGAACCTTTAAAAAAAATATATACCGTTGATAAATATTGGTATTTATCATGTTTAAAAAAATCCCTGCATGGTTTAAAGAAAAATATAAAGATTTGCGTGAAAGTAAAACATGCAATTCCTTAATACCGCCTGGCTGTGTAAATTAGTTATATATAATATGTAAAGATGACCCCCTTTGTTCCTTATAAAAAGTAAAATGCAATAAGTGTATTTTGTGTCCAATTATCCAAGTATTTAGCAGTCTAACTGCATTTCATTTATAAAAAAAAGTTGCATAATCATTTACCTGTTTTAAATGCAGATGATAAATAATGGATCCCAGAGTTCTTCTGGATAGTTCCTTTAGTACCTTGAAACACATATTTAACCTATAGTTGTTCAAACAAATATATCGGTTGATAAATATACTTTTTTATATAAGAATCTCTAATGACCTTCGACGGTGTATGATTTGTATCCAACGAGTTGTGTATTTTCTATCCCCAAGCCTTGGCGAATTGATAGAAAAACGAGTTGGATAAAAATTATGTACCATTGCAAATCATGATATTCTTTTAATCACATGTTTTACCACGTGTTTAACCGAAACCTTTTCTGTAAACTTTTTAATTCTGAGCAGCACAACACATTGCTATAACACGTCAACAACCTTACGCACAAAAATCCCTTGAAGATTATAACAAACAAGCATTTCATTTTCTAACATATTTTTATCAATTTCGGAAAAGAAGAAACCGCATTAAAGCTTTCGCATTTATAACTTTTACACTTTTCAACTGAATTATTTTGATTTTCTTACTTTTTTATTCTACGTCAATCATCCGGCTTAAGCTACGTAATGTTTAATATGACGTCACTTGGCGTAAGAACATACCGAAAATATCAAAAATTTATTACATGAGTGATATCCACCGCAAATTAAGCTGAACATGTAATAAAATGAATTAGAGGTAATTGTTTCTACCTTTAATATGATAATGTTAAAGCTATTCATTTAAACAGTATAATTATAACTTTAGTATTAATTACTTTAACCTGCAATGCAAGCAATAGTTACTTTATCACATTATCGTGGTCGACGGAGCAGAACACTGTGGTGAAGCCAAAGATGAGCACTCAAAGGAACTTTACTAAAAAAGGAATATAGCACTGTGCCAAATCAAGACTCACTTGTCACGTGACATCCGTAGACATGATGACAGTCCTCCTTAGAACAGTTACACCGACTCTCACACCGAGCTCCATATGATGGATGACGACAAGGGACGTTACAGTTGTTACCACTGTGCGACTTCTTGTATCCAGCGGGACATTCTATTGAGGAATTCACCGAGACTAATGACTGATTAATTTTTTTCAATCCAGGATAAGGTATAACGCCTTATCAATTAATGCCAATTTATTGTAACAAAATAACCTTCCAAAGTTAAGATATGCGATTAAAAATTTACACAGACATTCAATACTTTTAAGTGTTAACCTCCGGCCTGGGTTTTTTACCTCTAGACACGTACACGCTGTCACACCTTACAGGATTTTGAGATATAATTCAAATATATTTGCCGTTACTCAAATAAATTTACAAATATTCAAATAATTATTCATTAAACACATAGCTGTCTGAAAGGAATGAATTTTCAAATATTAAGCTTTCGTTAGTTCTGGCCCGCGGTTGATTTTTAGATCAACCTGTAGGACCAATTCTCAAAGCAATGCATGTCGAAAGCATGCTTAGCACTCGGCTATAAAGGCAAAACATAAATCTTGATACATGTAAGACATATTATTGTATTGAATACAAAACAGTTTATTATAAAACACATTTATTTCAAAAGCACTTAAATTAAAAAAATACACTATAGTTGGATAAAAGGAAAAACTATATATGTTATTCACATCAGATGCAACACACTATTTCCTTGGATGGAACGTTCTGCTATAATATCGATATGTTATTTTTCCCATCAACTAATTTATACTGTACATTTAATATTAAATGACATTGTTCCGGTATATGTTTTAGCGGTTTTTTTTCTTCAGCAAGTTACTCTTTAGATTATTAACCCAACATTGATATGCACAAAATTGATTGCTTGCGAGCGTAAATCGTTAGAACAATCCAGTTGTGTCAGAGTATATATTATGTTTTTGCTTCATAGACGTCGGCTGATTTCGATGTAATTGACTTCTTTTCAGAGGAGTGATAAAATAATCATATTTGTAATAAAACGATAAGACTGATTTGAAATGTTATGATGATATATAAAAATGTCAAGCTAAGATCGTTAAAAATATTTATATCAAGTATCAAATTCAACACACATGTATGGGATAAAAATGTTGAAACCATAGCTATAATGATTAGGGAAACAAAAAAACTAGGAAAACAGATTGGGTGTAAATTTTTAGAAGATGCTACAATCGTGAATCATGGGTTGAACAACATTAGGTTCCGGGAGGATTGGTGGGATTAGTTTTTTCTAACAGCTCTATCAAATTTTACAGGAAAATATTCAAGAAATTGATTGACACAAATTTAAAGCAGCCTTCCATAAATACACTAGATTGAGAATGATGTAGATAAGTGTAGTAGCGAGGTTTTATGTGCTTAACCCTAATTTTTCCGGAAAAGTGTATGCCATTTAACTTGTTATTGTGATGAATGCGTATTTTCGAGACAAGTTAGAATATGTTATAATATTCCAATATTTATATCGAAATGTTATTAAAAGTGAAAGCCAATAACTAACCGACACATACGTTTTGTGTTAAAAAGTAGAAAGGACAGCAGTAGGGTATCCCATCCGGTCTGCAAATAGAACTCTATTTCAGTAGACATAAGGAAATTAAGGTTAGACATAATGGTTTACCTCAAGACTTCTTTACAGGAAAGTCAATCAGGGATTTATATCTAAAAATAAAAAGTGGTAATAACAAACAATGTTCCAACACCAGCATTTCCAAGGAAAAATACAACAGATAACAACATCATTGATTTTAGTGAAGTTATACAAATGTGTCAGTATTTCCTAAGGAAATAATTCGAATGATATTTTTATCTTTTTAGACTTTTAATAAGTTTATTTAATATTTCCTCATCTCCAAATATTTACATGTTCTAGTGTCTCTGCCTGTGATAACACTACGCATTAATTTTGTACCGTATAGTCCAATACATTTCATCAATGCCGCGAGTGACGTTCTGTTGGGGCACACGAGGCGTTAGCATAATTGAACGAAATTAAAACACCATAAAAACCAACATTCTAATATCTAATCGAACAAGATCTGAAAAATATCTCTAAATCATTCTCTGAATATTATATGGTGATCAAATATGGATTTTGGGCTTTATTGGATTTGATCAAGCCGACCAATATATGTTACCACAGAATACTCAATAAACGATTCCTTATTCCTTAAATAGAGCCTATCTACGGAGGTCTGCATGTTGATTGTGAGTACCCTGTGACAAAACTTGAAAATATGTGAACCATCTTCATAAATGTTCTATCCATGGTTGTTGATCAGGAAGTATTTCATAAAGCCTGTTTATAATTATGATGAGTTCAGTTTACTTTTATTTCATAGCATATGTACTTCATCTAAATGAGAGAGAAAATCCATATCAATAAAAATCACTAAGGTCAATAAAGTCTTTGCTGCCTTTGTTCCTTTCAGTAATAAAGATGCATCAACTACTCTTGGGAAGACAATTGTTACATTGAGTGATGATCTAAAAAATGAAGGCCGAACTCCGATGACTTTTTATTCTACAAGAAGCAATGTTATTTACAGATCTGGTTCGACGACGACGTTAGGAGTCATACGCGGTTAATAATTTATAAGTATTTAGGTGCTAGTTAGATTCACACTGGTTGACACATGGTGCAATCTTTATGCTTGCAATAAGGATTTGAATGTATTTCTATTAACATATTTTATATGCTATAACATAAATCTGGGTTGTTCACGTTTTAAGAACCCCAATCCCAGCAAAAAGTAATTCTTAGTCCTTTTTAAATTTTAAGAAAACCCAAAATAATTGCTATTTTTAAACTACCAGATGTTTCAAATATTGAAGTAACAGAAAGAACAATAAAGTGTAAATATGCATCCTTTAATTGTCCAACGATGTTTAATGCTTATTGAACTTTATCAAACATTTCATCATTAGCTGAACTATCATCAGTGAGATGTCATTTTTCTAGAAATTACCGGTACAAGAAACGCAATTGTCCTTATTGTTACGGTTACCGTCCTTTCTGTTACCATTACTTTTGCATAAAAACTAATCTTTCTTTTCATTATTTCATTTTGTTCTATGATACAATTGTAATAAACAGTAACACTATTGAAATTTACAGTAACACTCTGTTGTAAAAGAAAGTATAAATTAATAATGATATATTTAAACTCTTCTGAATTGACATAAAACAGCCCACTTTGTGGTGGGGATAAAAATAACCCATTCACATAAAATAAATGAAAAGTGTTCTTTGCAATTGGATTTACTCCGTGAATTTTTTTTGGCCCCTTATGTTACCGATGTTATTCCTTAAATGGATAAGAAAAAGAAGGTACACTTTCTTAGTTGTTTAAATCTCAGAAAAAATACACATATACCATCTTGAACTTGTGTGTATATAAAGTAGCAAGTTAAAAAAGTAAAAAAAAATTTTGTTTTAAAATAAAAGTTATGACTTAGATATTTTGGCATATTTTTAAGATTCAGTCAAAAATGATGAAAAATGGCATATTTTCTATTGTTATACTTTCATGTTTAATACTGAAATCTGATTGGTTTAGACGCAGTTCATAATCTGTTCTATTACCCTCAGCGTTAGCAATGCACTTAGCAACGGGTAACATTACGAATTGTTACATGCGCGAAAATCATGCGCGTACGGTTCGCATTAGAATTAACGTTATTCCTATCTAAAAGCAGTGATGTTTTCTTTAAAATTAAGACATTCAGTAAAACAAAATAAATAGTGCCTGTTTGGGAGGATAACAGTTCAAATTGACACCCCTCGAAAACCATTGTCAACCTCCGCTTCGCGTTGGTTGACAATGGTTTTTCTCGGGGTGTCAATTTCAACTGTTACCCTCCCAAACAGGCACTTCTTAAATAATAGTTTTTAAAAGAAGAAAATGTGTCCGCAGCCGTCCAGTGTGTGGAGTTGAAAATTATTAAATTATTGTTTACAAATTAAAAAGGTGACCCATGTATAAGATGCCGGAAGTGCAAGGCACATAAAATGAAGTATGAAATCAATTAGTTCTAACTATAAAATAATTTTGTGATCGGTCCACAATAAGTAGACGATTTGTAATTAGAATCCATTTAATGAGATAAAAAGGTATTTACATTGGAAATGATAATAATCAATGCTACTGACTTAATAAGTTACACTCGTTTTTAAATATGGGAATACTTTCTGAGTCCTGAAAAATAAAAATAACTTTTATTTGGAAAAGCATGTAGTGTTAATTCATTAGCTTTATCTAGAATAGATATGTGGGTTTTATATATTACATATACTGACCCTGAATGTATAAGACAACTAAGAAGTAGCATATTTAATTTAATTTTGAATAAAGGAGACAGTATAAAAAGAGATACTGTGATTGGAAGACAAGAATATGGCGGTATAGGAGTTAATGAAATTAAAAAGTTTAGGGCCTTAAAGGGTCAGGATCACGATGTTGGTCAAGTTTTATTTTTTATTTTTAATATTCACAATGCTTAATGAATGATTTCTAATGATCAATTGAAATTTGGGTGCCAGTCGTTCAGTTTTAGGCAAGAAACAGGGCTCGCCATTCTTCTTCATGTAAACAAGGCTCGTGTCCTGTTTTTGTTTACATAGGTTAAATATACCAGTTAAAATCATTTTCAAACTGATTTGTCTATCCTCTTATTCATTTAAAGCATGAATTAACAGTTCCTAACGATTAACACATTAATTATGTGTTTAAAACTAGAATTTTCACTTTAACATTCAAATTGTAAAGCAAAGAATTGTAAGTTTTGTAACTCGCTTATAACTCAATAATTGACACCCAAAATTTGGTTGCATTTTTCAACATGCCTTACTGAAGCTAGTAAATATTTAAATCTAAAAATAATTTTTGACCAAAAACGTGACCATGTCCCTTTAATTAAAAGCTGAATGGTGTAGAATCATGATTGACAAAACATGCATAATTAACACTATAGTTGATAGTTATTTAAGAGTTTAAACTGTTGATATCATTTATGTATTAAACGAATCGGAGACAAAGAGCTCTAATTCTAAGAATCATTTCTAAACTCCCAACTTTTAAAGAGAAGTATTGTGTAGTTTCAACGATTGTAAAAAAAACATTGACAAGACTAAATTATCTGATGTGAATTTCGCTAAAAAAAACCCAATTCGGATTAATAACTTCAAAAATGTGGTTTTAATGCAATAATGAAGTTTTAAATATTTCAAGAGAGCAAAATTATGTGATCAAATAATTATAGATAAGTCTTTTTGGTATAGACTATTAAATTCTTTTTTTTTTTACATGAGTAATAAATTCATTTATTAATGTATTGAGAGATAAAAGTACAGAAAACTGATATTGCATTGAAGCCATTTCCGAATGAAAATATTTTTAAACATCCAAAGCTAAATCTTTTTTTCGTAAGAAAAAAAACCAAAAAGGTGCTGCAGCCGTGTAATATTGGCTGTTAAAAATATCACTCATATTTACCCATTTCTTTCAATGCAAGAACTTCTGCTATTTCAATTTTATTTGAACGGCGTTCCTATAAAATAAGTGTTCGTATAATCGAAGGTTAGTTCACGAGGTATCTCGGAAATTTCACTTTTTGAATTTTGTATGTTTTTATATTGAAAATTGGATTTTTATTGATAAGGAAATGCAAACTTTATTGGATAAACCGAGAGTAGCTCAAATTACATCTATCACAAAATAAAATCATTATGTTACATAAGTAAACATATTTACAATGTTAAAATATCAGGCTGAAGGCAAATGTATAACACATTGCTTGAAGCCAACCCTATGATACATTCCCTGTCGTCATGTGACTAGGTAGGACAATCTAACTATGCAAAGTGTGAAATATTTAGATTCCTGGAAAACAGTTTAACTGATGCTGATGTTATTCAGGACAGAAAAAAAATAATAATGATTTTTGCAATATCAATAAGTAGTTGTAGATTATATTGGTAGAAATTCGTAAAATATGTGAAGACTGGTGATTTCTCATGTATCAAAAACGATAAATACATCCGAATTAATGTTTAAACCGTAACTGTTCTGATAGGAAAAAAGAAACTTCGTCGGAGATGATGTAAAACATTTGATGATGCAATGAGAAAAATGTATTTAATTCTTTTTCCTAACCTCCTTTTCTGTTTTTGTTATGTGATATGATAAATGAAACATAAGTATGGCAATATTAAGTCCCATCACCTCCTGCCCCGGAAATGGAGGGGACATTGAGAAATCTTGTAGATATGATATCGAAAACACATGACAACATTCATGCTTATGTTTTTACAAATTGATGTTAATTTTTAAAATAATTCCAACACAATAAAACAGTATACCATTTTAATTCAAATATTTCATTCAAAAACGTTTATTGTTGAATAGAAAGTTTAACACTATATGTCGTCTTTTAAATAGTAGCGTTTATACTGAAACACTATTACATCGGTTTTTTTTTCTTTAACGTATCTTTAAAGTATCATTCATAATAAAAATCAAGGTTAGACTCGAATATTTATTTTCTGGTCTTCTTTACAGAAAAGCTACTATCGTGGTGTGAATATTTAGAAGTAAAGACAGAATCTTTTTTTCAAAATATGTATGAAATTGATGGATATTTGCAAACATTTGAGGGTGTTCTTATAGAGAATTGAGAATAAACCAAAAAAGTCAATTGTGAATTTTAATAGATATATCATATATATCTTATTATATCATGAAATCCATTTGATATGAAAACATATTATTAGGACAAAGTTAATTTTGGTAAGAACTTCTAGATTAAAAAGCAAATCAATGCAGATTTCGCAAAGACAATTTTATTTCCCAAGAATTTGTACCTAAATCGAGTTTCACGCTGAAAGTATTACATGCATCTTTTATATGATGTTTATGTAAATTAATTTCTTATCTATAACTTCATTATTAATTCATTAAATAATATTTTTTTGTCTTTGCAAACTCATATGTTTCGAAAGCAAAACATATTGTTTTATCAAACAATAACACAGATGTTAATTAGAGTCAAATATGCCTCGAATATGCTGATTTAAAAAGAACTAATTGTTCAACATGTAGGAACAAATCAGATCTTGAAAAAAAAAACATTTTATCGTAAACAAGAAATACATGTATATAGAATTACACAACAAAATTCTAATACCAATCATAATATTAAGTAATATTAACAAATTAACAATCAAACATCAGTTATTCCTTACTTAATGATATATACTCAGTAGTTCTGTCAATCTGACTCAACCATAGTGACGTCAACCTACGTAACAGAACGGATACACCAACACCGTACTCTCTTTCTATACTAACGCTCAAAACACATCAAGGTTTTCCTGTGTATGATACATAAACACAGTAAGATTTTATAGTATTTATATTAAATGACAATATATTGACAAAACTTCAGTTATAGAACGCCATTTTAGATGAATGTACTGAGAAACTAGGGTAATCGACCCTTGAACTTCTCGGGAATTTGGTTGTATGCTTTAAAGCAATGTATACGTTTTTGGAAAACAAATGGTTCTCAAATTTGACAGACCTTGTTGTGCAACAAAGTCAAGTTAGAAAAGTGGAAATGAAGAGTTTAAAAAATCTTCTGAATCTGCAAACACTTGATTTCAGCCAAAACTCTAGATGGATTGCCGACTCTAAAAACTTTAGATCTGTCATTGAACTCCCTTCCAGAGTTCCCGAAACCTTGCTATGGTAATCTTTTTTAAACGGCACTATAGTCCTACGTCTCCGCAGAAATTTCGACGTTTTCAAATATCGGAGACCTTTTTACTCGCAGATTACGAACACTGCTTACTTAAAAGAAATGGTCAAACTAGATCTTTCTCTTTATCTCTGTTGTTTGCTTTTGTATATTTCAAAGATTTGATATATTAATATATATATATATATATATATATATATATATATATATATATATATATATATATATATATATATATATATATATAACGGCTTAGTATTAGAAGTCAATATCTATGCTTTTTGCAACCCTAAATCTACGAGAGCTGTCCATAGGTTACACTAAAAAGCACTACATGGATATGATTGATTTTTATACTTGTCTTCTTTACAACCCCTTTTTGAAATATCTTACACAGAATAGCTGATCTGTCTCTTGCTTTCAAAGCTCCTTGTCTATCCTTAACTGTACGCCCAACATTAACAAATCTTCCATCGTTATCGTCTATTGATAAGAGATTTAATTCAATTCAGTGTCTTCTGCTGAAGCCTTTCAATTTCTGGGAAATTAAAGTCTCTTTTTATTGTAATGTGCTTACATCCGTTACACTTGAATCTTTATCAAGGGTTCTCTTTGATACGTGTGATGTTTCGATTGATCTCTCATCAAACCCCTTCGATTGTGTCTGTAGATTTGAGTGGTTCAAGATATAGCATGAGAGCAAAATGAATTGAACATCCGGCAACGCCTCTCTGCTCACATGTAACACGCCCTCACAATGGCAGGAGGGCGGGGGGTCCCTTGTCAACTTTGACTCAGCCAACTGCTTTGAGCTGAATCAATACGTGGTGATGTACGTGGTGATAGCTCTTATTATGATCGGTGTGTTATGCTTAATCGCACTCTCTTTTGCCGAACTCAGGAGATACAGATGGGATATAAAGTACTGTATACATGCATGCAAGTACAACAAACTTCTACGCCGGGAAAACAGCGCGACGACTTCCTCTATGACTTTGTAGCATAGAGCACACGTGACCAGAAATGGATCATGGCGAAACTTGTCAATCACAAAATAACAACAAACTCTGTTTGCACGACAGAGATATCATTCCAGGCGGGGTGCATGTTGAAGATATTCTTGAAAATATAGAATTCAATCCAAGGTTCTACTTTTTAAAAACTATTAGTATGTTGATAAATATGATTGAAAAAATCTCTGCATGGTTTACAGGCAAGTGTTATCTAAACGTTGACTGTAAATTTATTTCATGAGATGCGTGAAAGTAAAACATAGAATTTGTTTATACCGCCTCATTGTGTACATTGGTTATATATTATATGAATTCCTACGTTCCTTAAACAGATGAAATATAGAGCGTATAGTTATTGTTCTATTATACAAATATCTAGCTGTCTATATTCATTTGGAATTTCTTAGCGTAGCATAATCACTTACCTGTGTGAAATGTACTGGATAAATAATGGATCGCAGATGTTTTCTGAATGGTTCTTTTAGTACCTTATATATATTTAACATATAGTTGTTCAAACAAATATATCAGTTGATATAATGAATTTGTTAAAAGTTGATTTTACCTTTTAAAATGATAATGTTACACCTAATCATTGAAACAGTAATTATTACTTTAGTATGAATTTCATTTAACTCCGATGCAGGCAATAGTTACTTTTTCATATTCTTGCGGTCGACTGAGAAGAAGAGTGTGATAAAATCAAAAATAAGCACGCAAAAGAACTTTACTAAAATAAGACTAACACTGTGCTAAATCAAGACTTACTGGTTACAGGACATCCATAGACGTGGTGACAGTCCTCCTTAGAACAGTTACACCGACCCTCACACAGAGCTCCGTATGATGGATAATCACACGGTAAACTGCAGCTGTCAGCATTGTCTGAGCTAGAGAATCCTGGGGGACATTCTGTAATTAAACAGTGTGCATTGGTTTTGGAACAATATTAATCCCGGCGTATACTACTTATTTCGTATTTTTATTTGCAAAAAACGTTCCCTTGTAACAGAAGAAAACATAGGTAAGGGTAATTGACCGTTTAAAAATTCAGGGGGAGCTAGTCAAAGTTCATAACCTTCGAAAATTGCAATAATTTTCCTCTTTTTTTTGTAGTTTAAGCATAAAAACTATAGTATGGCTCATAAATTAATTTCATTGTTTCAAGTTCTTCTGTACAACAATTTATAATGTTTAAGTTGTATTTTCCCAGTAGAATATATTGCATAAAATGTAGATAAGACATGCACACAGAAAAGAAAAATATTCCTATAAATTTTATGAACTTAACAATAAGAGTTAACATATTATGTTGTTATATTTACATTATCCAGTGTCTTTGCCTGTAATAACACTACATATCGAGTTTGTACTATATAACCCATAATAAAAATGACGCAAAATTGAGGCGCCAGCGGGGTTTGCTTATTTATATTTAAATATTTAATCGTACGATGGCTTACAATTATATAAATATAAGTAATAAGGAATCATTCTTTGAATATTATGAGGTCATAATTTCGGTCGGGGCGTGATCAAATATATCATATCGGGCTTTATTGGATTTGATCACGCCCCGACCAAAATTATCACCTCACAATACTCAAAGAATGATTCCTTATTTAAATACAATTAACATCTCATATGAGGTAAATCACAGGGCTCAAAGTACAGATATGCGGACTCATTTGATGTGTATTGAAAACGTTTACTAGATAGTCATTGTTACAGACTAAATAAACACACTGAGTCATTATTCATGATTTAAATAAGTTTACAAACATGTTAATACATATTTATATAGATATCGTATATTTAAAACAACTCCCGAAATAATTTGACTATGATTACGGGATGACCTCGGCTACAATTGTAAACAATGTATTCCGCCGCTCAGAAGTATTTAGAACATCACGATATATAATAGTGATTTATGTTAATGCATTTAGTAAACTAAACATCAATCTCGTTGCTTTCTAATGACAGACAGAGCATCATCCCTGTCTGAGGTTAAAAAAGCCCACTTTTATTTAAATCCTCGGTGAAAAATAAAACATACCTTCACATTCATTGTTCTTGTGAAAATAATATGGACAGCAATATGGTCTTCCATCAATTCTAAAATTAACACACGTTGTGTAAACTGGACATTATCTAGATGTTCATTCAAATTATATTTACATGCATTTAACTTTAAAATCAGCCATATTGGGTATAAAATACTAGGAAAAATGCCTTGACATAAATCACTAATATACCAGCAGGAAATTACATCTGTTCGTGAGAGGACCGAATGTGTTCACAATGAACTCCCACAAAACTAATACTTAGTGTATTGTTGCGCAACAGCTGCATGGGAGGCAAAGGGAAGAATATATACTTTTACGTCAAATTAATTAATTAATTCATTATAATAAATTCAACCCTCAAACACAGATCATTTTTTAAAGGCTTAGCGATGAGTAACACTAGAAATATACACTTAATTATCCATAAGTACATTTTGACAAAGGGATTCTAATTATATGGATCAAATAAACACTGTTTAGAAATAAAAAAAAAAAAATAAGGTGGTTAATTTGAATATATTGCTATGTAGGTAAATCAGTTCATACTTACAAACTGAGATATACTCTTTATTAGTTGCTCCATTTCTTTGCAATTATGTCAATTGTGTGCAAAGTGATTCGAACACAACATTTATCGATTTTGATGGAAAATAAATAGAACTTACCCCCGTCTCTGAGAAACTTGAAATGATCTGGAAACTTATTTCGGTTGGAAATAATGATATACTATATATATAATGATATGCTATAAATGAAGTCATCAAGAGTTCAAACCTTCGATTACATAGGCGTCGGAACCGGGGGGGCTAGGGGGGGCTTAGCCCCCCCACTGTTTTTGCAAATTTATACCTAACCATTAGAAACATAGCATGATAGAGGGTTCAGCCCCCCCCCCCCCCCACTTTTTATCGCAGGAAATTTATTGTTCCTAAATTTATCTTGAAAGATTGAGAAGTTGGAGTCAGAAGCATACTAGCCCTCCCCCCCCCCCCCCCCCCCACGGATTAGGAATTTCGTGATTTTGGAAAAAAAGAATTTGGGTAAGTAAGCATACTAGCCCCCCCCCCCTCCCCCCACGGATTAGGATTTTCATGATTTTGGGAATTACTTTTTTCTCAGTATTTCTGAGGATTAGTCTAGCCCCCCCACTTTCAATTTGCTTCCGACGCCAGTGGATTAACATCACAGTTTGCTAACTTCTACTATCTATACAACAAAGCAGAAAACAAAACCAAAACAATAAACCCCAAAAAGAAAAAAAACCTGGGGGAATTTTTTACAACAACCAATGCAGCGGCCAATTATAGATCAAAATCAGCGCAAAATGAACCCTTTTCTGTATAACACGAACACTCATAACCTTGGTAACATTTTTTCTTGACTCAATTGTATTTCCTATAACCAGAAGCTCGGTAAATTGCAAAGATGAAGAGTAAAGTTACCTACCCAGGTGGCCCGCAAATAGATTGACATTTTCCCAAGCTAATTGTTGCAATAAATGCAACGCATTTTAAAGACTGATAAACATGTGCCATGCTATAATATCAGGAAGTTTTGTGTTAGCAATTTACAACGATATGTTTATTTCCTTATTAAGATGACAGGAACAGAAATCAAAGAACAAGATTTGATATGTTGAAATATATGTCTCCTATTACATAAACAGAATAATATCAAAATTATAATAGCTTTAATAACAGGCAAACAATAATACATGATTTATTGCAAACTCTTGTTTATTATTTATGCTTTAAATTTGTTTAGAGTCTGGCGAGTTGACGAAAAAAAAATCATTTTCACGTGTCGAACATTAAAAAGATATTGGAACAGCCATACGAAATTCTATCGATTGAGCCGGGATTAGGATCGAGGAAATTTGCAAGGAAGTTTCTGCGTCGTTTATTGATTCTGTAATCCCTTAAAAAATTAGTTGGAACTATTATAAGACATGACAAGGCAAGAGACAAAGGAGCCGAACTCGTTTGGTTTGTTTAATAATCAAGACAGTAGCTAGCTGTCCTTATAACAGGTTAAATGCATGCACTGCCAACCAATTATCATAACCTTGTGTTAATGAAATATTAAGTTTAAAATTTTCATATTATCATTGAATATTTGTGGAAGTATTTTATCCACACTATGTCATTCATTTTTGTCAATGAAACCTGTGGCATTGCAAAAATCACTTGAAAATGTATTTTGAAAAATCCCGATTTAGCTGTTGGAATACAGTAATTAAGGTATTGTTTTGAAAACTTAACTTTCTTTTTCTTAACAATTTAAATTGCGTATATCAAGCATTTGAGGGGTGGTCATGTTGATTTACTCTGACTAAGTATTACACTGTTTCTGATCAGTGTAGAACTAAATTATAAAAATATACTATTTTTGGCTCAATGTTACCTGTGCAAGTAAATGTATGATTCTCTGAATAGATTGGTTGCCTATCGACTCCAAAAAAAGCTACAGTCATTTTATTTGACTGTAGAGAACGTAAAGACATTCTGACGTCACAAACGTTGAACGCTGGAAACTGCAACGTCACCAGCGAAAATCAAAGTTCACGTGTGTGGCTCTCTGAATAGATTGGTTGCATATCGACTCTAAAAAAGCTACAGTCATTTTATTTGACTGTAGAGAACGTAAAGACATTATGACGTCACAAACGTTGAACGCTGTAAACTGCAACGTCACAAGCCAAAATCAAAGTTCACGCGTGTGGCTGTTACTGTGGCTCTTCCATTAAGGACGTTGGATCCTGCGATCAAAAGTCTCTAAGTTTTTTTCTAAAGTATTTTTTTAACATCTACACACATATCCAAACCAAAATTCAAAAAACAAAAGTTTGGGGTCTATATGCTCCTTTCGGTGCTACGGTGTATTTAATATGACCTTTCTGCACTGAAATTGCACTTAAATCGCTTTTCCCTCTATAATTTTTTATCGAAATGAACGATGGTATCAAAAACCAATTTACATTATTTAGAATTAATAAGATTAGAATTATAATAATGAAAAAGTTTGCAATTTCTTCACCTTATGGAAATCTTGACCTTTTTGCACTGAAAAAATACTATTTTTATTCATAAACGATTCAACGTGCAATTAAATAATTTAAAAGACTCAAACTTTTTCTCAAATTCTGACAGACTTGTCAAAAGAAACTTAGATATTCAGAAAATAAAAGCAAAAGTATGGGTCTATAATGTAAATTTTGAGATATGACATGAAATAAGCCAATTTTAGGGGAAAATTGGAGTTGATTTTTTCTTTACCTTTATGAAATATCACTTAAACATGCCAATATATGTTTATAGAAACATTGAAATATTGTTGAAATATGTTTTTTGAAACAACACGAAGATATCCCAATGCATAAACTATCTGAAAATTTGATCTGCACGGAAAATAAGAAAGTCGAAATGACGGTACTCTAAAACAACTGAGTTATGAAAAATGTTCATTTTCTATTTAAAAACCTTCCGCCACAAAACATAGTCCCTAACTACACTCTCTAAATATGGAATTTTTCCTTCACTATTTTATTCAATATAGTTTATTTGGCATTGTAAAAAAGGAATTTACAAGTAGAATTCATATATGACACAGAATTTCCAGACTAGAGGTGACCCAAAATGGCTACCCAAAACCAGAGGATCGAACCTCTTTAAGTCAAAGCAAAACAAACCAACGGATTTCTAACAACAACCAAAGGAGCCAATTCAAGATGAGTATCAGCGTACGTAAAAACGTACAATTCATTTTATAACATGACTGTAAAGTTAACTTTTTCCTGAACTGAATCGTAAATTATTTTTGTAATCATATGCATGGTAAATTTGAAAGATTAAGAGTAAAGTAACATACCTTGGTGGCCCACAAGTAGATTGACATTTTCCTAAACTAAATATTTCCAGCAATGCACCACAGTTTAAGGATTTATGAACATAGGCCATATTCTAGTATCATGATGTTTTAAGTTAGCATTTTACAATTTTAAATGTGTGAAATTTCGTAACAGGAAACCAGTGATCTGTGATAATTAGCAATTTATTTTTGCAAATTTTCTGAATGCTAACATACAAACTTTTACGAGTGTTGGTTGGCTACACAAATCAACACAAAATAATCATATCTGGCATCGGGAATATATGTTGTTCCGCTAAATCGGACGATTAATTATAATATACAAATATTGACTGGGGTTGAGGGCAACATCGACTATATTAGCCCCCGAGGCACGAAATATTGCCCGACGCGAAGCGGAGGGCAATATTTTCGTCCCAAGGGGGATAATATAATCAATGTTGCCCGAAAACACAGTCAACATTTGTTTTGTTATATGAAGAAATAAACCAAAATTTAAGAAAGTAATTAAAAACAGATCGTCTTGATTTTCTCAGCTCAACAAAGAATTCACGAAATCAATTTTGTGCAAATTTCATCTCCAAAATATCCTCAGCATCAAACGGTCACTGGTGATTTTCCGCCGCCCGTAAGAATTAACATACAGATGTTCTACCTGATTTTACTTCAAAGTTATTCGCAAATCCTTATATCTGTAATGATAGCAAACCGTCGCATTGCGCGTCTGTTGTTTGCTTGCCTTGACTGACTGTCTATTATGACGTCACCTTGTTTTGGAGTCGTGAAGAGTTATTTACGTTATCGTTTACGAATCAAAAAATCAGAATCGATTAATTGAAATAGAGGGAATATTCTCAAGGTATTATTCCTAGCCGGTCAATATTAAAAAAATATTGACCGGTCAATATTTTTCGGACGAGCTAATATTATAAGTATTGACTATTCGTCTATATAGAGTTATATAGTGAGAATTTACTACTAAATATAATAATATAATTTATTATCACATAAATTTTGTATGCAACATCTTTAACGAAAAATGAACAAATAAATAACACGTTTAAGTTTTGCATATAAGTTAAAAATATTGAAACAGCTATCAGATATTTTATCGTTCAAGTCGGAATTAAGAACGAGGAAATGTTTAATACCTTGGGAGGAAGTTTCCATTTCATTAACTGTAAGATCACAAAAAATAATTACCTGGAACTATATATATATATAAATATATATATTATATGACATGATGATGATCATTTTTTGACAAGGTAGAATTTCGCCTTATTTGGTATGACAGTGTAAAATGAAGATGAACACTGACTGATTAGTCAGAAATGCACAAATATTCAACACACTATGAGACAGAGGAGTCAAAATCGTGTACATATGTGTTCAATAATAAAGACAGTAAATAACTTGTTCGTAGAATTAGTTAAATATTGCACTGTTCATCAAACTATCATTCTTTTATATTTACATCTACTAAGCATTATTCCCTCTATTTCTTATGGAAACTTATAGTTAATTCATAGTTCTTTAGAAGCAGCCAGACTAAATCTACACACCCCGTTTATCGATTGGTCGAAATCTACAGCAGCTGAAACTGAGAAGAAAGTGACAGGACTGAAATTGAAACGCCCAGTTTATCGATTGGTCGAGATCTACAACTACCTAAGAAAACATGAACTGCACGAAATAACCATGAAAATGTCAGACTCAAAGTCTCACAGGAGACGATTTGGCTGTTTCTTTTAGCTAACGTACCTACGGACATTAACAATAACTAATAATAATTTTACTTAATTTTACGCTCAATTTATTAATTAGTTAAAAGAAAGATGTTAATATAAACGACGAAATCCTTTATTTAATGATTCATGCGGGTTGTGAATGTAGCGATCACTGCAGAAAATATTTACATAACCCGCTAACGCGGGTTATTTAATTTTTCTGCAATGTCGCTACCTTCATATCCCAAATGCATTTTATTGTTTAAGTACCTACAAACAATTCAGTTTATGATTGTCATATAATCATCAAATTTTCGTAGAATAACTTCATACACAGACTTTAATTCTACTCATTGAGAACTGGGACATTGCACAAATCACCTAAAAATATAAAAACTTCAGATTAAGTTGTCGGAATACGGTTTTTAACCGGATTTTCCAACGAAAAACCCGGTTATTAAAATGGTGAAAATGGCGGGCTGGCGGCTGCCAAAAGGTTACCTTCATTGTACGGATAACTCCTCCTACAGTTTTCAAGATAGGAAGTTGTTCTCTTGCAGATCAATTGTACATATATCGGAGGTGTGCATATTGCTAGGATTTTGATTTCTAATAATTGATGAAAAAAATACCAACTTTTGAACTTAGTCATTTTTTGGCAAAATATTGCATATAGGGTACCCTCATTGTACGGATAACTTCTCCTACAGTTTTCTAAATAGGAAGTTGTTCTCTTGCAGATCAATTGTACATATATCAGAGGTTTGCATATTGCCAGGATTTTGATTTCTGACAATATATGAAAACAATACCAGCTTTTGAACTTAATCATTTTTTGGCAAAAGATTGCATATTATAGGGAACTCCATTTCACTGGATACGGTAGTTATTATAATAGTGTTTATCAATTCAGGATTGACATGGATTATAGATACAGTTCACATAAAAGAAAACTGGTTTACTGTCGCATTGATAGCTTTTCACTTGTTAGGGTATTGTTTTGACATTTTCTCAACAATCTAAGATGATAAACGCTATTTCCTTATTTCTCGCGAATACCCAATTCTGCGATTCCCCTGTCGCGAGAAAAAAATTCAAGAGTATCATTTTTTGTTTAAGTTTTCTACAGTTCATAACTGTTTAAAAAACAAAAAGAAACTTTAAAATCCATGAAGGTTACCTCCTCTCGCAATTATATAAGGAATAAGGAATCATTCTTTGAGTATTATGAGGTGATAATTTCGGTCGGGGCGTGATCAAATCCAATAAAGCCCGAAGGGCTTTATGATAGATTTGATCACGAACAAACAAACGAAAGAACGAACAAAACAAACGACATAAAAGGGTACTGCGTTATTTCGTCTCATGTTAAAGTTCACCCCTGACGACGAGACGGGTATGGTTGTATTACGACTTTGACATCGCTTTAAATTAAGGTCGAAATGATCAGACAAATTACAAATAAACATGTGTACGTTTTGTTTGCTAATATTTCTGAAGTTTGCTTTCTTTACAATCGATGCATAGCATGCGGGTTGAATAACCCAAAAATAAACCAAACGGTTTCCTTTTCTAAACATTCCCGTGATGCATTTTGGTTTGTTTTTTCGTTTGCCCAAAAAGAAATTATTTTTATTTACTTTGAATAGTTCTAACTTTGAAAGGGGACTGTTTCTGCTGGTGTAAGTAGGAGAAAGTCCATAACTTTCTAAGATAAATGGTTTGTATAGAAAAAAAAATTGATATTGTTATAACAAAAAATCGGACCAAGCAGCTTTAAGGACAGACGAGACGTTCCTCAATTTTATATTATTTTCCTTGATATTTCATTCCTTAATTATTTATTAACATTTAAACCTGTTAATTTACAAAAATTCAGAGTACATTACCAGGCTCGTTTCGGATTTTCCTTAAAGTAGCACGCAAAATGCGTTTGAATGCCTATAAGTAAAGTCATACTATATATTTTTATTTGAACACATTATATCCAAATAAAAAAAAATCACATTACCTAAAAATATAATTATGAAATAACGAAGTGGAAATCTTCACATTGTGGAGATAGAAAAAAATTTAAAAAATGAAAGATGGGTCGCGTCTGACCTTAAATATTATGTTCATATGAATACTTAACTACGGTAAAATATAAGAATTTAAAAATAAGCATACTTACATAATTCACATAAACATTCATATTGTAAACAGATAGCCATGCAATGACATTGAATTGCTAGTATTACATATTGGTCACTATGATACTTATGTATACCTAGGTACTGCGCACTGAATGGTGGTAATGATAACTAACAGAATGAACTCTGTGACTCGTGTAGCACTGCGTAGTATTCCTAAATGATGTTATGAAACCAGGTGAATAATACTGAAGCAAAGTTATAATCAAAATCGAAAATATCCCTTCGGTTCCCTGTCGTAGAATTGTGCTGACTAGCTTCCGGTTTCATGTACTTACCCATTCGATCCTCAGCTGGTCACGTGATACCCGAAGAGTATATAAGCTGAGAAAATCAGTAGGATCGTAGAGTCTGTGTTCGACGGCCGAGACATCAACACATCGAAGCCAGGGAAGAAATTAAGGTCGGTAAGAATAACCTGTCTATAGTCTTACGTGTCTGTAATAGGCTTTCGAGACTACAGGAGTATATTAGGATTAATAAATATACAGATTGGCTTGTTGACTGTAGTTAGTACGCTACAGTCCCGGAACGGCGCGTGCGCTCCTGTCTCCGAGCAGCACATACGCAATCGTCATTTGAAGTGCATGCGCCAAAGAGAACCGGGGGATAATATTTGTACATAATTCAAATTAAAATCTGTGATTGAGGAAATAGATCATTTAATTCCCTCTTTGATTTGCTCAGGCAGAGCAGCCAAATCCCATATCGAACTCAGAAACGTTACAATACGGGCATCATAATATCCAAATTGAGAGTTTATGAACAAGTGTCATATTTGGCGATTCTGTGTCTGCAACGATAGCTCTGGTACTTTATATTGAGCCATGTATTGTATATTCTATATATTAACCTTTGTAACCTTTTATGCCATGTATGAATGAACGTATTATGAGTAAGTGATGCCTCATAACTGGGTGGGGGACTTCGAGACTCAGGACTCGGAGACTCAAATCCTGCATCTGTACTCTTTGATTGGCAGTTTTGACAGTTTTGTTACTTTATTTAGAAATAAAATATTAATCTGAAACTTGAACACTAAATGTTCACTCATGATCGTCGTAGATGGGCCGAAATAGTCAGAACTGTCCATCATAAGTAAAATGTTATATATACCCATGTAAAATGATATTGAGCAGACTCTTTGATTTGGGCTGATTTTAATTGTTGTAACTTTGACTATACGATCACGCTTTAATAAAACCGCTTGTGAAAGAAATACTGTACTTGGTCATTAATAAGTTTGAGCTGACCCTCAACTGGATCCGTAAGACAGAAGGCTTACAATATTCATAAAGATGATAGGGCATACAAAGTCTGAATGCATTCTTTTAAGTTCAAAATTTCCAAGAGATTTGGTTTTAATTGCTAGCAGATCTATTTCTGTATTCATTTGAAGTAGAATTTATTCAAAGACTTATACATGAAAATTAAATTGCTCGAGGTAGCCTTAAACTCGACATTTATGTATTATCAATTAACAATTGTTACTTCCTTTCCTTCGTCGACTCGATATACCCCAATGAACTTGAAATGAAAGATATCACAGAGTTTAAGTCATCTGTTTGATACTTAGATATTTTACTAGAAAAAAGAAGCCTCACAACAAAACTTTATGAAAAACGCGATAAGTTCAATTTTCAATCTTCAACTTTCCTTACTTATATAGCAAAATACCTTCTTCACATGCATATGGAGTTGAATCGATAGCAAGGACATGCTCTACGCATAAACAATTTCTGAAACGAGGCAAGCTGCTGACAAACAAATTGATAAAACAGGATTAATAGGATTCGTAGAAATTTTGACCTTATTAAGGATACCAAATTGATCATATTTAGTTATTTTGTTGTATGCATCAACTTTTTTAAAAGTTTATATAGAGATTTTAGAGATTTTAAAGAGAAAAAATATTTTCTTGGTTCAAAAGAGAAAAATTGTTTGCACATGTTTTACATACGTTTCAATGAAAATAGACATAAAGAAATATAAGTTTCATTAAATTGTTATTTCATAACAAAGTTATCAATTAAGATACTGATTTTAAATATTATATTATGATGGCATTGCCTGCAGGAACCCCTATGACCGTTTTAACTCCCAAAATTTATCTTATGTTGGGAAAGACCATTTGCTCATTTACAATTACGTAATTAAGTTGTGTAAGCGTAAAAATACATGTGTATGAAACAGTGTAAATATCATTCGTATTTGTTCACTTTCATTTGCTAGAACATCTGCTATTTTGATATTTTTTGACCGGCGTTTCGATAAAATTAGAGTTGTGAAATACTGGGATATCTCTTAGAAAAAAAACAGGAAAATAATTGTCAATTGATACAAAAATCAGCTTGAAACCAAACGGTTCTAATATTTTGCAATATTGCACATTTGACTGCTGACAGATATGCATCGAATAAATGAAACGTTGATTCTTATGCTGACAGTCAAATTCATTGAGTCTGAGAATGGAGTTTGTTTCCCTGAAAGAAAGTGAGTAATTTATGATGCCTGATGTGTAGTATTTTTAATTCATCCAATTGACAATCGATATTAGAAAATTTTTTTTTTTAACTGTCATAGATTTAAACATTTAACATTGCAAAAGGTGATAATTAATTTCAAGCTTTTTTTTTCTATTGAAGAGAAAACAAATGTTGTGCAAGGTATTACCTAAAGGAAGGTAACTGCTTTCGTAAGTATCTTAAAATGATAGATAGATAAATAGATAGATAGATAGATAGATAGATAGATAGATAGATAGATAGATAGATAGATAGATAGATGGATGGATGGATGGATGGATGGATGGATGGATGGATGGATGGATGGATGGATAGATAGATAGATAGATAGATAGATAGATAGATAGATAGATAGATAGATAGATAGATAGATAGATAGATAGATAGATAGATAGATAGATAGATAGATACTCTGAAATTATTAGATTTCGTTGGTCTCTATTATTATCTACAAATAACATCGCTCATGAATTTATGGCTTTAAAGTCATACATGTATCTTCTTATGTTTGTATAAGAGAATACCTTAATTACGTCCACACGAACCTGTAAAATTTAAGCAACCCACGACAATTGGCCCCCATGAGTTTAAATTATTCCAACGTAGCTAGTATTCTCTCCTTCTTTACTTGTACAGCCTGTAACGGAAGTTTTGGTCATCATTGTTCCTTACCATGCCCTAGAGGACACTGTGGAATTCAGTGCAGTAGACGCTGTCCCTGTGATGATTGTGATAGTTACACCTGTGTGTGTAGCGGTAAGTATTTCTTTTTATTTACGGTTTAAACATAGAGTATTTAACGGAGTATCTCATAATTTCCACCTACGAGTCACCGAATTTTCATCCCTTCTTTGAAAACAAAAATTGTCCAAATGGGACGGTGCAATAACCTTGAGACAGATAAATGTTTTAAAGTAAGTCTTCAATTGTATTGAATACATTAAAACATTTACAACTTTTTAATGAAATCAAATCTTGCCCTTTCATTGAAGTTATCAACAAGTATTTTTGCGTTTCGAATCGATACAATTTACTTGTGTTTACTTGAATATATAAATAAATGTATACTAATGTCTTTATCTTCGCTCTATCATATTAAATATGGAAGGAAATAGTTAAAAGGATGGATAAAAAATGAAGAAAACCGTGAGGAAAAATCATCTATTTTAGTGGATTAGAAAATCTAAACATATTCTTAAGATAGGTTCATCATAGGTTGTGCTTAACTTTTGTCCAATTCATAGCCTTCGAAGTAATAAGAAAGTTTAATTATTATCATATGATTATTTTCTCAAAAGATGTCAAAAACATTAAGAGAAAAAAAACCCTTAACTACTAAATATCAAAATTATGAAAACCTTCCAAATAGTTAAATAACCGGGAAAATGTTTGACACTGGATATTGGCTTATTTCTGTTGTTTGTAATGAGGAGAATATAATGAGTAGTTTTTACAAAAATGATTATATGTTCTGCAGTCGAACTATCCATATAAACAAACTAAATGTATCATCTTTTACACTAATAGGATGTTTTTTCATTTATCAAAATTGTTTTTGATGCCAGAATTATATCAATTAATATTTTTTAATTCAATTTAGTTTTTAGACGGGATCACGTGACCCCGTCTATTAGTTTAATGTCAGCCGAAGTCTCAAACCGGAAGGCACGCGTAGAACACATGAATTGAGTCTGCGCGTAAGAAAATAGTACAGAAGGTGTTCGTGCATTTCTTATAAAAACACGCATTAAATCTTTTTAAGTCCCCTGTGTATAAACCAAATTTTATTTAGAAAATAAACAAATAGTTTTATTGATCAAAATATTCTTGCTCGGGTTCAAATGTCGAATGAGTTACGTAACTGAATGCACAACGCCGTTGACGATTCAGTTGGTGTACAAGCTCATTAATCAATAGAAGAGGTTGAAGGTTGAATCTAAAGTAAAGTTCCCAAACGCAATGTGCCATTTATGAAAATCCTTCACCTGAATACTACCGAACTTCATGCACTAGCCGAAGTTAAAATCAGGACGGATTATACAAAGATGTCTTACATATTAAATAGGTGTTTTATTGGCTTCCAGTCTACTTGCGGTATGACTGCTGTTCGTCTCTGAAAGGAATTTTTTACATAGAAAATACAAATAAATCTGAATTTGCCTTCTTGTTCGTTGGCTCTTTGATTAATTAAACTGGATTTAAATTTTGAACAATGTACTGTAAGCAAAATCTTTATACATGTAGACTATCCATTTTGGGTGACCAATACATCAAATAATATATACAATCTTATCGATTGAAGAACCAAGTTAAATGTTAATGTTCATGTTGTCCGGTTTAGTTGGGGGTGAATTACATTGTAAAGTAATGCATTACATTACCATTTTTCATGAATTATGGTATTAAATTATCATTACCATTACTTCCTTCTCTTGAAGTAATGCATTACATTACCATTACATGAGTAAAGTAATGCATTACCAGTACCATTACTTTGTGAAAAGTCAATAAGTTTTAAAAAAAGTAATTTAAAAGCTAACTAAAGAGTTTGTGTAGATGTTTCAAAAATAAAACATGCTTAAACGTATTGACAGGTTCATGATCAATATCAGGTTCAAATTTAATGACTTATACAAGATTCCTGTTGCACTTGTGGTGCTCAAAGTAAGGTTGGTCCCGTAACATTTACACGCTAATTGCGGAGTTGCCAGTCTCTGTTATTTATGTCTCTGATTTTCGGAGAATGATTTTTAATGAACGGAGCGGTTGTATCGTAATTCGTGTAGGTGATGTTTGAGTTTACACAAAAAAGTAGTTAGTGGCGAACGGATTTATTTTTACCTATTAATTTTGTATGTATCGCTGCAAGAGAATCGTGTCAAATAAATCGGTCTTAAAAATCAAAATGACGACCGTGACAAATCCATTTATTGTCAAAGTTCTTGGAATCCTATTGTAAAAAGAAATATTTCTAACGCCAGGTGCCTGTGTTTGTTATTGGTATACAAATATTAACTTTGTTTGTTAATTCTACGGTTTGAGAGTTTTCGAGGTTTTCATAAACATTGTATAACGGATACAGCCCGACCTGTGGATATTCTCTTGGATCACAAATTGAATAAATCTAATGATTTAAATTATCTTCCTTGATTTAGTTGTTTTGATTTTCCCGGTAAGTAGTAAATTTCCAAAAAATTCTTTGGGATCTTATTTTACATAAAATACCGTTGTGTCAATTTTCTACAATTATGAAGGCCGGGACTGAGTAAAATTTTGGTGGAAAGTACAAAGTATCAGACAATTGCAAAAAAGCCGAATTGACATAGCTTGAAGTAACTCATAAACTCATAATTTTTTGGATGCATATTCGAGGAAATCAAGTACAATCACAAATTCAAACTTTCAAGACCCCGTCTTCCAGTACTCTCAGTACTTTGATTTAATTCATCTATTTTGGATCATTATTTAACTACTAAAATGAATTAATTGAAATGAATTAGCTTAATATATTCTCTATCAACTTAATCAAACAAAAGTGATGTATGTTATTTTTTATTTATAAGTAGAAGTTACCAGGGGAAGTAAAGAGAAATATCTTATTGTAAAATATATGGCATTTATATCATTGATAATTATTTTTATAGGAAATAATATTTCAAATGTCCATAATCATTTATACTTGTAATGTAATGATTTATACTTAAAGTGTTTTAGGGAACCTTTTTAAACTATTTCATAACAGATTCGAAGAAATCAAATAATGACATCTCAGCAGCAACAAAGCGTTTTGAATACGAATTGATATTTGTTGGATTTATTGTGTTGGGAATCTCTTTGGCAGCTTTTATTTCTTGGATTTATAAAAGGTAAATGGTAAATTTTCTGTAATTGAATTGACACACACAGCGTTTGCATTTGCTTCGGTAATCGACTTCTGTTATAGCATTTCAAACCGAGTATATGTTGATTTATTACATAAATTTTATTCATATTGCATATGAAGGAAAAAGAGGCCAATGGAAGTTTTTTGTTCAGGTGAGTATTCATTTAACTTTTACAACTCGTTTGTATAAATTTACAAATAATCTATATTAGAAGTTATTTTCATCACAGATTTAACACAGGAAACTTATGTCGAATATGATATGATAAGGGAATCACAGTTAATCTTAGATGGTGATGATGATGATGATGATGATGATGATGATGATAATAATGATGATGATAATGATTTGAAGAGACAAACGGTACAACCATGTGACAATGTGGATAAACAAAGACGACTCAGCTTGGACGATAACTCAGAGGGTGGCTTTTATAATGAATTACGATATAATTCTTGATCAGAAAGGACGTATCAGTCTAGGACAATACATGAAAAACTATTTTACCGTCAAATGCCGTAATATACGACATGTAGTGATATTGGACCATTGCAATCGTCGTTCTTCCAAACTGGGTTAAATGTTCAGTGTTTCTGTCAGTGAACTACTAACAGCTTTAGCAAATGTTATAACAGTTAATAAACATACGCCTTGTTAAAAAGGATTACTAAAGTATGAAAAACAATTAATCATATGTAAATGTATTAAAAACCTTTTTTTCAATAACAGATTATCTTAATAAAGATTTCGCAAATTATCAGCGGTTTTTTTACGTAATGCATTCTAATACTTTACTTCCAAAAATATATCATGCAGCGGACAATATATTATATTTTTGTGTTGTGTGTATCTTAAAAATAAAACACGAAGCATTATTGATAGAGAAAAATAGTAAAAATATGACGAACGTTTCATTTTTAAATAAATTATATATAATTCCGTCAAGCTGACTCAACCATGATGACACCAACATATGTAACGGAACGGATACACCAACACTGTATCTTCAGTTCGATAGTAAACATTCAGAACAGGTAGGGGTTTTCCTGTGTATAATACAGAGATACTTATAATAAGATTTTATAGCATTCATTTTTAATGACAATATATTGACAGACACTTAATAATATATACTACTGTTGATACAGTGACAAATAAACTGTACTGGGTTGCCAATCTTAATTACCATGATTTGATATTTTTTTCCTTCCCGGACACGACTCCGTGACGGACACAATAACCACGCTACAGAACCAAGGAAACAGAAGGGACGGTAAGGCAAAATTTAACTCATCATTTACCATTTTTATTTTTACAAAGAAATATAATTTAAAATCTTGCTGCTCTATTTCAATTTTATAATACTTTATGAACAATGGAGATTAAAGTTGTTAATGTGTAACAGTCTGCCTTATAAAATCAAAGTACAGAAGTACTGAAAGCCGGGCTCTTTCGGTGTGTCTATAAACATATTGTATAGTAAATACTAAAATCTCTCTCTCTCTCTGTCTCTCTCTCTCTCTCTCTCTCATACTTTTAATGTCGGCAAAGCGTCAGCGGCGACCAAATTTTGTAAGCGGCTATAAACAAAAATATATTTATCCAATAGAAAAAAGTTCAACAGTTCCTGCCTTGAATTTTGCAACAAGCGTTATTTATTCAATCCCCATTTCTTAAATGCGCAGCAAAGTAGTTCATGGAAATTCATGCGCAGTGTCCAAAATGCATAGTCTTGTTTTTAAAGCACGTTATTAATAAGATTACTAAAAATGATTCTCTCGAAATTAAAAAAAAGAAACATAATTCAAACACATTTGACAAAACGTTGCTCTTTGTGTAACTATCTGGTATAGCGGAAGCTTGACGCTGTTTGGTTTTTTGTTTACTTTTGAAGTTGTGCTATTTATAGTAACATTGGCGATTTGCCTGCCTACAGCCAGGACTCTGCTTTCAGCCGAGCCCGGCTAAAAATTGTTTTCATAGACCGACGATTCAGCTGTTTAATCTTTTTAACAGCTTTTTACGGACAGAGATTCACATTTTCATTGATACGTTAAAATAAATTTTAATATGGTACATTTACTAAGGGGATAACAGTCCAAGTGACATTTATAGAATGTCCTGTCCTCATTTTTATCTTACTTGGGGGGGGGGGGGGGGGGGTTATGGGGGGGGGGTGTTTTAAGGTTCTCATTAGTTATGACTTCTGTCACGGTTAATTCATTACCTTTCTTTTGATAGACAGATTATGAAGTATTTACGGACGTTGACAGTCTTTCTGCTGTTGGTCATACATACGTGTACACCAGATGAAATGGCTTCAGCGTCACACTGCCCGGACTCCGTCTGTTTCTTTCGGGTTTTGGACACCGCAGACTGCTCTTACAGAAATCTCAGCAATATACCACGTGGTCTCCCAGCCTCGATTCGGTCTCTGGTTATGTCGGGGAACCCATTGTATTCTCTTTCCGATGATTTCTTTCGTCCTGTGGAAAACCTTACCTTGAAGAATTTAGCTCTAGATAAATGTAATATTGTCAGTATTTCTACCTTTACTCTAGAACCATTGAGATCACTAGAGATGTTGGATCTTTCAAGTAATATGTTATACAACGCCATGTTAGATGAATGTACTGAGAAACTGGGGTACTCGACCCTTAAGGTTTTGAACCTGTCGGGAAAGTTGTTGTATACTTTAGACGCTATATATAATTTTTTGGAAAATAAATGGTTTTCAAATTTGGCAGACCTTATTATGCAACAAAGTCAAGTTAGTAAAGTGGAAATGAAGAGTTTAAAAAATCTTCTTAATCTCCAAACACTTGATTTGAGCCAAAACGCCATAGAACAATTTTCTTCGTATGGATTAGCGACTCTAAAAAAATTTTGGATCTGTCATCGAACTCCCTTCCACAATTCCCGAGGCCTTGCAATGGTTCAAATAATCCTTTTTATCCGAAATTAGAGAACCTACTTCTCCGCTGAAATCGAATCTCGGAGACCTATTTACTCGCAGATTACGGACATTGCTTAACAGCTTTGGTCAAATTAGATCTTTCTCTGAATCCCATAAAGATTATTCTGCCATTTGCTTTTGTTTATTTTAAGGATTTGACATATCTATATTTAGAACAGCTTTTGGGTGCCATAGAAGTGAAAACCTTTGCTTTTGCAACCCTAAATCTACGAGAGCATTTGATAGGAAACACTGTAAAAATATACATGAATGTGGTTGATTTTTATACTTTTCTTCTTTACAATCCCGTTTTGAAAAATCTAACACTGAATAACATAGATCTATCTCTTGTAAACACATCAAGGATGCTTTCTAAGCTGACTAATCTATCTTCCCTGTCTATCCTTAACTGTAACATGCAAAACGTCCCCACCTTAACAAATCTTAAATTGCTATCGTCGATTGATATGAGCTATAATTCAATTCAGTCTCTGCATGCTGAAGCCTTGTATATCTCTTTTAAAAGTAATGCACTTACATTTGTGATACTTGAATCTTTATCAAGGGTTCTCTGGGATACGAGTGATGTTTCAATTGATCTCTCATCTAACACCCTCCATTGTGTCTATAGTTTGGAGTGGTTCAAGATATATTATGAGAACAATATTAATTGAACATCCGGCAACGCCTGTCTGCTCACATGTAACACGCCAACACAATTGCGGGGGTGGGGGTCCCTTGTCGACTTTTACTCAACCATCTGCTATGAGCTGAATCAGTACGTCGTGATGGCTCTTATTATGGTCGGTGTGTTATGCATAGTCGCATTCTCCTTTGTCGAACTCATGAGAAACAGATGGGATATAAAGTACTACAAACATACATGCAAGTACAACAATCTAACTTCTCCGCCGGGAGACTTGCGCGACGACTTTCTCTATGACTTTGTAGCATACAGCACGCGTGACCAGAAATGGATCATAGCAAAACTAGTCGATCAGGTAGAAAGGAAAAATAACAACATATTCTGTTTGCACGACAGAGTTATCATTCCAGGTGGGGTGCATGTTGAAGATGTTTATGAATATTTTCGGATTTTTCAAAGGAATTTTTCTTGATTATTAATTAGCGAAGACAAAAGACAGTACTCTTCCGATTTCTCAGCATTAACGCCCCAAAAATTCGAGTCTATTATTTTTAAAGCTGCTTGGTCCGATTTTATATCAAATTGTATACACGCTTTTAAACGATGGTTATGATAAATATATGTATGATAATAGAAATTGCAGTAGTTTTCCCAGTCAATTAAGCCAAATTTCAATGAAGAAAAATACGTACAAAATTTGCTAACAAAACAAACGACATAAAAGGGTACCGCGTTATTTCGTCTCATGTTAAAGTTCACCCCTGACGACGAGACGGTTATGGTTGTATTACGACTTTGACATCGCTTTAAATTAAGGTCGAAATGATCAGACAAATTACAAATAAACATGTGAATATTGTAGCACTGCGTAGTATTCCTAAATGATGTTATGAAACCAGGTGAATAATACTGAAGCAAAGTTATAATCAAAATCGAAAATATCCATTCGGTTACCTATGGTAGAATTGTGCTGACTAACTTCCGGTTTCATGTACTCATCACATTCGATCCTCAGCTGGTCGAGTGATACCCGAAGGGTATAAAAGCTGAGAAAATCAGTAGGATCGGAGAGTCTGTGTTCGACGGTCGAGACATCAACACATCGAAGCCAGGGAAGAAATTAAGGTTGGTAAGAATAACCTGTCTGTAGTCTTACGTACCTGTAATAGGCTTTCGAGACTATAGGAGTATGTTTGGATTAATAAATATACAGATTGGCTTGTTGAATGTGGTTAGTACGCTACAGTCCCGGAGCGGCGCGTGCGCTCCTGTCTCCGAGCAGCACATACGCAATCGTCATTTGAAGTGCATGCGCCACAGAGAACCGGGGGATAATATTTGTACATATTTCAAATTAAAATCTGTGATTGAGGAAATAGATCATTTAATTTCCTCTTTGATTTGCTCAGGCAAAGCAACCAAATTGCATATCGAACTCAGAAACGTTACAATACGGGCATCATACTATCCAAATTGAGAGTTTATGAACAAGTGTCATATTTGGCGATTCTGTGTCTGCAACGATAGCGCTGGTACTTTATATTGAGTCATGTATTATTTATTCTATATATTAACCTTTGTAACCTTTTATGCCATGTATGAATGAACGTATTATGAGTAAGTGATGCCTCAAACCTGGGTGGGGGACTTCGAGACTCAGGACTCGGAGACTCAAATCCTGCATCTATACTCATTGATTTGCAGTTTTGACAATTTTGTTACTTTATTTAGAAATTAAATATTAATCTAAAATTTGAACTCTAAATGTTCACTCATGATCGTCGTAGATGGGCCGAAATAGTCAGAACTGTCCATCATAAGTAAAATGTTATATATACCCATGTAAAATGATGTTGAGCAGACTCTTTGATTTGGGCTGATTTTAATTGTTGTAATTTTGACTATACGATCACGCTTTAATAAAACCGCTTGTGAAAGAAATACTGTACTTGGTGATTAATAAGTTTGAGCTGACCCTCAACTGGATCTGTAAGACAGAAGGCTTACAATATTCATAAAAATGATAGGGCATACAAAGTCTGAATGCATTCTTTTAAGTTCAAAATTTCCAAGAGATTTGGTTTTAATTGCTAGCAGATCTATTTCTGTATTCATTTGAAGTAGAATTTATTCTTATACACTTATACATGAAAAATAAATTGCTTGAGGTAGCCTTTAACTCGACATTTAGGTATTATCAATTAACAATTGTTACTTCCTTTCCTACGTCGACTCGATATACCCCACTGAACTTGAAATGAAAGATATCACAGAGTCTAAGTCATCTGTTTGATACTTAGATATTTTACAAGAAAAAAGTAGCCTCACAACAAATTTTCAATCGTCAACTTTCCTTACTTATATAGCAAAATACCTTCATCACATGCATACGGAGTTGAATCGATAGCAAGGACTTGCTCTACGCATAAACAATTTCCGAAACGAGGAAAGCTACTGACAAATAAATTGATAAAACAGGACTAATAGGATTCGTAGAAATTTTGACCTCATCAAGGATACCAAATTGATCATATTTAGTTATTTTGTTGTATGTATCATTTTTTTAAAACAGTTTTTATAGAAATTTTAGAGATTTTAAAAAAAAAATATTTTCTTGGTTCAAAAGAGAAAAATTGTTTCCACATGTTTTACATACGTTTCAATGAAAATAGCTATAAAGAAATAGAAGTTTCATTAATTTTTTATTTCACAACAAAGTAATCAATTTAGATACTGATTTTCAATATTATATTATGATGACATTGCCTTCAGGAAACCCTATGACCGTTTTAACTTCCAAAATTTATCTCATGTTGGGAAAGACCATTTGCTCATTTACAATTACATAACAACGTTGTGTAAGCGTAAAAATACAGAACCATTTAAGTGTATGAAACAGTGTAAATATCCCTTGTATTTGCTCACTTTCATTCGCTAGAACATCTGCTATTTTGATATTATTTGACCGGCGTTTCGATAAAATTAGAGTTGTGAAATACTGGGATATCTCTCAGAAAAAACAGGAAAATAATTGTCAATTGACACAAAATCAGCTTGAAATCAGACGGTTCTAATATTTTGCAATATTGCACATGTGACTGCTGACAGATATGCATCGAATAAATGAAACGTTGATTCTTATGCTGACAATCAAATTAGTTGAGTCTGAGAATGGAGTTTGTTTCCCTTAAAGAAAGTGAGTAATATATAATGCCCGGTGTGTAGTATTTTTAATTCATCCAGTTGACAATCGATATTAGAAAATCTGTTTTTTAAAACTGTCATAGATTTATACATTTAACATTACAATTGATGATAATTAATTTTAACCTTTTTTCTATTGAAGAGAAAACAAATGTTGTGCAAGGTATTACCTAAAGGAAGGTAACTGCTTTCGTAAGTATCTTAAAATGATAGATAGATAGATAGATAGATAGATAGATAGATAGATAGATAGATAGATAGATAGATAGATAGATAGATAGATAGATAGATAGATAGATAGATACTGAGAAATCATTAGATTTCGTTGGACTTTATTGTTATCTACGAATTAACATAGTCCATGAATTTATGGCTTTAAAGTCATATCTTCTTATGTTTGTATAGGAGAATACCTTAATTACGTCCACACGAACCTGTAAAATTTAAGCAACCCACGACAATTGGCCCCCATGAATTAAGATTATTCCACGGTAGCTAGTTTTCTTCTCCTTCTTTACATGTACAGCCTGTAACGGAAGTATTGATCATCATTGTTCCTTGTCATGCCTAGGATACTGTGGGAATCAGTGCAATAGACGCTTACATCTATCACTAAATAAAATCATTATGTTACATATTTACAATGTTAAAATATCAAGCTGAAGGCAAATGTATAACACAATGCTTGAAACCAAACCTTTGATACATTTCCCTGTCGTCCTGTGATTAGGTAGGACAATCTAACTATGCAAAGAGTGAATTACGGTATTTAGATTCCTGGAAAACAGTTTAACTGATGCTGATGTTATTCAGGATAGAGAAAAAAATAATTATCATTTTTGTTAAATCAATTAGTAGTTGTAGTTTATATTGGTAGAAATTCGTAAAATATGTTAAGACTGATGATTTCTCATGTATCAAAAACGATAAACACATCCGAATTAATGTTTAAACCGTAACTGTTCTGATAGGGAAAAAGAAACATCGTCGGAGGTGATGTAAAACATTTGATGATGCAATGAGAAAAAAAGTACTAGTATTCGATTCTTTTTCCTAATCTCCTTTTCCGTTTTTGTTATGTGATATGATAAATGAAACATAAGTATGGCAATATTAAGCCCCACACCCTCCCGCCCCGGAAATGGAAGGGACATTGAGAAATCTTGTAGATATGATATCAAAAACACATGACAACATTCATGCTTATGTTTTCACAAATTGATGTTAATTTTTAAAATAATTCCAACACAATAAAACAGTATACCATTTTAATTCAAATATTTTAATCAAAAACTGTTATTGTTGAATAGAAAGTTTAATACTATCTGCCGTCTTTTAAATAGTAGTGTTAATACCGAAACAATATTACATCGGGGTTTTTTTTCTTTAAAGTATCTTTAAAGTGTCATTCATAATAAAAAGAAATAGAAAGAGAGTACGGTGTTGGTGTATCCGTTCCGTTACGTAGGTTGACGTCACTATGGTTGAGTCAGATTGACAGAACTACTGAGTAGTAAATTATAATAAGGTTTTATAGTATTTATATTAAATGACAATATATTGGCAAACACTTAATAATATATCCTCCTGTTGAAAAAAATGACAGATATACTGTTCTTGGGTTGTCAATCTTAATTACCATGATTCGATTTTTTTTCTTCCTGGACACGACTCCGTGACGGACACAATAACCAAGCTACAGAACCAAGGAAACAGAAGGGACGGTAAGGCAGTGTCACATTGCCCGGACATCGCTGTCTGTTGTTACAGAAATCTCAGGAATATATCACGTGGTTTCCCAATCTCGATTCGGTGTTTCGTCCTGTAGAAAAACTACTCTTGGAGAATTTAGTTCTAGAACCATTGCCATCACTAGAGTTGTTGGATCTGTCCAGCAATAAGTTATACAACGCCATGTTAGATGAATGTAGTGAGAAACTGGGGTACTCGACCCTTAAGGTTTTGAACTTGTCGAGAATTTGGTTGTATGCATTAGACGCAATGTATAATTTTTTGGAAAATAAATGGTTCTCAAATTTGACAGACCTTGTTATGCAACAAAGTCAAGTTAGAAAAGTGGAAATGAAGAGTTTTAAAAATCTTCTAAAACTGCAAACACCTGATTTGTGCCAAAACTCTATATTGATTGCCGACTCTAAAAATCTGTCATCGAACTTCCTTCCAGAGTTCCCGAGACCTTGCTATTGTTCAAATAATCTTTACTACACAGCACTAGAGTCCTACTTCTCTGCAGAAATCTCGACGGTTCCATATCTCGGAGACCTTATTACTCGCAGATTACGAACACTGCTTCACAGAATTTACTTTATCCTGTAAAAACTACTCTGCCGATTGCTTTAATATATTTTAAAGATTTGACATATTAATATATTTAACAGTTTAGTCTTTGAAGTCCATATCTATGCTTTTTTTGCATCCCCAAATCTATGAGAGCTGCCCATATGTTACATTAAAAAGCGATACATGAATGTGATGGATTTTTATACTTTTCTTCTTTACAACCCCTTGTTAAAATATCTAACACAGAATAACCGATCTGTCTCTTGTAAATATACCATGGATGCTTTCAAAGCTGACCAATTTCTTAACAAATCTTCCATTGCTATCGTCGATTGATATGGGCTTTAATTCAATTCAGTCTCTGCATGCTGAAGCCTTTCAATTCCTGGGCAAATTACAGTATGTCTCTTTTAATAGTAATGCGCTTACATTCGTAATACTTGAATCTTTATCAAGGGGATACGAGTGATGTTTTAATTGATCTCTCATCTAACACCCTCCATTGTGTCTATAGTTTGGAGTGGTTCAAGATATATTATGAGAACAATATTAATTGAACATCCGGCAACGCCTGTCTGCTCACATGTAACACGCCCACACAATGGCGGGGGTGGGGATCCCTTGTCGACTTTTACTCAACCAACTGCTATGAGCAGAATAAGTACGTCGTGATGGCTCTTATTATGGTCGGTGTGTTATGCTTAGTCGCAATCTCCTTTCTTGAACTCATGAGAAACAGATGGGATATAAATTACTACAAACATGCATGCAACTACAACAATCTTACTTCTCCGCCGGGAGACTTGCGACGACTTTCTCTATGACTTTGTAGCATACAGCACGCGTGACCAGAAATGGATCATGGCAAAACTAGTCGATCACGTAGAAAGGAAAAATAACAACAAATTCTGTTTGCACGACAGAGATATCATTCCGGGTGGGGTGCATGTCGAAGATGTTGTTGAAAGTATAGAATTCAATCCCAGGTTCTACTTTTAAAAAACTATTAATATGTTGATAAATAATGCAATTTTTATGTTTGAAAAACATCTCTGCATGGTTTACAGGCAAATGTTACCTAAACGTTGACTGTAAAATTATTTCATGAGATGCGTGAAAGTAAAACATAGAATTTGTTTATACCGCCTCGTTGTGTAAGTTGGTTATATATTATATGAATGCCTATGTTCCTTAAAATGAAGATGAAATATAGAACGTGTAATTATTGTTCTATTATACAAATATCTAGCTGTCTATATTCATTTGGAATTTCTTAGCGTAGCATAATCACTTACCTGTGTGAAATGTACTGGATAAATAATGGATCGCAGATGTTTTCTGAATGGTTCCTTTAGTACCTTGAAAAATATAATTAACATATAGTTGTTCAAACAAATATATCAGTTGATATAATGAATTTGTTAAAAGTTGATTTTACCTTTAAAATGATAATGTTACACATATTCATTGAAACAGTAATTATAACTTAAGTATGAATTTCTTTTAACTCCGATGCAGGCAATAGTTACTTTTTCATATTCTTGCGGTCGACTGAGAAGAAGAGTGTGATAAAATCAAAAATAAGCACGAAAAAGAACTTTACTAAAATAAGACTAACACTGTGCCAAATCAGGACTAAATCAGGACTTACTTGTCACGTGACATCCGTAGACGTGGTGACAGTCCTCCTTAGAACAGTTACAGCGACCCTCACACAGAGCTCCGTATGTTGGGTAACGACACGGTAAACTGCAGTTGACATCGTTGTTTTGGTTAAAGTATCCTGGAGGACAGTCTGTAATTAAACAGTGTACATTGGTTTGGGTACAACAGTTTATCCCGGCGTATACTACTTATTTCGTATTCTTATGCAAAAAACGTTCCCTTGTAGCGAAAACAAATATAGGTAAGGGTAATTGACCGTTTAAAAATTCAGGGATTGCTAGTCAAAGTTCATAACATACGCTACTTAAAGAAAGATAGTGTAAATTTTTTTGATAAAGTCTAATGATAAGATTTATCAGTAGTTTGAGTTGAAGTTTGAATAGAGTCAGTTTTAAAATTCTATTATGAGCACTGTTCAAAGCTTCAATGAACATCACAGTTTGCTAACCTACACGATCTATATAACAAAGCAAAACCAACCAGCGGATTTCTAACAACAACCAATGGAGCCAATTCAAGATAAATATCAGCGTAAATACGTACCATTTATTTTATAACATGACCGTAATGTTGACTTTTACCTGAACTCAATCGCAAATTATTTTTTTAATCGTATGCATGCTAAATTGGAAAGATGAAGAGTAAATTAACCTACCCAGGTGGCCCGCAAATAGATTGACATTTTCCCAAACTAAGTAATGCCAACAATGCAACACAGTTTAAGGATTTATGAACATAGGCCATATTCTAGTATCATGATGTCTAAGCTAGCATTTTACAATTTTAAATGCGTGAAATTTCCTAACAGGAAACCAGTGATCTCTGATAATTAGCAATTTATTTTTGCAAATTTTCTGATTGCTAACATACAAACTTTTACGAGTGTTGGTTGGCTACACGAATCAACGCAAAATAATCATATCTGGTATCGGGAATATACGTTGTTCCACTAAATCGGACGATTAATTACAATATAATTTATTATCACATAAATTCTGTATGCAATATCTTTAAAGAAACAAATCAATAACAGGTTTAAGTTTTGCATATCAGTTAAAAATATTGGAACAGCTATCAGATATTTTATCGATCAAGCCAGAATTAAGAACGAGGAAATGTTTAATACCTTTGGGAGGAAGTTTTCATGTCGTTAATTGTCGTTAATTGTGAGATCACTTAAAATAATTAGTTGGAACTATATAAATATTATATGACATGATCATAATTATTTTTTGACAAGGCAGGATATTGCCCTTTATGGTATGACAGTGTAAAATGCAGATGAACACTGACTGATTAGTCAGAAATGGTAGCACAAGTATTCAACACACCAAGAGACAGAGGAGTCGAAATCGTGTACATGTTTGTCCAACAATAAAGCCAGTAACTAACTTGTTTATAGAATTAGTTGGATATTGTACTGTTCATCAACTATCATTATCTTATACTTACATATTAAGTATTATTCCCTTTATTTCTTACGGAAACTTATAGTTAATTCATAGCTCCATAGAAACAGCCAGACTGAAATATACACGCCCTGTTTATCGATTGGTCGAAATCTACAGCGGCTGAAACTGACAAGAAAGTGACAGACTTGAAAATGACACGCCCAGTTTATCGATTGGTCGAGACCTACAACTACCGAAGAAAAATCACAGACTGCACGAATAACCATGAAAATGTCAGACTCAAAGTCTCACAGGAAACGATTTGGCTGCTTCTTTAAGCTTATGTACTTTATGTACATTAACAATAATTTAGTTAATTTTACTTACTTTTACGCTCAATTTACTAATTAGTTAAAAGAAAGACGTTAAAATAAACAATGAAATGCTTTTTTTAATGATCCATGCGGGTTATGAAGGTAGCGATCACTATAGAAAAAAATTACATAACCCGCGTTAGCGGGTTATGTAATTTTTCTGCAATGTCGCTACCTTCATATCCCGAATGAATCACCAAAGAAAGCATTTTATTGTTTAAGTGTCTACAGACAATTCAGTTTATGATTGTCATATAATCATCCAATTTTCGTAGAATTACTTCATACACATACTTTAATTCCACTCATTGAGAACTGTGACATTGCACACATTACTTAAGAATATAAAAACTTTTCAGAGTATGCTGTCGGAATACGGTTTTTAACCGGGTTTTGACTTTGGTTGTTTGTTCTCAATAATTTCGCGATTCCGCTGTCGCGAGAATAAAAATCACGAGTATCACTTTTTAAAAAAATTGTTTCTGCAGTTCATAACTAACACTGTGCCGGATAATTATGCCAGTGCCAAGGTGGCATTTTTGCACCCGCTTAAGATGCAGTTTCAAAAAAATCCACATATACCAAATGATAGACTATTGTCTAGAGAGGGTATAACCACTTTTGTTTTCAGTGTGTTTCACCTGACAGGTGAAATATTTACCGTTAATAATTAATTTCATATAGAAAAATGATAATTCCCATAGGAGAATTGATTCTCCTACAGGAAATATTGACAATCCTATAGGATTTTTAAAAAAGCCCTATGGGAATTATATTTCCTATATGAGAATTGTATTTCCTGTAGGAATTTGATTCAGACATGTGGTTTTCCTAAAGGATATTAAGTTTTCCTATCGGATCTTATCAAATTATATCCTATAGGAAGTTCTTGTATTCCGATAGGTAATTTCAAGTTACCTATAGGAATACTGTTTTTTTCCATGGGAAAAATTATTTTCCTATAGGAATTTATTTTTGAAAGGTAAATATCTCACCTGGCAGGTGAGATACAATGGTAACAAAGGTGGTTATTAACTCTTTAAGCAATGGTCTATCATGTGGCATATTTGAATTTTTTGATATATGCAGCTTAGACGGGTGCAAAAATGCCACCTTGGCACTGTCATAATTATCCGGAACAGTATTCATTGTTTAAAAAACAAAAAGAAACTTTAAAATCCATGAGGGTTACCTCTCGCAATTATATGTGTATATTAATTTCTCGGTTTTAATTTAGAATCTGCAGTGAATAAAGCGTATGATGTGTGGTCACCTTGATTCACGCCAACAAAAAGACTATTTCTGTTTACTGCTTAACTTATATTTAAAGATTACACCATTTGTTTAATTGATGTTAACTGTGCATTTTCTTTATCAGATCCTTCTATATAAAAGCGTTGCCTATCGACTTCCTCAATAGTAGAGAACAAAGAACATGCATACACCATTAAAAATCATTCAAGTCTTTAACGTTTTAAAACACAAAGATTAAATATATTAAGTTAAGTATTATGTTCATATGAAAAATAAACTATGGTAAAATATAAGGATTTAAAAACAAGCATACTTACATATTAGCATCTATATGCATGTTATATAGATGCCTTTATCTTATGAGGAAATTAGGAAATTGCTGTCTTCTTTTTGCTCGGGCTCGATATTTAATCGGGCTCGGTATACAAATCCTTTTCAAAATCAACCAGGGCTAAAAGGTAGCAAAAAGTTTAGCTCGTTCAATTTTTCAAAAAATTATTACAATCTTTTTAACTTAAGTTTTAATATTGTCAAAATAAATCACATCAGGTATTTTGAAAAAGATTTTAAGCATTGATGTTAATGTTTAACGGTAATTTGCTTGGATTTTAATGGATTGAATTGTAGACAATTTATTTTTAATAAAACCCCCTTTTGCTAAATCTTTGAAATTAAATACATTAAATCATGCGATAAAAATACTTGAACCATATCTTTAAATTGCCTTCATGCATTCGATATGCCACGAGGAAAACCAAAAGCGAACAAGGATAAAGGAGCCACTTGCTCCGGCGCCGGCGGAGGTCCGTCAAGCCTGGACTCAAGGACGAGAAAGAGAAGAGCGGAGAGTCAACTAGATTTCCAACAGCCTACCTTCAGTGCCATACAGGTCACACAAGTGCCTCCGACTGCTGTCGAGGAGCACCAGCAGGCAGCGACTAGCACAGGGATTGAAAATCCGACAACTAGTGCAAGCACATGGTAAGGTACGCCTGAAATGCCCCAATTGTTGGCAAGCACTATGTACCAAATAGCAATTAATGTTTCTCAAAATATTAAGGCCAAAATCATTAGTTCAGCTTATGTAGACCTTGCTTTGCTGTTGAGTAATACGAATGTAATGCCTACAGAAAAATCTATATCAATGAAAAGGGGGAACTGATGACGAGAGAAACAAGTAAACCATCGGTCAAAATTGACAGTATTGAAAAGTGGACAGATGCATTCATTATATATAGCAGTATTTATTCATCAGCCCACATTGATTCAGTTCAAGGTTTATTCAAATATTTGCATGATGTTAGATTGGGGGCAGTAAGAGTAGGAGGCCTGGGTTTTAAAAGCTACGATGAACAATTCCGCCTACGGCGTAGCATGGATCCCTCAATTCCATGGGGAAAGGTAGACAGCGAACTTTGGTTTATTTACATGTCTCTATCTAGCTCATTGCAAATTGCTTCCACTGTTTCTCAGCAGTCTACCAACATATGTTTTGATTACAATTACAAGGGAAATTGAATTCGTCCAGTTTGTGTTTATCACCATTCATGCATAAGGTGCCACGGTAACCACCAAGTATCCCAATGCCCGCTTGCACTATCTTACCCTCAGTCTCAAACTCGGGTCAACAACATAAGGTTTAACAACCAGGCAATTCCTAAGTTAGTAAACCATCAAGCATTTACTCCCATTCGGTTTCGTCCCCGAACACCACAGCCTCGGGTCCCCAGGGGCAACACCCCAAGGCATAACTGGCCCACCACTACCTATCATAACACATATTCCACCAGAACTATGGGATATGGGAAAAACCCCAATTAAAATCAACAGTTTGATTCCTTGTCTTGATGCCTATCATAGGAAAGAATCAGCACTGGAATTAAAACGGGGATTTACTGAGGGATTTCATTTACAGTACAATGGGCCTAGGATACATAACATATCCAAAAATTTAAGGTTAGCCTCTGAACATTATGAACACTTAACTCTGAACATTATGAACACTTAATGGATAAAGTGGGAAAAGAAATAAGTTTGGGTAGAATCATGGGCCCCTTTTCAAGAAAGGCCAATATCTAATCTCCATATTTCACCTGTAGGAGTAGTACCTAAAGCTGATGGGGGTGGCGTATGATTATGCACCTTTCCTATCCTTGATATGAAATTATTAATTTTTTTATTGACCCAGAAGTGTGTTCTGTGCAATATTCTTCATTCGACAATGTTGTGGACATGATATCTTCCCTGGGAAAAGGGGCATTAGTGGGAAAGGTAGATGTGAAAAGTGCATTTAGGTTAATCCCTGTTCATTCAAGTGACTTCGAATTGTTAGGTTTTTCAATTGACTCCTTATATTATGTAGACAAGTGTTTGCCAATGGGGTGTTCAATAAGCTGTAAGATATGGGAAACATTTGCTAATTTTTTGCAATGGCTTACTCAAAAACGCTCAGGGTTAGAAACATTAGATCACTATTTGGATGACTTTATATTTGCAGGAAAGATAGGGACTAACAACTGTGAAAAACTTATGTCAGAATTTGATAATATTTGTACAGAGCTTAATATTCCATTAGCAGAGGACAAAACTTTGGGTCCTGTTTCTGTGCTAACATATTTAGGGTTAGAAATTGACACAGTCAATATGCTCATAAAAATTCCTAAAACAAAAGTAGAAATTTTGAAACAGTATGTGCAGGAATTTTTGTCCAGGAAATCAGTTTTATTGAAAGAATTGGAATCATTAGTAGGAATGTTCAATTTTTTCGGCAAAGCAATTAGGTCAAGTAGGGCATTTAATCGCAGATTCTATGATGCAATGAGTGGGGCCTCTGAGGCTCGTCATCATATTAGGTTATTGTCAGAGTTGAAGGATGATTTACACATGTGGGCTTTATTTTTGGAAAAATTTAATGGCATTTCATATTTTTCATCCAGAGAATGGGTAAGCTCGGATGTTTTTGAATAGTACAGGTAATGCAGAGCTTGGATGTGGTGCATATTTTCAAGGGAGATGGGTATTCTTTGAATGGCCACCAAAATGGCATGCATCTGACATAATTAGGGATATTACATTCCTGGAACTAATTCCCTTGGTTTTAGCTATTAGGTTATGGGGTCAGGATTTGGAATGCAAAAAAGTTTTGTTTTTCATAAACAATATTGCATTAGTAAGCATTGTTAACAAACAAACTTCCAAGTCTAAGAGGGTAATGAAGTTAGTGAGGGAACTTGTTCTTATGCTTATGCAGTACAATTGTATTTTCAAAGCTAAACATATAGAAAGTAGCAATAATTGTATCGCTGATGCTATTTCACGCAAGCAATGGGGAAAATTCAGACAGTTAGCACCAGAGGCAAAGGAGCAGGCAGAGCCAATTCCACAAGATTTTCTGCAGATGATTTACAGTTTCAAGTAGGTAAGTTATTTCAGGCTTCATTGTCAAAGAACACAAAACTTGCTTATGATCAAGTTTAACAGCATTTCAAAAATTTAGATCGGAGCACAAGTTTCAAAATGTATGGCCACCATCACTAGAACACATGGTACAGTTTATTGCATATTTATCTCTTAAAGAGTTTTCTTCATCTACAGCTAGGTTATATGTGTCAGCAATTGGTTTTGAATGCAAGTCTAGGGACCTAGATGATGTTACAAGAAATCTTCTGGTTGTTAAGATGTTAGAGGGAATGAAAAGATTATCAGTGAAGAAGAACACAAGACTCCCAATTACCCATTCTATTTTGTGCAAAATTGTTTAAGTGTTACCTTCAGTTTGTACTAATTTGTATGAGTCTCGTCTTTTTCAAGCTGCATATATGTTAGCATTTTTTGGTATTTTAAGAGTTGGGGAATTAGCAATTTCCAAAGGCAATAGTCCAGCTACTATCATTAATGTATCGGACATCAATTTTTCCCTAGATAAGTCCATGTTTTTAACCATCAGGCAATCAAAGAACGACCAATACGGCAGAGGGGTAACTATTTGCATTGAAAAATCTTCCAGTTTTCATTGTCCAATAAGGTATATGTTAGCCTTTTTGTCCATGAGGCCTCGAATTAACGGTCCAGTATTCTGTAATTCTGATGGTAGCCCACTCACTAGATTTCAGTTCTCAGCAGTGTTAAATAAAGCCACTAATGCTCTAGGAATGCATAGCCATCGATACAAAGCACATTCTTTTAGGATAGGGGCTGACCTGCTGCATATCAGCAAGGCTGCCATTCAGATTCTTTTAGAGAGGCAGGCAGATGGAAATCACAAATCTATAAATCCTACATTCGTTGCCCTATTAAACAAGTTTGCTGTTAAACTTTCTGTTTTCAGATTCTGCAGTATGGTGTGTGGGGTCTTCCATTATTAAACATTTCTTCTAGCAGCCATGCTTAGAACAGGAGGGATTAGCTTGGGGTTGGAAAGATTGGAAATAAAAATATGGTGGCAGGGGTATGCTGGATTAAAGTTCACTGACCTAAAGAAAAAGGTTATGTATCTTACTAGGTTAGAGGAAGCCCCTGACTTTCTTGTTATTCATTGTGGGGGGAATGATTTAGGTGACCCTGACTGGCCCCTCGCTGAATTAATAGAACATATGTCCGAGAACATAACCAGCCTAGCTTATCTCCTACCAAAGACTAAGTTAGTTTGGTCTCAAATATTGCCACGCAAGTCTTATAGATATTCTTCAGACCTTGAAGCTATGGAGAGGAATCGTAAACGCTTCAATAGGGCAACAGCATGTCAAATACAGGACTTAGGGGGGGGGGCATATATTAAGCACCCAGATATTATTAGGAACATCAACCAGTTTTTGGGTAATGACAATGTGCATTTCAATCCTTTGGGTTACAAAAAATTCTTGAGTGACATTCAGGGGGGGGGGGTCTTAAACCTTCAGTTGAAGGTCATGTGGCATGTGGGCCCATCCATTCAACTGATGTGACAAGTTTGTGAAATAATTAACAAATATATTGTTCGCGGTTAACCCGGAACTATCAAATGCTATTGATTTATGCTGCTGCTCAATTTGTGCTTGTTGCTCTGCTGCTACCATATTGCATTTTAACTATAAACATTCAAATGTTCAAACTACAATTGCTGCTGATATTGAACTTATATTATAAACATTCCAATGTTCAAACTATAGCTGTTTGCGGTCAACCCGAAATAGCAAAAAATATTTGTGCTGCTCATGTTGATTGTACTTGCTGCTTTGTTGTTGGGTCTGCCCTGCCTGGCGACCCATGCTGCTTTTATTGCCACGACCAAAAACGCCAAACAATAAAATCTAATTACACCATTACTTGTGTTTGGTAATTTCTTCTATATAGATAATTCACATTAACATTCATATTCATAAAGATGATAGGGCAGACAAAGTCTGAATGCATTCTTTTAAGTATAAAATTGCCAAAAGATTTTTTTTCATTGCTAGCAGATCTATTTCATTATTTATTTGAAGCAAAATTTAATCAGAGACTTATACATAAAAAATGCTCGCTCGACATTTAGGTATCTCAACGACGTATTATCAATTAACAATTGTTACTTCCATTCCTACGTCTACAAAGATGTCGTTCTTAAGCTTTCAGATGTTACCAAATTACCTAAAAATAAAACACTTTGAAGTTACAGCAAGGTATCTTTCGACCATTTTTATATTTTTAAAAATATTTTATAATGCATAGAAGGGGAGCTTCAACATTATATAAATAGTGCCTCGCTCGGTTGACAATGGTTGTCTCGGGGTGTCAATTTCAACCGTTACCCTCCCAAACAGGCGCTATTTATTTTATTATACTGAATGTCTTAAATTCAAAGAAAATTGTACTGCTTTTTTATAGAAATGAAGTGAATTCTACGACGAACCGTACGCGCATAATTTACGCGCATGTAACAATTCGTTGTGTTACCCGTTGCCAAGTGTGTTGCTAACTCTGAGGGTATTAGAACGGATTACCAACTGCGTCTAATCCAATCAGATTTCAGTATTTAACATGAAAGTATAATAATTGAATTTTTTTAACGGAAAGTGAAATTATTGTGTTTGTAAACTTTGGAAGCGAAAACAAATGTGCATATCCATATTGACTTACAAATATTGCAAACATGACGTGAGACATTTACAAAAGTTTTTATTATTCCTCAATATGTTAAGTCTATATAACGCGACCTCTGATTGGTTCTAGATAATCACATGTCAGGGCAATAAAACTTTAAATTTCCCTGTCGCCATATGTTTCATTTTATAACACCCCGTAGAATGTTCACTCTATGCTAATGAAAAATTAAATGATAAATTCTATTTAAAAATTGTTTTAAATACTTTTTTTATCAGAAAAATGACATAGAAAGAAACCAGTAAACATTCCCTATTTGATACTGTACTAAAATTGAAAAACGATTAGCACTCAATGTATATTATCACATGTCGATCGGTATAATAAACAATTTACTTCGTGAATGTAAGGGATATTTATTTCCCAAGAAAAATGATATTTCCCTTGGGCGTTGTCTTTGGAAATAAGTGATTTTCCTTGGAAGAATAAATCTTCATAATTCCCCCACAATCAAATAAAAATGTATATTACAGTAAACACGGTCTTTGATACCAAGACAGGCAACATGTACAATATCATCCTACAATTGTTATTTAAAAAAAACCCAACTTTTTGCAATAAATCTAAAATCAACAAGTCCCATGAAGCAAATGTCTTTGTGTTTCATGAAAAACACACAGCAAATGATATTGTTTTAACTTACTTGTCATTGTAGTCGTTACAGGACATCCGATCACGTGGTGACAGTCTTCCTCAGGACAATCACACACACTCCCACACAAAGGTCCATACGTTGGTTGACCACATGGCGAAGAGCAAATGTTATTATAATACGGGTTAAAGTATCCAGGAGGGCATTCTGTAAAATCAAACATTTTTCAAATTGCCATATTTATTAAGGTACATAATACGGGTTAAAGTATCCAGGAGGGCATTCTATAAAATCAAACATTTTTCAAATTGTCATATATAATAAGGTACATGTTCCATGTTTAAAATATGTCCAAAGTTTGAATTTTAAACATTCATTTTGATTTACAGTAGGTATTTTTCTTTTATTTAGATTTTGAACTGTAAATAAACTATTTAACTTAATTCATTTAATTTTAACTGCAAAGATGATTAATTGAAGAACAATTAAAACACTGAGAAAAATATTAAAACTGATAACAGCATAAGTACTGAGTGTCAAATAATATCCAGAGTATATGTTTTCATTGAGTCGCTGAATAATTTTATGATTGCAAATGAAGAATAATCCAAATATGATATTTTTTTTTTATAAACGAACAAACTAATTAACAAGATATCATAATTGTGAATTAACGATAATCTGTGTCAGCGTTATTTGCAACAATTTACTGGCTGCGTGTAGTAAGATCAATTACAATTATAATTCTATGGACAAACATTATTATCATACGTGATATTTTGCTAATTGGCTCTATTGCCATAAAAACACAATGAAAAGATTTATGATATCAGCTACCAAAAAGAAGACAAGTTCTACAAAGTTCCATCACTTTTTAAATTATAGAAAGAAAATGAAGATTTCAAATGTACTACAAAGTATTATATGTAGATTGTGAAACTGTACAGGGACTTAACAGTAACTATTTCAGTAAGCATCCGATGGCAACATATGGCGATAGATGCATCTCAGTTTAAAAATTCCAATAAAAAAATTAAACTTTTTCTACTTAAAGTATATGGTAAATTTCTTTATTCTTTATTTGCATGTTAATAGTGTTTAAATTGACGCATAGTCTTTTCCAATGCATAGTTCACGGAAAAGTTACAACATATCCATGCAATTGACTATTTTCAAGTAATAAATTTTAAAAGAGCATTAAGATGTAATTACGATATCTACTTAATAAACTTATTTATTCTTTGCATTTATATTTATAAGATACGTGTAACAATAGATATTGCTATCAATAAGATTGAGTCAAAGAAAATGCTCATCATTCAATATAATAGCATATTAGCGCTTTTTACACATGTACATGTAGCCTATTTATACAACCATGGTTTATTTTCTAAATGTAGCATACATGGTAAATGAAAATGGGTGGATACTACCCAGAAAATCTCTGAAATTTCAAACTCCGGCATCTCTTATTATTCTGAATATTTTATATCATGTGATACTTAAAGACTATAAATACGTATGCAGCTATCTTGATTCTGAACTTTAGATCAAACATTTTAGGAAGAATCTATAGAATTAACTATTACACTTATTGTTTAATGTACATTTCATAAAAAAACCCAAGTTATGAAGCGGGCAGCTTATTAATGTATTTTTGGTTAAAGTTATTCCCCTTTGATTTATTGATTTTTATAATTTAATTAATGTACCAAATAATGACCAATGAGTTTGCTAATTATTTTTGTACAATAATAATTATTAAATGTATATAAGTAGTTATGCATAAGTAGTTTTGGGTTAGGCCGGATTAGTTTGCTTATTTTTGATTTCCCTTTTTTTAGATACCACAAATTATTTTAGGCCGGCACATATATAGGGACAGTGTCTATTGAGTTCAAGAAGAACGACTGTTTGGGGTTAAACTTGAACAGGTAGGGCTAGATTGGGTGTGTGGATATCCCTGCTCTATCTAATCTTCGTGTAATCTAACCTACGATACGGAGTGTGCGGTCGTCCCTGCTTTGTATCGCATTATTACAAGTGTGCGGTCATCCCTGCTTGTATTGATGGTGGTTGCGGCGGAGCACTAGTGTGTGCTGTGTCTGCTTGTGTTCTGGCCTTTCTAGCGCAAGTGTGCGGCACTCCCTGCTTGCGTTAGGTTGCGTTGTTGGCGCAAGTGTGCGGTCACCCCTGCTTGCGTTAACGTTGGTACCTGTTCAGTTGCGTAGGTGTGCGGTCATCCCCGCCTGCGTAACGTTGAGTCCCTCTATATGTGCAGGAGCGGTGATTTAAGTCTGCACTTGTAAATATTGGCAGCAATCAGGGCAATCCGAATCTATCTCGGGTATGGGCCCGCGGGGATCACAGGCAGTGACCCCCTTGCATGTTACATAAAATTTGGTGGCAGCGGTGGGATACCCTGGAATTGCTGCAGAGAGGGAGAATGGACGACATTGACAAAGAGATAATCTTTCTCAGGGAGAAGATTGCGGAGATGCGGGAGCGCAGCGACATAACGACATCACCCCCATTGCAAGAAAGACGCGGTCTGATCAGAGGTTTTGAAGGGAACACCATGCGCAAAGGCGAAAAATACCTGTGCGATCATCACTCTGCTAATAAAACATATGCAAACCCTCGCAGCAACGAGATGTTTCCTGACTATTTTGAGCTGTACAGTGCGCCAAATAGGAAGACGAGTCATTTGCCAGACGAATACAACACTTGGTCTTTGCACAGAGCTGATGCGTTTTGGAAGTCTCGGGAAAGGTTCACAAGCGCCGAGATAAGCAGTACATTGGAAGATGCCTACGAAGCGCAAAATTGCATTACACCAGCTACTTATGATGGCAGTGGTCAATGGATCGATTACCATGCGCACTTTGAAGCTTGTTCTGAAATAAATGGTTGGAGTTACGCTATCAAAGGTCTCTACCTGGCGGCTTCCCTCCGAGGCAGTGCACAAGAATGTCTTGGCAATATCCCAAAGGGTGAAAAACCAGACTATGAAACACTTGTGTTAGCTTTGGAAGATAGATTTGCTCTATCAAGTCAAGCAGAGCTCTACAGAGTGCAATTGCGAGAGCGTCGTCAGAGAGCCGGTGAAACTTTTTCAGAGCTGGGACTGGCCATCCAGAGACTTGCAAACATGGCATACCCAACTGCCACTTTTGAATTCAGAGATAAGTTAGCCAGAGATCACTTTGTGGACGCGCTGGACAATTCTGAGGTGCGCATTCGTATAAGACAGTCCCGACCGAGAAGCTTGAACGATGCAGTGATGCTAGCTGTTGAATTGGAGGCGTACCAAAGAGCCGAGAGGAAATCCTATGCACGCCATATCAATGTTGAGCCCCCATCTGATAAGCTAGTGGAACTGGTCAAAGCACTGTCTGCTAAGATTGAGTCTCTCCAGACGGATTTGAGGGATTTACGACTTCAACGCAGCAAGGATAATGCACAGGATACTGCCTCATCATCAAAACATAGGTTATGCTATTTCTGCAGAAAACCAGGACACCTGCGGAGAGATTGCGTAGTGAGGAAGCAAAGCAAGTCCAAGCAGATAAGAAGGCGGCGTAGAAGAAGAGCAGAAAACCAGACTTGTAAGAGTGATTCCAGTTACAGTGGAAAGAATGCTATTCGACAAGATGAACCCCAGAACGGAGATGTAGCACAGCATCGACTTGCTGAAGACTGTTCCAATAGATGCTACAGCCTTGGTACTGTAGAGTCTGTGCCAAACTCCAACGACAGAAAAATGGTTAAGGACCCAGTTCGTTGTGAGAAGATTATTGCAAACAGCTCCAGTGTTACGGTTGGCAGAACCCTCAAGTCAGCTGAAGGCAAAGAAAAGGACCCCGAGTGGAAGTTGGCCAGAAGATGCAAGAATGGTCGCAGGCGCAAAGGCATGAAAAGAGGATCTCCTGGCATTCGCTTTAGAAGAGGCAAGAAAAGTTCGTCCGAACAGTTGAGACCCTATGGTGTCGAGGCAGATGGCAGCAGGTTGCAGGCATCGGTTAATATGCATGTTGAAGCCATAATGCAGGGAATTCCTGACTTGAGAGAGAGTCAGATGTTCCACAAGAGGTGGAAGACGTCTAGTGCAAGACGGAAAGTTGAAGTCTTTTGCTTGAGGTGATACAATGCAATTTGTGTCTTTCGGCTGCAGTTGTGCAATGTGCACGTGGTCCAGGAGAGAAAGGGCCAGATATTTTTTTCTTATTGTTATTTTTTGGGGGTATTTTTTTTTCATGGGATATAACTTCACCTTTTTGTGAAGGAGGGGTTTTAGTTTTTAGTTTTGCGAGGACGCAAAATTCTGAGGTGGGGGTAGTGAAGCGGGCAGCTTATTAATGTATTTTTGGTTAAAGTTATTCCCCTTTGATTTATTGATTTTTATAATTTAATTAATGTACCAAATAATGACCAATGAGTTTGCTAATTATTTTTGTACAATAATAATTATTAAATGTATATAAGTAGTTATGCATAAGTAGTTTTGGGTTAGGCCGGATTAGTTTGCTTATTTTTGATTTCCCTTTTTTTAGATACCACAAATTATTTTAGGCCGACACATATATAGGGACAGTGTCTATTGAGTTCAAGAAGAACGACTGTTTGGGGTTAAACTTGAACAGGTAGGGCTAGATTGGGTGTGTGGATATCCCTGCTCTATCTAATCTTCGTGTAATCTAACCTACGATACGGAGTGTGCGGTCGTCCCTGATTTGTATCGCATTATTACAAGTGTGCAGTCATCCCTGCTTGTATTGATGGTGGTTGCCGCGGAGCACTAGTGTGTGGTCATCCCTGCTTGTGTTCTGGCCTTTCTAGCGCAAGTGTGCGGCACTCCCTGCATGCGTTAGGTTGCGTTGTTGGCGCAAGTGTGCGGTCATCCCTGCTTGCGTTAACGTTGGTACCTGTTCAGTTGCGTAGGTGTGCGGTCATCCCTGCCTGCGTAACGTTGAGTCCCTCTATATGTGCAGGAGCGGTGATTTAAGTCTGCACTTGTAAATATTGGCAGCAATCAGGGCAATCCGATTCTATCTCGGGTACGGGCCCGCGGGGATCACAGGCAGTGACCCCCTTACACGTTACAGTTATACCCTTTTAAAGCTGAATTTATTCACTCAATAGATCGATAGAATCGGGTCAAACGCTCCGATTCAGCGATTTACTCTCTTCAAAAAATATTCCATGCAGTATCTAAACTTTAATGTAAACTGCTGATTGTTGTAATAATGTTAGTTTTATTACTAACAATCTACCTTAGTAAACAATAGGTAACAACTTGAACCGATTAGAAATGGTTACTATTTTTATCCAGCATTACACATTGGCATAGAGAATCTCTTAAAATTGAATTTTGCCCACTGTCGCATATTGCATCCCAAATATTTTATTAATTAAAATTTAAATGTTGACACATTAAACATGAATGCACCTGCTTAAAGTTTTATAGCATGCGGTGAAGATAATGTGACAACAAAATTTAAAATTGTACTGTGATATGTATAACAAAGAATTACCTTACGTAAATCATACATGTGAATAATTATAATTAGAGACATTGCACATGTATCTTGACTTTGTGTCCAAATTACATGGCTAAAATTAAAACAAAATAAGCAGAGTGTTTTTAAAAAGTTGCGGGGACAGGCAGAAACATTTTTTTATGGATTATTTGATTCCTAGCAAAGCTACTGATTGTGTTATATGAAGCAAAGGTACGACTTAAAAAGTAAAGTGAGGTATCTTTTAATATTTTCCTAATGCAAATGTGGTGATAACAAACAGTATTCAAATTCAAAAGTCCAAAGGAAAAATACGAAACATGAGCAGAGCAAACACGAACCTCTGCAAACGTTACAGTTAGGATGAGGTGCCGTGGAGGAGTGAACATCCTCTGCTGACCGGTCACACCTGCCATGTTCTCTTTGTTTTAATCAGGAAAATCGTTTAATGATATTGGTTTAAACAAAGTACTGAAGAACTGATGGGAGTTGATTTTGTCGATGTTTATTTATCTTAAAATCAGTGATATGTTATTTTGCATGACAAATACATGTAGTTTCTAATTTGAATTATGCACAGTTTTGTAATATGAATTTTTGAACTTCTTCGACAAGAATGTCGAGAAACCGCCGTATGAATCATGTTAGATAATACTTAAACATAAAAATTAATTCAATCAAACTATGTATCAGTAATAGAAATATTTTTCGAAAATTGTATGGATCCAAGCAATATTGAACTCTAGTCTCGTACAACCAAACCCTCGGCAGACAACGTAAATCTCCGACAAAGATTTACGGAGACAGCCGAGCGTCGAGTTGAACGAGACTATATTGAACTCTGACGTAGGAATACATACGACTAAAAAAATATTTAAATTGTCCGTACCATTCAAAATCTGACTATTTTCAAGGTATTTATGAGTTAATTTCCTTGAAAATCAATGCTTTAGCATACATTACATGGAATTCATCAATTATTTTCAAGAACTAAGTCTTTTCAGCAGAGATAAATTTGAAAAAATCTTGCTTGAAGAAATTGAAACTATTGAGGCAATGTGTAACATAGATTTGGATCTTTTAGAGGAAAAGAAGTTGAAACTCGAAAGGTTAAGGAAAGAAAAATTACAGGGTCATATCATTAGATCACGAGCAAAACGGGTTGAAGAAGGGGAAAAGCCTAGCAAATATTTTTGTTCTTTAGAATCGCGGAATTTTTTGAATAAAACTATAAAAAAAAAAAGTAGAAATTGATGATAAAACTATTTATGATCAGTTTGAAATCTTAGATCAGGTCAGAACTTTTTATAAAACCCTTTATGCTAGCAAAGATTCAGATACCATAGATAGCAACTTAGAGGATTTAATACAAAATTTGGGGGTTCCAAAGTTGGACAAAAACACCTCTACAGTTTTAGAGAGTAGTATATCTGAGAATGAAATACTTACTGTTTTAAAAAATATGAAAAACAACAAATCACCGGGAAGTGACGGCTTTACAGTAGAATTTTTTAAGTTTTTCTGGAGGGATCTCAAAGACCATATTGTTTTAGCTGTTAATCATATTTTTATTTTAGGAGCTGCCTATATCGCAAAGACTTGGAATCATTACATGTCTTCCAAAAGGTGACAAACCTAGGCAATTTTTAAAAAATTGGCGCCCAATTACTCTTTTGAATGTTTTCTATAAACTTATTTCAGGGTGCCTTAGTTATAGAATTAAATCCTCCTTAGATTTTTTAATATCGGAAACCCAATCTGGCTTCATTAAGGGTCGTTATATTGGTGAAAATACTAGGTTTGTCTATGATTTATTATCCTTCACTGAGTCTAAAAATATACCTGGTTTACTGGTGCTCATAGATTTTGAGAAAGCTTTTGATTCTATATCCTGGAAATTTATTTACAAAGTTTTAAAATATTTTGGTTTCGGTGAAAATATAATCACTTGGATAAAAATCCTAAACACCAAGATCACAGCTTCTGTTTTACAGTGTGGTGTGCTATCTGAACAATTTCCTATATATAGAGGTTGTAGACAAGGCGACCCGTTTGCCCCATATCTTTTTATTCTTTGTGCAGAAATATTAGCTATCCTTATTAAACAAAATGTAAATATTAGAGGCATTGTAGCCAATGGAAAATAACATAAAATATCCCAATATGCTGACGACACAATCTTGGTGCTTGATGGTTCTTCAGAATCCCTTTTTGCTGCTCTGGATACCATAGATCTTTTTTCAACTTTTTCAGGATTGCAGATAAATAGTTCAAAAACAAAAATTGTGTGGATAGGTTCAAAAAAAATTTCTAAACAAGTATACCATCATACAAGATGGAAACTAGAGTGGGGTTGTACAAAATTCAATCTGCTGGGAATAGAATTCTCTGTTGAGTTAGAAAAAATTGTTAGTCTAAACTATAGTGTTCAAATACCTAAAATCAAAGCTTTAATACAACAGTGGAAAAGGAGAATTTTTACTCTTTTGGTCGAGTTACTGTAGTTAAAACATTACTTCTTCCAAAACTCAATCACCTTTTTATTTCCTTACCAAGTCCAGATAAAGAAATTATTTCTTCCCTTACCAATCTTTTTATGAATTTATATGGAATTCAAAAATAGATAAAGTCAAGAGACAACTCATTACTCAAGACTACTTAAAAGGTGGTATTAAAATGTTGGATATTAACAATTTTTTAGTGTCATTAAAATGTTCATGGATAAAGAGGTTAACAAAAGATAACAAACCATGGACGGATATATTTTTAGACATTCATGGCAACAAAGTGGTAAAGCATTTGTTAGACTTTGGTGACAAATATGTACAAAACATAATAAATCATAGTAATAATTTTTGGAAAGATGTTTTACACTCATGGTTAAAAGTTTTAAGAACAATTGACTATTCATTATCTACAACAAATGTATGTGCTATGCCAATCTGGTACAATACAAATATATGTGTTGGTAATAAACCTATCATTGTTTATAATTGGTATGAACATGGTATTAAAACTATAGGTGACTTTCTAAATGAAGATGGTCAGTTTTTGAAACAGCATGATTTTGCACAAAATTATAGACTGTCTAATGTATGTACAATGCTATACAACAGTGTTATTAATGCAATATCTAGTTTCCTTAGATCTCAGTCTATAAAAAGATCTGATGTTAGAAAATATTACTATCCATACATTCCATTTTACTTTGAGTATGTTTTACTGTTTGAAAAATGTTCGAAAATCTTGTACAATCTTATTAATAGTAAAGATATTATACCAAGTTCCATTCAGAAATGGAACACTGAACTATCCATGCAACTAGAAATTAATGTTTCTGTTAAAGAGTTCTTTAAAGTATGTTTTAAAACAAGTGCTGATACCTCAGTACAATGGCTTCAGTACAGAATTCTTTTCAGAATGTTGCCTACAAAATACTATCTTAAAAAAATCAATGTAAGCACTGATGATTGTTGTTCTTTTTGCAAAGAAGATGTAGAAACAATTCAACATGTATTTATTAAATGTTTAGAAATACTGCCATTATGGAATAAACTCAGCATGCATATCTATTGTAAAACTACAAATAGAATTGGATTTAATGTTAATAATGTAATATTTGGTGAAATACCTCTAAATCAGGGTAACAAAGTTGTAAACTTTATAATTTTGTATACCAAACAGTATATTTTTAACTGTTTGAAACAAAAAAAGATCCCTCACTTAAAGGGACTATTACAACATATCTATTTCAAATATAAGGTTGAAAGATACATATCAATTAAATCATGTGAAATGTTAAAATTTGACAAACAATGGTCAAACTGGAAAAATATTTTTGAAATTTAATTCTCCTGTAAACAATTAGAATGTGTTTCTGATATTTATGTGTGCAAGTGTATGAAAGGGTGTGTGAGTGCCAATAAATATTTGCTTTGTCTTTTTGAATTCCTTGTAATAATTATGAAAATGACAATAAAAATTTAATAAAAAAAAAAAAAGTCTTTTCAGCAGCAATGTTTTGTGCTGAGGTCCAAACACTGTTTCACTTTCGGTTTGTCTGAGTAACTGCATAGGAGAGTTGATTGAAATCAACTCCTAAAAATAAATCAGTCAGCATTCGACATAGCGGAAGATTGTACTGGCTGATAAGATCGTTGTAAAGACCATAAAACTTGCAAAATAATGAATTCAATTGAGAATGTTGACAATCCTGTCTTATCAACGTGTTTGTTAGTAGCTTGCCTGGTTTTAAAAATTGATCATACTTAGAGCATGCCCTTGTGTATAGAATAGACTGAAAGACAACGACTCAATATGCAAGTGATGAAGGTGTATTGCTATAAAGTAAGGAAAATTGACGATAGAAAATTGAATCATAAAGTTTTGTTATTAGTTTATCACTAATGTCTTAATACAATCTGACATCTTTACGACTGCTATTCTAGAATATGTAAAGGAATCAAAACTTAGTTTAAAACCTTTATTTACAACTGTATTGATGATAATTTGATTTATTTTATATTTCAAAATAAACGAGTTACAACAAAAAGAGTGCCATAGCCTAACAAAACCAGAAAACCTTTTTAAAAAAGATCATTAGACCATTAGTATACCAGATCCTTTTTTATTTTTTTTTTATTGTTTTTTATTTTTTAACATTATTTTAAAAGGGATGTGCGAGACCCGTGAAATATAGCACAAAAACCATTCTACAATACACATGTAATAATCAGACGATAAAGAAAGAGTGTTTCGACTATAATTATTAAGAAAAGGAATACTAAGAGAACTAATAAAAATGGTCTCGTTTTGAAATAAGTAACCACTAAAAACCAAAAACGGCAGTAATACGACGTTCGACCGACGAATGTCCAGTTTACTTTAAGAAAGCGGATGTGATTGACAAAACGTACCTAGAGAAGTAAATGTACTAAAAGCAGGGCAAATTAAGACAGATTCTAGAATAAAGAATTTAAAGGACCATCCGACATGAAGATCAAGGGTTCTGTAGATGGTGCCACATTTTTAAAACATTCATTAAGGAAACTATGTTTGAAAAATATCCGACCAGAATTTACAACTGTGTTGAATTTCCAAAATACAATTCATTGAAAACAATGAAAAATGTAATATTATTATTAGCGATTAACTTTATTTGACCTTGTTCCATGTAATATTTACTGCAGGTTATATTGGTCGATTTAAACGTACATATATGGAAATCTACTTGTTACTAGTAGTAAAAAATAATGAAGTTGAATATATTGTTTCATAATTGAGATAATAAAGAATCAGTTAATATATTTTTCTTTTAGATTAACTGTATTTGACTTGCTTTAAGTCACATTTTAAGTTTAATATTAATCAGCAAAACTTGTTGTTAGTGCCGTTCCACTCCAAATACAGTAAAAACTTGAAAAACCTATATGAGCACGAAACTTACCGACACAGCTGTTATTCTGAAGATAGTAAAATGGACAGCAAATTGGTATTCCATCCGCTCTACAAAAAACCCCATTGAAATTGACTTTCAAGAAATGTTCTAAAAGCAAGATGTGCTTTACTTCATGAATCAAAATTTTGCTGCATACTAATACTCGTATTTTTAAGAAAAATATCAATGTTACTTAATCTTTGAAGATATTGAAGAAATATAAAACACTCAGTGTAAAGGAATTTTTGAATAAGGGGTAGAATATCTCTGCGACACGAATGCTTACTAGATATATTGATCTGTTAAAGCCAACCACACTCTAATAACATTGTTCACGGATAATATTGCTCTAAATTTAAAGAAAGGGTTTGAATTATTTGTGTTCGAAATGACTATACAGAACTGTATACTGACGAATGTCCAGTTTACTTTAAGAAAGCGGATGTGATTGACAAAACGTACCTAGAGAAGTAAATGTACTAAAAGCAGGGCAAATTAAGACAGATTCTAGAATAAAGAATTTAAAGGACCATCCGACATGAAGATCAAGGGTTCTGTAGATGGTGCCACATTTTTAAAACATTCATTAAGGAAACTATGTTTGAAAAATATCCGACCAGAATTTACAACTGTGTTGAATTTCCAAAATACAATTCATTGAAAACAATGAAAAATGTAATATTATTATTAGCGATTAACTTTATTTGACCTTGTTCCATGTAATATTTACTGCAGGTTATATTGGTCGATTTAAACGTACATATATGGAAATCTACTTGTTACTAGTAGTAAAAAATAATGAAGTTGAATATATTGTTTCATAATTGAGATAATAAAGAATCAGTTAATATATTTTTCTTTTAGATTAACTGTATTTGACTTGCTTTAAGTCACATTTTAAGTTTAATATTAATCAGCAAAACTTGTTGTTAGTGCCGTTCCACTCCAAATACAGTAAAAACTTGAAAAACCTATATGAGCACGAAACTTACCGACACAGCTGTTATTCTGAAGATAGTAAAATGGACAGCAAATTGGTATTCCATCCGCTCTACAAAAAACCCCATTGAAATTGACTTTCAAGAAATGTTCTAAAAGCAAGATGTGCTTTACTTCATGAATCAAAATTTTGCTGCATACTAATACTCGTATTTTTAAGAAAAATATCAATGTTACTTAATCTTTGAAGATATTGAAGAAATATAAAACACTCAGTGTAAAGGAATTTTTGAATAAGGGGTAGAATATCTCTGCGACACGAATGCTTACTAGATATATTGATCTGTTAAAGCCAACCACACTCTAATAACATTGTTCACGGATAATATTGCTCTAAATTTAAAGAAAGGGTTTGAATTATTTGTGTTCGAAATGACTATACAGAACTGTAGTTTTAAGATGTGTTATGATCACAATTACCCCCATCATAGCTTTTACGGAGCAGCAGATCAATAAATTATAAGATTTCAAACATCAGTGAATAATATCCTTACCCTGCTGGTCTGCATATGGACTCAGAATTTCCAACGATGACTTGTTCAAAAAAAAAACCGAAACTTACTATAATATAAACATACGCCATAACTCTCACCATCAGGAAGTTCTAGCTTTGAATTATATTCAGCATTAATTTCCTTATCAAACTTGATATAGACAAAATGTTATCAGGTTCTAATTCATTGAACTCAAACAAACATTAAATTATTATTATTTACAATAATAAAACCACGTTTGTAGTAAATCTACAAAACAAGGGTGGGGTGGTCGCTATGATTTAAACTATTCCGAATGGAGAAAAGATGTAAACATTTCCCATTATAAATCCCCGTAAGAAAATTGTTTTCGTTCCTGTGAAATTTTATGAGTGAAAGGGGATAATTGTTCAATGAAGATATCTCAGATATATTCCCTTTCATTGATTTCAATTGTATTTCTTTCACAGGTATTTCACATATGTATTTTTATTAAAAATCATCAAAAATTGATGAAAGCAATACCTCGGGACAGACTATAAAGGTTGTGGGTATAAATAGTAACCAATAGCTATCAGTTCAGATGTATGACCCAAAATATAGACACATGTTTTAATACCCACGATTAAATAATTTCCTGTCATGAAATATACAGACACACATTTGAAACATAAACTCCATTGGTCCGACAGTGTGAAATGCAGATGAATACTGACTGATTAGTCAGATATGGTAGCAAGTATTCAACACACTAAGAGACAGAGGAGTCGAAATCGTGTACATATGTGTTCAATCATAAAGACAGTAACTAACTGTTCATAGAATTAGTTGAATGTTGCCCAGTATATCAACATCTTTTGTCTAAAAACAATTCAGTTTATGATTCTCATATATTTTTGAGATGGATGACGGTTTGTTATTGTCATTTTTTCATATTCATTGAATGTTTGTAGAAATACTTCATACACAGACTTTTATTCTACTCATTGAGAACTGTGACATTGCACGAATCACTTGGAAATATAAACACTTTCCAGATTTAGCTGTCGGAATACGGTTTTTAAGGTAATATTATGAACACTTTAGTTGCTTATTTTCAACAATTTAGGATGTTATCCGTAGTTTCCTAATTTCACACGAGTACCTAATTACGCGATTGCGCTATTTTGTACCAAATAGCGAGAATTTAAAATCACGAGTACCATTTTTTCATATTTCTACAGTTCATAACTGTTTAGAAAATAAAAAGAAACTTTAAAATCCGCGAGGGTTGCCTCTCGCAATTTTATGTGGATATTAATTTCTCGGTTTAAATTAAGAATCTGCAGTGAAACGTTTGATGTGCGGTCACTTTGATTTACGCTAACAAAAAGACTGTTTCTGTATAATTTTAAGATTGTAGCAGATGTTAAATGTGCATTTTATTTCTTAGACCCTTCTATGTAAATTCGTTACCTAACGACTTCTCCAAACGTAGAGAACAGAGGACATGCAAACACCAGTAAAAATCATTCAAGTCAATTAAACATATTAAGTTAAGTATTATGTTTATATGAATAATTAACTACGATAAAATATAAGGATTTAAAACCAAGCATACATACATACTTCACATAAACATTCATATTCATAAAGATGATAGGGCATACAAAGTCTGAATACATTCTTTTAAGTATAAAATTGCCAAGAGATTTTCATTGCTAGCAGATCTATTGCTGAAGCCTTTGACTCGACATTTAGGTATCTCGAAGACGTATTGTCAATTAACAGTTGTTACCTTCATTCCTACGTCAACTCGATATATCCCAGTGAAAATAAAAGATATCACAGAGTCTGAGTCATCTTTTTGGTATTTAGAGTTTTTACTAGAAAAAGTAACCAAACAACAAAACTCTATTTAAAACGTGATAAATTCAATTTTCAATTGTCAACTTTCCTTACTTATATAGGAATTAACCTTCATCACATGCATATGGAGTTAATTCGATAGCAAGGACATGCTCTACATATAAACAATTTCTGAAACAAGGCAAGCTACAGACAAACATGTTGATAAAACAGGACTTTCAACAGTCTTTCGAGCTGTTGACCTGTAGTCTTGAGTATGTCAACAGTGTCAAATGCAGCAATTAGGGAATTTGTTGAGCCATCAATATTTTTTTCTCGAGATATCGGAGACGGAATCTTCACAAGTAAAAAGGGATTCGTAAATATTTTGACCTTATACGGGGCACCATATTAATCATATATTGTTATTTTGTTGTATGTATCAACTTTGTTTAATGTTCATTTAGAAATTGTAAAGATTTTAAAGAGCAGAAATATTTGCTTGGTTCAAAAGAGAAAATTTGTTTCACATCTTTTACATACCTTTCAATGGAAATAGTGTTAAAAAATATGTTTCATTAAAGTTTTATTTCATAACAAAGTAATCAATTTAAATACTAATTGTAAGTAATATTATATAATGATAACGCTGCCTTCAGGAAACCTTTTTAAAGCATGACCGTTTTAACTTCCAAACTTTATTAAATGTTACGAAAGAAAATTTGCTCATTTACAATTACATGATAAAGTTGCGTGAGCGTGAAAATACTGAACCATTAAAGTGTGTGAACAGTATAAATATCATTCGTTTTTGCTCACTTTCATTCGCTAGAACATCTGCTATTTTGATATTATTTGACCAGCGTTTCGATAAAATTGGAGTTGTGAAACATTGGTATATCTCTCAGAAAAAAAACAGGAAAATAATTTGCAATTGATATAAAAATCAGCTTGAAACTGGATGGTTCTAATATTTTGCAATATTGCAAATGTGACTGCTGACAGATATGCATAGAATAAATGAAACGTTGATTCTTATGCTGACAGTCAAATTAGTTGAGTCTGAGAATGGAGTTTGTTTCCCTGAGAGAAAGTGGGTAATATACCATTATAATGCCTGATGTGTAGGATTTTTAATTCATCCAATTGACAATCGATATTCAGAAAATCTGTTTTAAGGTTGTCATAGATTTGTACATTTCACATTACAATTGATGATAATTAATTTTAAGTTCCTTTCTATTGAAGAATAAACAAATGTTGTGCACGGTATTACCCAAAGGAAGGTAACTGCTTACGTAAGTATCTTTAAATGATAGATAGATAGACACAGACAGATAGAGAGAGAGAGATATATATATATATATTGTGGAATCATTAGATTTCGTGGGTCTCTAATATTATCCAATTATTAACGATTAATATCCTCCACGAATTATCAAATTAGGGTTTAAAGTCATATCTTCTTATGTTTGTATATGAGAATACACAAAATTACGTCTCCACAAACCTGTGAAATTTAAGCAACCCACGACAATTGGCCCCCATGAATTAAGATTATTCCACAGTAGCTAGTTTTCTTCTCCTTCTTTACATGTACAGCCTGTAACGGAAGTGTTGGTCATCATTGTTCCTTGTCATGCCTTAGAGGATTCGGTGGGAATCAGTGCGAGGATCAGTGTCCCTGTGATGATTGTGATAGTCAGACCTGTGTTTGTAGCGGTAAGTACCTGATAACAAACTAAACACGAACATTCTCAGAGTTATGTGATCGTGTAATCGAAGGTTGGTTCACGAGGTATCTCGGAAATTTCACTATTTGAATTTTGAATGATTTTATATTGAAAATTGGATTTTTATTGATAAGGAAATGCAAACTTCACTTGATAAACCGAGAGTTGTTCAAATTACATCTATCAAAAAATAAAATGTTAAAATATCAAGCTGAAGGCAAATGTATAACACAATGCTTGAAGCCAACCCTTTAATACATTTCCCTGTCGTCCTGTGACTAGGTAGGACAATCTAACTATGCAAAGAGTGAAATACCGTATAACGGGTAATTTTTACTGCTGTGATTTTTTACAAATTTGTCATAAAATAGGGTGATTTGAATTTTTACGCGTAATTTTTTTTACGAATTGGACATGTCCATAAAAATTAAAATCATTTGTGGTAAAAGGGGGGGGGGGATTTCACCGTAACTTTGTTACAGTTAACACACATACAAATCAGAAAACCGTTTTTCTGTTAACGATTCTTTATATTTATGATTGTGTTTGTACATTAACCTTAATTTCATATATGATATACACTTTACTTATTCCTATTTATTTGGGTATCATCATTGATGTACACCATGTGCTCGTCTCATTTCGATTAACCGGGAAAAAATGAAAGACAACTCCATTTCAAAATTCTTTTTCTCTCTCTCTTTTTCTTTCTCTCCCAACCAAAAAAGACATCTATCTACTAACGTGGCTTTATACGTAGTTTTAAAAATACTCAAGACTGAATAGAAAAATACTCAAGACTGAATACTAGTAGAAAGATCTGAACTGTTATCACAACGTGACCAGAAACGCTCAAATATATCTACATGTACAGCCGTCAGGGACTGAGTTGAAGGTCATGAACATTACTCTCATACGTACGATGTAGAAAATTTACGTGCGGTGTTTTTTTTACTTCTGTGAAAATTTACGCGTTAAATTTTTACGGATTTATAAAATTCGTAAAAATACGGTATTTAGATTCCTGGAAAACAGTTTAACTGATGCTGATGTTATTCAGGACAGAGAAAAAAATAATTATCATTTTTGTAAAATCAATAAGTAGTTGTAGTTTATATTGGTAAAAATTCGTAAAATAATTTAAGACTGATGATTTCTCATGTATCAAAAACGATAAACACATCCGAATTAATGTTTAAACCTTAACTGTTATGATAGGGAAAAAAAACATCGGAGGAGGTGATGTAAAACATTTGATAATGCAATGAGAAAAAAAGTACTAGTATTCGATTCTTTTTCCTAATCTCCTTTCCTGTTTTTGTTATGTGATATGATAAATGAAACATAAGTATGGCAATATTAAGCCCCACACCCTCCCGCCCTGGAAATGGAGGGGACATTGAGAAATCTTGTAGATATGATATCAAAAACACATGACAACTTTCATGCTTATGTTTTTACAAATTGATGTTAATTTTTAAAATAATTCCAACACAATAAAACAGTATACGATTTTAATTCAAATATTTTAATCAAAAACGTTTATTGTTGAATAGAAAGTATAATACTATATGTCGTCTTTTGAATAGTAGTGTTTATACCGAAACAATATTACATCGGGTTTTTTTCTTTAAAGTATCATTAAAGTATCATTCATAATAAAAATCAAGGTTAGACTTGAATATTTATTTTCTGGTCTTCTTTACAGAAAGGCTACTATCGTGGTGTTGAATATTTAGAAGTAAAGACAGAATCTTTTTTTCAAATTATGTATGAAATTAATGGATATTTGCAAACATCTGAGGGTGATCTTATAGAGAACTGAGAATGAACCAAAACAAGTCAATTGTGAATTCAAATAGTTATAGCTTATATATCTTATTATATCATGAAATCCATATGATATGAAAACATATTATCAGGACAAAGATAATTTTGGTAAGAACTTCTAGATTAAAAAGCAAATCAATGCAGATTTCGGCAAAACAATTTTATTTCCCAAGAATTTGTACCTAACACGAGTTTCACGCTGAAAGTATTACATGCATCTTTTATATGATGTTTAAGTAAATTACATTTCTTATCTATAACTTAATTCATTAAATAATATTTTTTGTCTTTGCAAACTCATATGTTTTTAAAGCAAAACATATTGTTTTATCAAATAATAACACAGATGTTAATTAGAGTCAAATATGCCTCGAATATGCTGATTTAAAAAGAACTAATTGTTCGACATGTAGAAACAAATCAGATCTTAAAAAACACATTTTATCGTAAACAAGAAATACATGTATATAGAATTACACAACAAAATTCTAATACCAATCATAATATTAAGTACTATTAACAAATTAACAATCAAGCAATATTTACATAGCAATTCGCTAATGTATTTTAAATAACCCTCTGAAAGTTGAATTATAACATTTTATAATATCCTAGAGTAACAAATAACGGAACAAAATTATCACTTCACGATAAAGGTATTAATAGAGTTATTCCTTACTTTATGATACATACTCAGTAGTTCTGTCCATCTGACTCAACCATATTGACGTCAACCAGCGTAACAGTACGGATACAACAACACCGTACTCTCTTTCTATAATAACGCTCAAAACACATCGGGGTGTTCCTGTGTATGATACATAAACACAGTAAGATTTTATAGTATTTATATTAAATGACAATATATTGACAAACACTTCAGTATATATCCTCCAATTGAAAACAATGACAGATATACTGTTCTTGGGCTATCAATTATAATGACCATGATTTGATTTTTTTTCTTCCTGGACACGACTCCGTGACGGACACAATAACCACGCTACAGAACCAAGGAAACATACGGGAAGGTAAGGCAACGTTCAACTTATCATTAAATATTTTGATTATTACAAAGAAAGATATCAAAAACATTTTTTATAGACAGGCGATTTACCTGTTTAATTTTTCGTACATATGCACGTTTTAACGGACAAATTAACATTTTCATTGGTACGCCAAAATAAATTTTAATACGATGCATTGATAAATATCATGAAAACAGGCATTTAAAATATGTCCTTTCCCATCCTTATTTTATATTATATCTGTTTTTCTTATAAGCTCTCGTTGGTCACATTCGTTATCTTTCTTTTGATAAACAGATTATGAAGGATTTACAGACGTTGTCTTCGTGATCATACATACGAGTACACTAGAAAAAATGGCCTCAGTGTAACATCGCTGTCTGCTCTTACAGAAATCTCAGCAATATACCACGTGGTCTCCCAGTCTCGATTGGGTCTTTCGTCCTATAGAAAAACTTAACTTGGAGAATTTAGTTCTAGAACCATTGACATTACTAGAGGTGTTGGATCTGTCCAGCAATAAGTTATAGAACTCCATGTTATATGAATGTACTGAGAAACTGGGGTACTCGACCCTTAAGGTTTTGAACTTGTCGGGAATTTGGTTGTATGCTTTAAAAGCAATGTATACTTTTTTGGAAAACAAATGGTTCTCAAATTTGACGGACCTTGTTATGCAACAAAGTCAAGTTAGAAAAGTGGAAATGACGAGTTTAAAAAATCTTCTAAAACTGCAACCACCTGATTTGAGCCAAAACTCTATATGGATTGCCGACTCTAAAAATCTGGCATCGAACTTCCTTCCAGATTTCCCGAGACCTTGCTATAGTTCAAATAATCTTTAGCATACAGAACTAGAGTCCTACTTCTCCGCAGAAATCTCGACGGTTCCAAATCTCGGAGACCTTTTTACTCGCAGATTACGAACACTGCTTAACAGAATTGGTCAAACTAGATCTTTCTCTTTATCCTGTAAATACTACTCTGCCGATTGCTTTAATATATTTTAAAGATTTGACATATTAATATATTTAACAGCTAAGTCTTAGGAGTCAATATCTATGCTTTTTTGCAACCCTTAATCTACGAGAGCTGTCCATATGTTACATTAAAAAACAATACATGAATGTGATAGATTTTTATACTTTTCTTCTTTACAACCCCTTGTTGAAACATCTAACACAGAACAACCGATATATCTCTTGTAAACATATCAAGGATGCTTTCAAAGCTGACTGATTTTCTTCCCTGTCTATCCTTTACTGTAACATACAAAACGCCCCCAGCTTAACAAATCTTCCATCGTTATCGTCTATTGATATGAGCTTTATTTCAATTCAGTCTCTGCTGCTGAAGCCTTTCAATTCCTGGGGAAATTACAGTATGTCTCTTTTAATAGTCATGCCCTTACATTCGTAATAATTGAATCTTTATCAAGGGTTCTCTGGGATACGAGTGATGTTTTAATTTATCTCTCATCTAACCCCATCCATTGTGTCTATAGTTTGGAGTGGTTCAAGATATATTATGAGAACAATATTAAATGAACATCCGGCAACGCCTGTCTGCTCACATGTAACACGCCCACACAATGGCGGGGGTGGGGGTCCCTTGTCGACTTTACTCAACGAATTGCTGTGAGCTGAATAAATACGCCGTGATGGATCTTATTATGGTCGGTGTGTTATGATTAGTCGCAATCTCCTTTGTCGAACTCATTAGAAACAGAAGTGATATAAAGTACTACAAACATGCATGCAAGTACAACAATCTTACTTCTCCGCCGGGAGACTTGCGCGGCGACTTTCTCTATGACATTGTAGCATACAGCACGCGTGACCAGAAATGGATCATGGCAAAACTAGTCGATCACGTAGAAAGGAAAAATAACAACAAATTCTGTTTGCACGACAGAGTTATCATTCCGGGTGGGGTGCATGTCGAAGATGTTGTTGAAAGTATAAAATTCAGTCCCAGGTTCTACTTTTAAAGAACTATTAGTATGTTGATTAATAATGTAATTTTTATGTTTGAAAAAAAAAGTCTCATTGGGTAAATTAGTTATATATCATATGAATTCCTATGAAATATAGTAAGAGCGTGCAATTAGTGTTCTAGTATACAAATATCTAGTTTTCTATATTCATTTGGAATTTCTTAGCGTAGCATAATCATTTACCTGTGTGAAATGTATTGGATATATAATGGATCGCATATGATTTTTAATTGGTTCCTTTAGTACCTTGAAAAATATATTTTACATATTGTTTTTCAAACAAATACAGTTGTTATAATGAATTTGTTAAATGTTGATTTTACCTTTAAAATGATAAATTCACCTATTCATTGAAACAGTAATTATAACTTTAGTATGAATTTCTTTTAACTCCGATGCAGGCAATAGTTACTTTTTCATATTCTTGCGGTCGACTGAGAAGAAGAGTGTGATAAAATAAAAAATAAGCACGCAAAAGAACTGTAATAAGACCACCACTGTGCCAAATCAGGACTAAATCAGGACTTACTGGCTAAAGGACATCCGTAGACGTGGTGACAGTCCTCCTTGGAACAGTTACACCGACTCCCACACAGATCTCCGTGTGATGGAGGACGACAAGGGACCTTGCAGTTGTCATCGTTGTTTTGGTTAAAGTATCCTGGAGGACATTCTGTAATTAAAAGTGTGCTTTGGTTTAAGTACAACAGTTTGTCCCGGCGTATACTACTTATTTCGTATTTTTCTTACTACTAATGTGAAGAGCAAAAAGTCAAATAAAATGGACTTTGTGTGTGTAATTATTATATTTCCATGTGTTATATGGTAGAAATTTAATACATCATGAAATGACATCTTTATAAATTATTTACGCAAAAATATGAAAGAACTGAAAATTTGAATTAACCTGAAAATTGGAGCAAACCTGACTTTTTTAAATTCTTTTGAGAACCTCATGCAATTTAAGGTTTATAATTCCATTTAAGAAAAAAATTATCCGGCTTTTTTTTATCTTAAAATTGTGCAGATTCTACCGGATGAGCATGATCTTACATGTACCTTTAAAATAATCCATTTATATTTTATTATTGGTCCCTTGAAATCACACATTAAACTAATCCATTAGATTTTAATTCAATACACTGCAACAAAAAAATCAAGATGGTTTGAAATACTTATCTCCAAGAGAATAATGATGAGTTAAACTTTGTATTAGAATAATGTGCAAATCAATGTGTTGTCCATTACTTCATACTATAGCAATGATTATACAATTACCGTTACAAATGCTTACAGTAACGAACTCGATTTTTTTGTAATATTTAAATATTAAAATTCAAAACGTGCTGCTGAAAATATAGAAATTAAAATTTATCATAAAATTAAGTAAAACAAACTCGTTTTTTTTTAATGCAAACACCAATGGTGATTCATACAACAATTACATTTTTTGCGGCCCATTTGACGCTTGTGTCAATATGATTTCTTGTGTTGTTTTAAATACAATAAACACCTCCTAGAAGGGCTCAAAGTACAGATATCCGGACTCTTTGATGTGTATAGATAGTCATTGTTACAGACTAAATAAACACACTGCGTCATTATTCATGATTTAAATGAGTTTACAAACATGTTAATACATATTTATATAGATATCGTATATTTAAAACAACTCCCGAAATCATTTGACTATGATTACGGGATGACCTCGGCTACAATTGTAAACAATGTATTCCGCCGCTCAGAAGTATTTAGAACATTACTATATATATAAAAGTGATTTATGTAAATGCATATAGTAAAGTAAACATCGATCTCGTTGCTTTTTAATGACAGACAGAGTATCATCTCTGTCTAAGGTAAAAAAAAAAAAAAACCCACTTTTATTTAAATCCTCGGTAAAAAATAAAACATACCTTCACATTCATTGTTCTATGGAAAATAAAATGGACAGCAAGCAGGTCTTCCATCAGCTCTAAAATTAACACACGTTGTGTAAAAAGGACATTATCTAGATGTTCATTTAAATTATATTTAAATGCATTTAACTTTACAATCAGCCATATTGGGTATAAAATACTAGGGAAAAATGCCTTGACATAAATCACAAATATACCAGCAGGAAATTACATCCGTTTGTGAGGGGACCGAATGTGTTCACAATGAACTCCCACGAAACTAATACTGAGTGTATTGTTGTTCAACAGCTGCATGGAAAGCAAAGGAAAGAATATATACTTTAACGTCAAATCATTTAATTCATTATAGGAATGACTGTATAAATTTTTTTGTTCATCGACAAATGAATCTAAAAACCGCATCGCAAACTTTATGAAAGCCGAAGGCTTTCATAAAAAAGTTTGCGGTGCGGTTTTTAGATTCATTTGACGATGAGCAAAAAAATTTATACTGTCAATGCTTATAATTCAATTTCAAACACAAATGTTGTATATTTAAGCGAAATTTATTTGTAAAAAGCAAGAGTTAACAAGAAACAAACAAGGTCATGAAATTAACACGCGGAGTGATTTACTCGAGGAGTTGTTTATTGTGTATTACTCTTGATCTGGCTTTACATTTACATTGATTGAACAATTTTGAAAAACAGAATTGTTTATAAAGGATTTTGCTGATACATTTGAGGTTTGTTTTTTGAACAGCGATTGTTGAAACAGGTATGCACCCTCACTGCCCTGGTCGTCGGGATAGCTGGGTCCCGCACCGCCATCGCTCGCTGATGCCAAGCTGGAGAGAGTCTTGCTTATTGCGAGTTTCTGGTTTCCCGAGCATTTCCTCGCATAACTGCGGATAGAACCTTCGTTTCTGTGTCCACTCATTAACATTATGTGACGAAGTTCTATTCCTGCGTCACTAAGCGCCTGAATGCTAGTTGCTCGGAGGCAGTGTGCTGTGTACCGTTCTTTATACTTAGCATTTTTGGATATATCACACATAAATTTTGAGAATTGATATTTTTTACTGGTCTATCTGAATACCAGATATTTTCGTTGAGATCATTCAATGCTTCTGTTTTACGGTGATTAAATAAAGCCTTTGCATTGGGGTCAGTTTTGCTAAGGAGTAGTTTCAGTGACGTGACTGGGCATTGTTTGGTGTTTGTGGCATACATTCTTTTATCGTTGTTTGCTTCTTCGTTTGTTAACCCTCCTTGAATTGTTTTTTGTTATATATTAAATAATTGTATCCAATAAATAAAATTGTATAAAATCACATCATGAATGATTGTTAAAATTAAAATTTTAGGGGTTTAAATTACAAAATTCAAAATATACTACTATAGCTAATGTTTATCTTCTGCACCATTCATACATGTATTTCTTTTTTGTATGGTATATATAAAACTAAAAATCGTTAAAGTCTTGATGCACAGCCAATGAGTTAGTATTGCGTCTGTGCAGAAAGTAGATCGGAAACTTTTCATTCATCGAGCTATGAACGGAAAAGAGCGCAATGGTGAGAGATAGGATGAAAGTGATAAACACAAAGAAATTTTAATTATTATATTATATTTAACCCTCAAACACAAATCAATTTTTAAAGGCTTAGCGACGAGTAACACTAGAAATATACACTTAATTACCAATAAGTATATTTTGACAAAGAAATAAATTTTTAATTTATATGGATCAAATAAACAATGTTGAGAAATAAAAAATAAAGGTGGTTAATTTGAATCTATTGCTAAATGGGTAAATCAGTTCATTCTTATAAACTGAGATGTACCATTTATTATTTGCTCCATTTCTTTGCAATTCTGTCAATTGGGTACAAAATGATTCGAGAGCAACATTTAAATTATCAGTTTCGATGGAAATTGAATATAACTTACTCCCGTTTCTGAGAAACTTAAGATGACCTGGAAACGTATTCCAGTTAGAAATAATGATATACTTTACGAGTGTTGTTAGAAAAGTTCGCGTACAAGTTCGCTTATGGGCAAACTATTCGCATGATACCATCGAAACTTCAATTTCTATATTTAATCTTGACGTATTTTCTAAGAAATATGTAGAGATTTGTTTATTTTAAATGCACCTTAAAATATACAGATTAATTATTTTGATAAGATCTGCTTCAGACTTCATGGAGCATATCAGTGTTTAATTATCTTTTTTATGAAAATGTACAATATAAGGTATAAAAACAAGCGATATTTCATATGAGATCACAATAAGTTATGAAGGTCATTTTGTGAAAGTTTCAATTAAATAGAATAATTTCTGACCGTTTTTTTGCCAAATATGGACGATCAATGCTAGAAAAATGAGTCAAAAACGGGCCGTCATTAATCTCCGGTGCTGCTTATTTTTATGGGACAAAGGTTTACAATTGGAACCACAACTGGAATTGATGGTTTGAAAATGGAAATACTGAAATCTTGATTTCTAGCAGCACCCCGACCCCCCATACAGCCCGGATCTTGCACCTTTGAATTTCGCTTTATATGCTTATCTGAAGTCAAAACTGCATGGACAGAGATTTTTTGACCTAAATGATCTACGATATGACACAAAAGACATTATACAAAAATTTGACAAATAATGGTGTAAACGTGAATTTTATAAATAGGTTAATGGCATAAAAAGTGTGTGAACTAAAAGATTTTTACTTTGAAAAAAGAGTGACATGTTTAAATTGCCTTTCAGTAGTTTGACGTCACCTGACGTCGTGGAGATATGAAATGGTGCGCCGTTAATCCAATTGATGCAAAATAAAATCGCTGTATCTTTTGAAAACAACTTCAAAACCATGTGATGTTTTGCATACTTATTTTCACATGATAACAAATTCATAAAACATACGTCATCATATAAAGTATACAGTTATTTTGCCGTAAATCACTTTGCGAACTTTTCTAACAGCCCTCGTATATATAATGATATGCTTTAAACAAATTCATCAAGAGTACTGTTCAAACCTTCGATGAACATCACAGTTTGCTAGCTTCTATCTATACAACAACGCAGAAAACACCCCCCCCCCCCCAAAAAAAAGAATAAACTCAAAAAAGAAAAAAAAACCTAAGGAATATTTTACAACAACCAGTGAAGCGGCCAATTATAGGTCAAAATCAGCGCAAAAACGTACCCTCTACTGTATAACACGAACGCTCTTAACCTTGGTAACATTTTTTCTTGACGCAGTTGTATTTTCTTTAATCAGAAGCTCGGTAAATTGCAAAGATAAAGAGTAAAGGTACCTACCCAGGTGGCCCACAGATAGATTGACACTTTCCCAAGCTAATTGTTGCAATAAATGCAACATATTTTAAAAACTGATAAACATGTCCCATGCTATAGTATCAGGAAGTTTTGTTATTAGCATTTTACAACATGAAATGAATGATATGCCTATTTCCTTATTAAGTTGACAGGAACAGAAATCAAAGAACAAGTTTTTATATGTTGAAATATATGTTTCCTATTACATAAAAAGAATAATATCAAAATCGTAATACCTCTTATAACAGGCAAACAATATTATATGATTTTTTGCAAATTCTTTTTTTTTTTATTTATTGCAGTAAAAAGCCTTTGTGAATACCTTTTTTTAAGAGTCCTAGCGAATTGCCGGGAAAAAAACTCATCTCATTTTCCCGTGTCGAAAATAAAAAAAATTATGAAACAGCCATCAGAAATTCTATCGTTTGAGCCGGGATTAGGATCGAGGAAATATGCGAGGAAGTTTCCGGGTCGGTAATTAATTCTGTATTCACTTAAACAAATTAGTTGGAACTATTATAAGACATGACAAGGCAAGAGACAGAGGAGCCGAAATCGCTTATACGTTTGTTTAATTATCAAGACAGTAGCTAGGTGTCCTTATAATTAACAGGTCAAATACACTGCGAACAAATTATCATAACCTTGTGTCTATGAAATATTAAGTTGCCTATCGACTCCAAAAAGCTACAGTCATTTTATCTAACAGAAGAGACGTGAAGACATTACGACGTCACAAACGTTGAACGCTGTAAACTGCAAAGGCACAAGCGAAAATCAAAGTGCACGCTTGTGGTTGTTACAAAAGTGTATATTGTACAACATTATCTCTGTTCTGTGATAATTATATATATATATATATATATATAGAGAGAGAGAGAGAGAGAGAGAGAGAGAGAGAGAGAGAGAGAGAGAGAGAGAGAGAGAGAGATTAATATATGTATATATATATGTAGCTTGTACAGTGTGTTGAAAGCTACGACAGTTATAACACTGTAAAACAAACAGGGTACTCAAAGGTTAAAATGACGAGTTTTATTATGACATCACAAACGTTGAACGCTGTTAATTGCAACGTCTCAAGCGAAAATTAAAGTACACGCTTGTGGCTGTTATATTGGTTCTTCCATTAATATGAACTTATTTATATTGGGAAAATGGGAATTCTAAGGTATGAATCACATTTGCAGACAAGGTGAGAAGTTATTACAAGAGGCCAACTGGCCTTAACAGTCACCTTAGTAGCATATAACCCATACATAAACTTGTCGAGGAGTATCATATACGCATTTAGTTAATTAGGTTACATTATGGAGTAGAAAAACTATAAATTTGAAATGACGACCATCTCCCTGCCTAAAATCTTTCAAAAAGAACTGTGAAACGTATAATTGTAGCGAAAAACTTAAAGATCTGGTCTACAAAATCATGAATTCAGTTTTCCTTTCAGGTCTGTTGGAGTAAAGAAGATAATTTTTTAACAGTATATGCATTAACACCTATAACGAATTCTAACATGAGCACTGTTCAAAGCTTAAATGAAAATTACAGTTTGCTAAACTATACCATATATATAACAAAGCAAAACCAACCAGCGGATTTCTAACAACAACCAAAGGAGCCAATTCAAGATAAGTATCAGCGTAAAAACGTACCATTTATTTTATAACATTAAGTTAACTATTTCCTGAACTCAATCGCAAATTATTTTTGTAATCATATGCATGGTAAATTGGAATGATGAAGAGTAAAGTAACCTACCCAGTTGCCCACAAATAGATTGACATTTTCCCAAACCAATTGATGCCAACAATGCAACACAGTTTAAGGATTTATGAACGTAGGCTATATTCTAGTATCATGATGTTTTAAGTTAGCATTTTACAATTTTAAATGCGTGAAATTTCCTAACAGGAAATCAGTGATCTGTGATAATTAGCAATTTATTTTTGCAAATTTTCTGAATGCAAACATATAAACTTTTACGGGTGTTGGTTGGCTACACGAATAAACACAAAATAAACATATCTGGTATCGGGAATATCTATTGTTCCGCTAAATCGAGCGATTATTTATAATGTAATTTATAATCACATAAACTTTGTATGCAATATCTTTAGAGAAAAATAAACAAATAAATAATACGTTTAAGTTTGCATATCAGTTAAAAATATTGGAACAGCTATCAGATATTTTATCCATCAAGCCGAAATTAAGAACGAGGAAATGTTTAATACCTTTGGGAGAAGGTTTTCATGTCATTAATAGTAAGATCACTTAAAATAATTAGCTGGAACTATATATATATATATATATATATATATATATATATATATATATATATATATATATATATATATATATATATATATATATATATATATATATATATATTATATAACATGCTCATGATTATTTTTGACAAGGTAGAATATCGCCCTATTTGGTATGACAGTGTAAAATGAAGTTGAACACTGACTGATTAGTCGGAAATGCACAAATAGTCAACACATTAAGAGACAGAGGAGTTGAAATCGTGTACATATGTGTTCAATAATAAATACAGTAACTATCTTGTTCATAGAATTAGTTGAATATTGCACTGTTCATCAATCATCATTATGTTGTGTCGATAAAAATTCAGTTTATTATTGTCATAAATTCATCCAATGTTCGTAGGATTACTTCATACTCAGTCTTTAATTCTACTCAATGAGAACTGAGACACTACACGAATCCCTTGAAAATATAAAAACTTTTCAGATCAAGCTGTTGGAATACGGTTTTTAAGGTATTTTTATGACTTTGGTTGCTTAATCTCAACAATCTAAGATGCTAAACGTAATTTCCTTATTTCACGCGAATACCCAATTCCGCGATTCTGCTTTCGCGAGAATATATAATCACGAGTACCATTTCTTGCTTAAATTTTCGATAATTCATAACTGTTTGAAAAATAAAAAGACACTTTAAAATCCGCAATTTTATGTGGATATTAGTTTATCAGTTTTAATTAAGAATCTGCAGTGAATGAAGCGTTTGATGTGTGGTCACTTTGAGTTACGCCAACAAAAAGACAGTTTCTGTATACTGCTTAACCTTAATTTAAAGATTAAACCATTTTTTATTTGATGTTAAATGGCATTTTATTTATTAAATCATTCTATATAAATTCGTTGCCTATCGATTTCCTTAATAGCAGAGAACAAAGGACATGCATACACCAGTAAAAATCATTCAAGTCTTTAACGTTATAAAACACATAAATAAAATATGTAACCAGGTATATAATTTGTATATTAAATTACAGCGCTAGCGTGTTTGATTGGTATACGTGTTTAGAGTGAGTGGTAATGTACGAGGGTTAAATATCTGTAACGTGGACAATGACAAGACTGGACAATAGTGTCACATGACTAACTCTGCACGCACCCTTCCCCGCAAAAATCTTATACCGGACTGTCACTCTCCGCCTAGCCCTTGAACGGGTCAGAACTGTACATTGTATAGCAATATACCTAACCATTAGGATTGGTTGCCCCGGTAAGACTTAATGTAATAAATTAAAGTCATTCTAAATTGTAATATTACTGTTTCATTTCTAATGTGTATGTTTGTCTGTGTCTAATTGTCTTGTCATTTGTGTCTATTCTGTGTTATTTGTTTAATTACGAAATTTCAAGTTTATTCTGTATTAATACATATATAACAACGACCCAAGCTTGGCTTATTTCGACCACTGACTACTAATATATTTAGTTAAATATTAAGTTCATATTAATAATAAACTACTGTAAAATAAAATGATTTTAAAATAAGCATACTTATATTTTTCACATAAGTATTCATATTCATAAAGATGATAGGACATGTATTCTTTTAAGTTCAAAATTGCCAAGAGGTTTTTTTTCATTGCTATCAGATCTATTTCTATATTCATTTGAAGCAGAATTTATTCAAAGACTTTAAATCGACGACGTATTATCAATTAAAAATTGTTACTTCCTTTCCTACGTCGACTCGATATATCCCAATGAACTTGAAATAAAAGATATCACAGTCTGAGTCATCTATTTGATACTTAGATATTTTACTAGAAAAAAGTAGCATAAAAACAAAACTTTCTTAAAAAGTAAATTTCAATCGTCAACTTTCCGTACTTATATAGCAATGTACCTTCATATGGAGTTAGTTCGATAGAACGGACATGCTCTACGTATAAACAATTTCTGAAAACGAGGCAAGCTACTGACAAACAAGTTGATAAAAAAGGACTATCAACAGTTTTTCGAGCTGTTGATCGTTAGTCTTGAAAAAGTCGAAAAGAAGTCTACAGCTTCAAATGCAGCAATAGGGGAATTTGATGAACCATCAAGATTTATTTCTTCGAGAAATCGGAGCCGGAATCTTTACAAGTTAAACGAAATTCGTAGAAATTTTGACCTTATAAAGGATACCAAATTTATACCGGTATATAGTTATTTTGTTTTATGTATCAACTTTTCTAAAAGTTTGTATAAAACCTTTATTATTATTTGATAGGTTCAAAAGTCAAAATTGCACATTTTTTACATACGTATCATTGAAAATAGTAATAAAGAAATATTAGTTTCGTTAAATTTTTATTTCAGAACAAAGTAATCATTTAAAAATACAGATTTTAAATAATATTATTTTATGCTGACATTGTCTTCAGGAAACCCTTTAAAAGCATGACCGTTTTAACTTCCAAAATTTATCTTTACGTTATTTTTGCTCATTTACAATTACATGATGTAGTTGTGAAAATACAGAACAATTTAAATGTATGAAACAGTATAAATATCACTCGTATTTGCTCACTTTCACTAGTAATCGCTAGAACATATGCTATTTCGATATTATTTGACCGGCGTTTCGATAAAATTAGAGTTGTGAAACACTGGAATATCTCTCAGTAAAAAAACAGGAAAATAATTTTCAATTGATACAAAAATCAGCTTGAAACCAAACGGTTCTAATATTTTACAATATTGCACATGTGACTGCTGACAGATATGCATCGAATAAATGAAACGTTAATTCTTTTGCTGACAGTCAAATTCGTTGAGTCTCAGAATGGAGTTTGTTTCCCTGAGAGAAAGTGAGTAATATATATTGTCTGATGTGTTGTATTTTAACTCATCCAATTGACAATCGATATTCAGAAAATCTGTTTTAGGCTGTTAAAGATTTATACATTTCAAACTGCAATTGATGATAATTAATTTAAAGGTTTTTTTCTATTGAAGAGCAGGCAAATGTTGTGCACTGTATTTCCTAAAGGAAGGTCACTGCTTACGTAGGTATCTTAAAACGAACGAACGAACGAACGATCGATCGATCGATCGATCGATCGATCGATAGATAGATAGATACTGTGAAATCATTAGATTTCGTTGGTCTCTATTATTATCTACGAATTAACATCGTCCATGAATTTATGGCTTTAAAGTCATATCTTCTTATGTTTGTATAGGAGAATACCTTAATTACGTCCACACGAACCTGTAAAATTTAAGCAACCCCCGACAATTGGCCCCCATGAGTTTAGATTATTCCAACGTAGCTAGTATTCTCTCCTTCTTTACATGTACAGCCTGTAACGGAAGTATTGGTCATCATTGTTCCTTACCATGCCCTAGAGGATACTGTGGGAATCAGTGCATGAAACAGTGTCGCTGTAATGATTGTGATAGTCACACCTGTGTGTGTAGCAGTAAGTATTGTTTATTACGGTTTAAACATAGAGTATTCAACGGAGTATCTCAGAATTTCCACCTACGAGTCACCGAATTTTCATCCCTTCTTTAAAAATAAAAATCGTCCAAATGGGACGGTGCAATAACCTTGAGACAGATAAATGCTCTAAAGTAAGTCTTCAATTGTATTGAATACATTAAAACATTTAAAACTTTTTCATGAAATAAAATCTTGCCCTTTCATTAAAGTTGTCAACAAGTATTTTTTGCGTTTCGAATCGATACAATTTACTTGTGTTAACTTGAATTTATAAATAAATGTATACTACTGTCTTCATCCTCGCTCTATCTTATTGAATATGAAAGGAAATAGTTATAAAGATGCATAAAAAGAAGAAAACAGTGAGGAAAAATATTCTATTTTAGTAGATTAGAAAATCTAAACATATTCTTTAGATAGGTTCATCATGATTGGTTGTGCCTAACATTTGTCTAAATCATAGCCTTCGGAGTAATAAGAAAGTTTAACTATTATCATAGGATTATTTTCTCGAAAGACGTCAAAAACATTAAGAGAAACAAACACTATACTACTAAATATCAAAATCATGAAAACCTTCCAAATAGTTTATCAACCGGATATATATTTGACATTGCACTAGATATTGGCTTATTTCTGTTGTTTGTAATTAGGAGAATATAATGTGTAGTTTTACGAAAATAATGTTATGTTCCACACCCGAACTATCCAGATAAACAAACTAAATGTATAATCTTTTACACTAATAGGATATTTTTTCATTCATCAAAATTGTTTTTGATGCCAATATTATATCAATTTATAATTTTTAATTCAATTTAGTTTTTTATTTATTTATTTTGAATCATTGTTTAACTACTAAATTGAATTAATTGAAATGAATTAGCTTAATATAGTCTCTATCAACTTAATCAAACACAAGTGATGTATGTTATTTTTTATTTATAAGTAGAAGTTACCAGGGGAAATAAAGAGAAATATCTTATTGTAAAATATATGGCATTTCTATCCTTAATAATCATTTTTATAGGAAATAAAAATTTCAAATGTCTATAATTATTTATACTTGTAATGTAATGAATTATACTTAAAGTGATATAGGGAACCTTTTAAAGGAGAAATTCTACAAACTATTTCATAACAGATTCGCAGAAATCACATGATGACAGCTCAGCAGCATCAACGCGTTTTGAATACGAATTTGTTGGTTTGATTGTGTTGGGAATCCCTTTGGCAGCTTTTATTTGTTGGATTCATAAAAGGTAAATGGTTAATTTTCTTTAATTGAATTGACACACACAGTGTTTGCATTTGCTTCGGTAATCGTCTCCTGATATAGCATTTCAAACCGAGTATATGTTGATTTATTACATAAATTTAATTCATATTGCATATGTAGGAAAAAGAGGCCTTTGGAAGTTACCTGTTCAGGTGAGTATTCATTTATCTTTTACAACTCGTTTGTATAAATTTACAAATACTGTGAAGTCATTATAATTCGTGGGGGCCAATTTTCGTGGATTGGTTAACTTTTATAGGTTCGAGGGGACGTAATTTCGTGTATTCTTATATACCAACATAAGGACATATGGTTTTATAACACTTATTTATTAATTCGTGGAGGATGTAAATTCGTGGATGAGAGGTACCCACAAATTCTACGAAAATTGAGCCACGACGAAATTTAATGATTCCACAGTAATCTATATTAGAAGTAATTTTCTTTTCATCACAGATTTAACAGAGGAAACTTATGTCGAATATGATATGATAAGGGAATCACAGTTAATCTTAGATGACGATGATGATGATGATGATTTGAAGAGACACACAGTACAACCATGTGACAATGTGGATAAACAAAGACGACTCAGCTTGGACGATAACTCAGAGGGTGGCTTTTATAATAAATTACGATATAATTCTTGATCAGAAAGGACGCATCAGTCTAGGACAGTACATGAGAAACTATTTGACCATCAAACGCCATAATATACGACATGTAGTGATATTGGACCATTGCAAACTACGTTCTTCCAAACTGGGTTAAATTTTCAGTGTTTCTGTCAGTGAACTACAGCTTTAGCAAATGTTTTAGCAGTTAATAAACATATGCCTTGTTAAAAAGGATTACTAAAGTACAAAAAACAATTCATCATATGTAAATGTATTTAATTAAAAACCTTTTTTCAATAACAAATTATCTTAATAAAGATTTCGCAAATTATGCGCTTTTTTTTTAAGTAATGCAACATTTTACTTTACTTCCAAAAATATATCATGCAGCGGGCAATATATTATATTGTTGTGTTGTGTATCTTTAAAAAAAAACACGAAGCATTATATATTGATAGAGAAAAACATGACGAACGTTTCATCTTCAAATAAATAATATATAATTCTGTCAAGCTGACTCAACCATGATGACACCTACATATGTAACGGAACGGATACACCAACAATGTATCTTCAGTTCGATAGTAAACACTCAGAACAGGTGGGGGTTTTCTTGTGTATAATACTTATACTTATAATAAGATTTTATAGCATTCATTTTTAATGACAATATATTGATAAACACTTAATAATATATCCTCCTGTTGAAAACAATGACAAATAAACTTGTACTGGGTTGCCAATCTTAATAACCATGATTTGATTTTTTCCTTCCCGGACACGACTCCGTGACGGACACAGTAACCACGCTACAGAACCAAGAAAACATAAGGGAAGGTAAGGCAATATTTAACTCATCATTTAACATTTAGATTATTAAAAAGAAAGATAATTTTAAAAATCTTGCTGCTCTATTTTGTTGTTAATTTGTGACAGTCTGCCTAATAAAAAAACTGTTTAATAGACCGGCGATTCAGCTGTTTAATCTTTCTAACACCTTTTAACGGACAGATATTCACATTTTCATTGATACGTTAAAATAAGTTTTAATATGGTACATTTACTAAGGGGATAACAGTCCAAATGACATTTAAAGAATGTCCTGTCCTGTCCTCATTTTTATCTTATTTGTTTTTTGTTTGGTTTTTTTCTGGGAGGGGGGGGGTGTAGTTTTTCTTTTTAAGGTCCTCATTAGTTATGACTTCTGTCACGGTTAATTCATTACCTTTCTTTTGATAAACAGATTATGAAGTATTTACGGACGTTGACAGTCTTTCTGCTGTTGACCATACATGCGTGTACACCAGATGAAATGGCTTCAACGTCACACTGCCCGGACTCCGTCTGTTTCTGTCGGGTTTTGGACACCGCAGACTGCTCTTACAGAAATCTCAGCAATATACCACGTGGTCTCCCAGCCTCGATTCGGTCTCTGGTTATGTCGGGGAACCCATTGTTTTCTCTTTCCGACGATTTCTCTCGTCCTGTAGAAAACCTTACCTTGAAGAATTTAGCTCTAGATAAATGTAATATTGTCAGTATTTCTACCTTTACTCTAGAACCATTGAGATCACTAGAGATGTTGGATCTTTCCAGTAATATGTTATACAACGCCATGTTAGATGAATGTACTGAGAAACTGGGGTACTCGACCCTTAAGGTTTTGAACCTGTCGGGAAGTTTGCTGTATACTTTAGACGCTATATATAATTTATTGGAAAACAAATGGTTTTCATATTTGACAGACCTTGTTATGCAACAAAGTCAGGTTAGAAAAGTGGAAATGAAGAGTTTAAAAAATCTTCTGAATCTGCAAACACTTGATTTGAGCCAAAACGCCATAGAACAATTTTCTTCGTATGGATTGCCGAATCTTGCAATGGTTCAAATAATCCTTTTTATCCGAAATTAGAGAACCTATTTCTCCGCAGAAATCGAATCTCGGAGACCTATTTACTCGAAGATTACGGACATTGCTTAACAGCTTTGGTCAAATTAGACCTTTCTCTGAATCCTATAAAGATTATTCTGCCATTTGCTTTTGTATATTTTAAGGATTTGACATATCTATATTAAGAACAGCTTTTGGGTGTCATAGAAGTGAACAAGTTTGCTTTTGCAACCCTAAATCTACGAGAGCTTTCGATAGGAAACACTGTAAAGGGATACATGAATGTGGTTGATTTTTATACTTTTCTTCTTTACAATCCCTTTTTGAAAAATCTAACACTGAATAACATAAATCTATCTCTTGTAAACACATCAAGGATGCTTTCTAAGCTTACTAATCTAACTTCCCTGTCTATCCTAAACTGTAACGTACAACCTAAACAAATCTTCCATTGCTATCGTCGATTGATATGAGCTTTAATTCAATTCAGTCTCTGCATGCTGAAGCCTTTCCATTCCTGGGCAAATTAAAGTATGTCTCTTTAAAGAGTAATGCGCTTACATCCGTTACACTTGAATCTTTACCAAGAGTTCTTTGGGATACGAGTGATGTTTTGATTGATCTCTCATCAAACCCCTTCGATTGTGTCTGTAGTTTGGAATGGTTCAAGTTATGGTATGAGAACAATATGAAAAGAACATCCGGTAACGCCTCTCTGTACACATGTAACACGCCCACACAATGGCAGGAGGTTCCCCTCGTCGACTTTGATACTGCTGACTGACATGATCTGAATCAATACGTGGTGGTGGCCCTTATTATAGCCGGTGTGTTATGCCTTGTCGCACTCTCCTTTATCGTAGTCAGGAGATACAGTTGGGATATAAAGTAATTATATACATGCATGCAAATACAACAAACTCACTTCTCCGCCGGTAAACTTGCGCGACGACTTCCTCTACGATGGCTTCGTCGCATACAACACACGTGACCGGAAATGGATCATGGCGGAACTGGTCGAACACGTAGAAAGGAAACATAACTACAAACTCTGTCTGCACGATAGAGATATCATTCCAGGCGGGGTGTATGTTGAAGATGTTCTCGAAAGTATAGATTTCAGTAGAAAGTTCATACTGGTTCTTTCGAACAACTTCATGGATGACCAGTGGGGCAGATACGAGACAGCAATTGCGAGTCATACTTTGGCAGAAGGGGGTGGTGGCAAACTGTTTCTCATTTTACTGGAAGACATCCGCTCTGAATACATCACCAGGTCCCTGAAGGTCTTGCTAAAATCTATCGGACATGCTGAATGGACAAAAAATAAAAATGGACAAAACATCTTCTGGAATAACGTTGTACAGAATTTAGAAAAATCCGAAAAATAATTGGGTTTTCTTTTTTCACAATTTAAAATTTCTCTGTGGAATAACTAGTTTTGACATCCGCCACATTGCGACGCTAACCAATCGTGTTGTATGATAGAAGGAAATGTTATGGTAAACAAATAAACCATTAGGGTTAATCTTTGTTTTATTATTTTTATTTTTCAAGCTTTAAATTTTATCAGGAATGACTAAAACAGTTATAGATATAAAATTCAATTTAATTTTTATATTCCCATATTTCACACAGAACTCCTCTTTTCGGAGGTTTGAATTGTCAAAATCGTTATGACTGTTCAGCCACTTGAACTGATCACTATCGTTACTAGTATATAAAATATGAGTAAAATAATGCCTACAGGTTGTGTGTCGTATGAGCAAATATTGATAATATATTTTATTTTACCTCCTTTATTTTTGTTTTTGGGTCTTTCCATCATGTCTAGACAGTGATGGAAAAAACAAATATAAAAAAATTAAACAAGAGGCCCATGGGTCATATCGCTCACCTGAGGAACAATAGGTATGATAAATCAGCTTAATGGAGTCTTAATACAAACAATCTGGACAATGTACAATAATACATGTAGATCCTGTATAAATAAAATCCATTTTCCCCCCTGGATATTCTAATGCTTATAATCATTAGTCCCTTTTCTAACAGGATGATTTTATAGTTATACCACATGATGAGTATTGCAGTTCTCAGAAAAAATCTTAATAATTGTTTATATATGGGATATAAAGCTACATCAAACTCTAAAACTTCTTGTGAGGCCGAAGAATTGTCCTGGAGCCAAAGTCTTAACAATTAAAAAGAATCATCTGGCTGATTAGTTTCTGAGAAGAAGATTTTTAAAGATTTACTCTATATATTCCTATGTAAAACTTTAACACCCCCCCCCCAATGTGGCCCCACCCTACCCCCAGGGATCATGATTTTCACAACTTTAAATCTACACTACCTGAGGATACTTCCACACAAGTTTCAGCTTTCCTGGCTGATTAGTTTCTGAGAAGAAGATTTTTAAAGATTTACTCTAAATATTCCTATGTAAAACTTCGATCCCCCCCCATTTTGGCCCCACCCTACCCCCGGGGTTAATATATTTCACAACTTTGAATCTACACTACCTGGGGATGCTTCAACACAAGTTTTTAGCTTTCCTGGCTGATTAGTTTCTGAGAAGATGATTTTAAAAGATTTACTCTATATATTCCTATGTTAAACTTTAACACCCCCCCCCCCCAATGTGGCCCCACCCTACCCCCGGGGGTCATGATTTTCACAACTTTCAATCTCCACTACCTGGGGATACTTCCACACAAGTTTCAGCTTTCCTGGCTGATTAGTTTCTGAGAAGAAGATTTTTAAAGATTTACTCTAAATATTCCTATGTAAAACTTCGACCCCCCCCCCCATTTTGGCCCCACCCTACCCCCGGGGTTAATATATTTCACAACTTTGAATCTACACTACCTGGGGATGCTTCCACACAAGTTTTTAGCTTTCCTGGCTGATTAGTTTCTGAGAAGATGATTTTAAAAGATTTACTCTATATATTCCTATGTTAAATTTCGACCCCCATTGTGGCCCCACGCTACCCCCGGGGGTCATGATTTTCACAACTTTGAATCTACACTACCTGGGGATGCTTCCACACAAATTTCAGATTTCCTGGCTGATTAGTTTCTGAGAAGAAGATTTTAAAAGATTTACTCTATATATATTCCTATGTAAAACTTCGACCCCCATTGTGGCCCCACCCTACCACCGGGGTTCATGAATTTCACAACTTGGAATCTACACTTCTTGAGGATGCTTCCACACGTTTCAGCTTTTCTGGCTGATTAGTTTCTGAGAAGAAAATTTTAAAAGATTTACTCTATATATTCCTATGTAAAAATTTGACCCCCCATTGTGGCCCCACCCTACCCCTGGGGTTCATGAATTTCACAACTTTTAATCTACACTACCTGAGGATGCTTCCATAGAAGTTTCAGCTTTCCTGGCTTTATGGTTCTTAAGAAGATTTTTGAAAATTTCTCGAAATTTTTCATTAATTTCTAATTATCTCCCCTTGAAAACGGGTGTGGCCCTGAATTTTCACAACTTTGAATCCCCTTTGCCTAAGGATGATTTGTGCCAAGTTTGGTTGAAATTGGCCCAGCAGATCTTGAGAAGATGTTGAAAATGTGAAAAGTTTACGGACGACAGACAAAATGTGATCAGAATAGCTCATTAGAGCTTTCAGCTCAGGTGAGCTAAAATAAAATTCCTCAAGTATTTCCGAAAATGACTTTCTTGGCTGTCCTCGGTGAAATAACGTGTATTTTAAACGAAATTAAGACAATTCAAGATCGTCCACTATTTTTATAACGCTACCAGGTAGTATATTGAGGAGTTCAAGCCGAGTTATTTGATTTTTCTTCCTTCCTCACGTATGTTGAGTCACAAATGATGCGTTAAATCAATGTACATGTAGCACAAGAACAGTGCACTCACTATACTATATAAGTGTGAATATTTCACAATTCCTCACTTTTTGGCATACTGGCAAACAGGTTGGCATCCTGCCAGACAGTCCCAGTAGATTGTAGCTGTTGTTGATTTCTGTGAAAGCAAGAACCATTTATACATAGGATCTATCATATTAGATCCATTCATGCAAACATTATAATCTAGCATATTTGATCAATTCATTTATAAGATTATAATCTATCATATTAGATTCATTTGTGCAAAACATTAAAATCTATCATATAAATCCATTTATTCTATCATATTAAATCCTTATATACATCAGATTATAATATATCTTATTAAATCCATTAATCATTCACAAGATTATAATCTAACTTATTTAATCCACCAATCATACATAAGATTATAATCTATCATTTTAAATCCATTCATACATAAGATAATAATCTATCTTATTAAGTCCTTTCATATATAATATCATAATCTATCACATTGGATCCTTACATTTTTTCATACATAAGATAATAGTTCATCTTTAAGAATAAATTTAATTTCTACCTATGTTATATGATATGACATAACTTGATGAGGGTTACCTCCTCTCGCAATTATATAAGGAATAAGGATTCATTCTTTGAGTATTATGAGGTGATAATTTCGGTCGGGGCGTGATCAAATCCAATAAAGCCCAAAGGGCTTTATGATAGATTTGATCACGAACAAACAAAGGAAAGAACGAACAAAACAAACGACATAAAAGGGTACTGCGTTATTTCGTCTCATGTTAAAGTTCACCCCTGACGACGAGACGGGTATGGTTGTATTACGACTTTGACATCGCTTTAAATTAAGGTCAAAATGATCAGACAAATTACAAATAAACATGTGTACGTTTTGTTTGCTAATATTTCTGAAGTTTGCTTTCTTTACAATCGATGCATAGCATGCGGGTTGAATAACCCAAAAATAAACCAAACGGTTTCCTTTTCTAAACATTCCCGTGATGCATTTTGGTTTATTTTTTCGTTTGCCCAAACAGAAATTATTTTTATTTACTTTGAATAGTTCTAACTTTGAAAGGAGACTGGTGTAAATAGGAGAAAGTCCATAACTTTCTAAGATAAATGGTTTGTATAGAAAAAAAAATTGATATTGTAATAACAAAAAAATCGAACCAAGCAGCTTTAAGGACAGACGAGACGTTCCTCAATTTTATATAATTTTCCTTGATATTTCATTCCTTAATTATTTATTAACATTTAAACCTGTTAATTTACAAAAATTCAGAGTACATTACCAGGCTCGTTTCGGATTTTCCTTAAAATAGCACGCAAAATGCATTTGAATGCTTATAAGTAAAGTCATACTATATATTTTTATTTGAACACATTATATCCAAATAAAAAAAGAATCACATTACCTAAAAATATAATTATGAAATAACGAAGTGGAAATCTTCACATTGTGGAGATAATAAAAAATTGAAAAAATGGAAGATGGGTCGCGTCTGACCTTAAATATTATGTTCATATGAAAACTTAACTACGGTAAAATATAAGAATTTAAAAATAAGCATACTTACATAATTCATATAAACATTCATATTGTAAACAGATAGCCATGCTATGACCTTGAATTGCTAGTATTACATATTGGTCTCTATGATACTTATGTATACCTAGGTACTGCGCACTGAATGGTGGTAATAATAACTAACAGAATGAACTCTGTGACTCTTGTAGCACTGCGTAGTATTCCTAAATGATGTTATGAAACCAGGTGAATAATACTGAAGCAAAGTTATAATCAAAATCGAAAATATCCCTTCGGTTCCCTGTGGTAGAATTGTGCTGACTAACTTCCGGTTTCATGTACTCATCCCATTCGATCCTGGTCACGTGATACCCGATGGGTATTTAAGCTGAGAAAATCAGTAGGATCGTAGAGTCTGTGTTCGACGGTCGAGACATCAACACATCGAAGCCAGGGAAGATATTAAGGTTGGTAAGAATAACTTGTCTATAGTCTTACGTGCCTGTAATAGGCTTTCGAGACTATAGGAGTATATTTGGATTAATAAATATACAGATTGGCTTGTTGACTGTGGTTAGTACGCTACAGTCCCGGAACGGCGCGTGTGCTCCTGTCTCCGAGCAGCGCATACGCAATCGTCATTTGAAGTACATGCACCACAGAGAACCGGGGGATAATATTTGTACATATTTCAAATTAAAATCTGTGATTGAGGAAATAGATCATTTAATTCCCTCTTTGATTTGCTCAGGCAGAGCAGCCAAATCCCATATCGAACTCAGAAACGTTACAATACGGGCATCATAATATCCAAATTGAGAGTTTATGAACAAGTGTCATATTTGGCGATTCTGTGTCTGCAACGATAGCTCTGGTACTTTATATTGAGCCATGTATTGTATATTCTATATATTAACCTTTGTAACCTTTTATGCCATGTATGAATGAACGTATTATGAGTAAATGATGCCTCATAACTAGGTGGGGGACTCCGAGACTCAGGACTCGGAGACTCAAATCCTGCACCTGTACTCTTTGATTGGCAGTCTTGACAGTTTTGTTACTTTATTTAGAAAAAAAATATTTTCTTGGTTTAAAAGAGAAAATTTGTTTGCACATGTTTTACATACATTACAATGAAAATAGACATAAAGAAATATAAAATTCATTAAATTGTTATTTCATAACAAAGTAATCAATTAAGATACTGATTTTAAATATTATATTATGATGACATTGCCTGCAGGAAACCCTATGACCGTTTTAACTCCCAAAATTTATCTTATGTTGGGAAAGACCATTTGCTCATTTACAATTACGTAATTAAGTTGTGGAAATGTAAAAATACATGTGTATGAAACAGTGTAAATATCACTCGTATTTGCTCACTTCCATTTGCTAGAACATCTGCTATTTTGATATCATTTCACCGGCGTTTCGATAAAATTAGAGTTGTGAAATACTGGGATATCTCTCAGAAAAAACAGGAAAATAATTGTCAATTGATACAAAAATCAGCTTGAAAACAGACGGTTCTAATATTTTGCAATATTGCACATGTGACTGCTGACAGATATGCATCGAATAAATGAAACGTTGATTCTTATGCTGACAGTCAAATTCGTTGAGTCTGAGAATGGAGTTTGTTTCCCTGAGAGAAAGTGAGTAATAGACCATTATAATGCCTGATGTGTAGTTTTTTTAATTCATCCAATTGACAATCGAGATAAGAAAATCTGTTTTTAAAACCGTCATAGATTTATACATTTAACATTGCAATTGATAATAATTAATTTCAAGCTTTTTTCTATTGAAGAGAAAACAAATGTTGTGCAAGGTATTACCTAAAGGAAGGTAACTGCTTTCGTAAGTATCTTAAACTGATAGATAGATAGATAGATAGATAGATAGATAGATAGATAGATAGATAGATAGATAGATAGATAGATAGATACTGTGGATTCATTAGATTTCGTTGGTCTCTATTATTATCTACGAATTAACATCGTCCATGAATTTATAGTTTTAAAGTCATATCTTCTTATGTTTGTATAGGAGAAAACCTTAATTACGTCCACACAAACCTGTAAAATTTAAGCAACCCACGACAATTGGCCCCCATGAATTTAAATTATTCCACAGTAGCTAGTTTCCTTCTTTACAGCCTGTACTGGAAGTTTTGGTCATCATTGTTCCTTGCCATGCCCTAGAGGATACTGTGGGAATCAGTGCATGAATCAGTGTCCCTGTGATGATTGTGATAGTCAGACATGTGTTTGTAGCGGCAAGTATTTCTTTTTATTACGGTTTAAACATGGAGTATTCAACGGAGTATCTCAAAATTTTCACCTACCAGTCAACGAATTCTCATCCCTTCTTTAAAAATAAAAATCGACAAAATGTAACAGTGCAATAACCTGGAGACATATATATGTTGTAAAATAAGTCTTCAATTGTATTGAAGACATTAAACTATTTACAACATTTATAATGGAATTAAATCTTGCTCTTTCATTGAAGTTGTCCCCAAGTTTTGGTTTGTTTTGTTGTTTTGTTTCGAATCGATACAATTTACTTGTGTTAACTTGAATATATGAATAAATGTATACTACTGGTTTCAGAAAAAAAAGGAAAAATCTTTTATTTTAGTAGATTAGGAAATCTGAACTTAGAGGCTTTAGATAGGTCCATCATAGGTTGTGCGTAACTTTTGTCCAATTAATAGCCTACGAAGTAAATAGAAAGGGGTTTTTTTAATTATCATAGGATTATTTTCTAGAAAGACATCAAAAACATTAAAAGAAACAAACACTAAACTACTAAATATCAAAATCATAAAACCTTCCAAATAGTTTATAAACCGGGAAAACGTTTGACATTGCACTGGATATTGGTTTATTTCTGTTGTTTGTAATGAGGAGAATATAATGTGTAGTTTTTACAAAAATGATGTTATGTTCTGCAGTCGAACTATCCAGATAAACAAATTAAATGTATCATCTTTTACACTTACAGGATATTTTTTCATTTATCAAAATTGTTTTTGATGCCAATATTATATCAATTTATATTTTTTAATTCAATTTAGTTTTTTATTCATTTATTTTGAATCATTGTTTAACTACTAAAATGAATTAATTGAAATGAATTAGCTTAATATAGTCTCTATCAACTTAATCAAACACAAGTGATGTATGTTATTTTTTATTTATAAGTAGAAGTTACCAGGGGAAATAAAGAGAAATATCTTATTGTAAAATATATGGCATTTCTATCCTTAATAATCATTTTTATAGGAAATAATATTTCAAATGTCCATAATTATTTATACTTGTAATGTAATGAATTATACTTTTAAGTGTTATAGGGAACCTTTTAAAGGAGAAATTCTACAAACTATTTCATAACAGATTCGCAGAAATCACATGATGACAGCTCAGCAGCAACAAAGCGTTTTGATTACGAATTCATATTATTTGTTGGCTTGACTGTGTTGGGAATCTCTTTGGCAGCTTATATTTGTTGGATTTATAAAAGGTAAATGGTTAATTTTCATTAATTGAATTGACACAACAGCGTTTGCATTTGCTTCGGAAATCGTCTCCTGTTATAGATTTTCAAACCGAGTATATGTTGATTTATTACATAAATTTCATTCATATTGCATATGTAGGAAAAAGATGCCTTTGGAAGTTACCTGTTCAGGTGAGTATTCATTTATCTTTTACAACTCTTTTGTATAAATTCACAAATAATCTATATTAGAAGTTTATTTTTTTTTCATCACAGATTTAACAGAGGAAACTTATGTCGAATATGATATGATAAGGGAATCACAGTTAATCTTAGATGACGATGACGATGATGAATTGAAGAGACACACAGCCCAACAATGTGACAATGTGGTTAAACAAAGACGACTCAGCTTGGACGATAACTCAGAGGGTGGCTTTTATAATGAATTACGATATAATTCTTGATCAGAAAGGAAGTACCAGTCTAGACACTACACGAAAAACTATTTGACCATCAAATGCCATAATATACGACATGTAGTGATATTAGCCATTGCAATCGTCTTTCTTCCAAAACGTGTTAAATGTTCAGTGTTTCTGTCAGTGAACTACAGCTCTAGCAAACGTTTTAACAGTTAATAAACATACGCCTTGTTAAAAAGTTTAAAAGTACTAAAGTACAAAAAAACAATTCATCATATGTAAATGTATTTAATTAAAAACCTTTTTTTCAATAACAGATTATCTTGATAAAGATTTTGCAAATTATCTGCGTTTTTTTACGTAATGCAACCTTTTACTTTACTTCCAAAAATATATCATGCAGCGGACAATATATTGTTGTGTTGTGTGTATCTTAAAAATAAAACACGAAGCATTATATATTGATAGAGAAAAACAGTAAAAATATGACGAACGTTTCATCTTCAAATAAATAATATATAATTCTGTCAAGCTGACTCAACCATGATGACACCAACATATGTAACGGAACGGATACACCAACGCTGTATCTTCAGTTCCATAGTAAACATTCAGAACAGGTGGGGGGTTTTCCTGTGTATAATACAGAAATGCTTATAATAAGATTTTATTAGCATTCATTTTTAATGACAATATATATTTACAAATACTTAATAGTATATCCTCCTGTTGAAAACAATGACAAATAAACTTGTACTGGGTTGTCAATCTTAATTAACATGATTTGATTTTTTCCTTCCCGGACACGACTCCGTGACGGACACAATAACCACGCTACAGAACCAAGGAAACAAAAAGGACGGTAAGGCAACATTTAACTCATCATTTACCATTTTGATTATTACAAAGAAAGATAATTTAAAATCTTGCTGCTCTATTTTAATTTTATTAGACTTTATGAACAATGGAGGTTAAAGTTTTTAATGTATAACAGTCTGCCTTATAAAAAATTGTTTTCATAGACCGGCGATTCAGCTGTTTAATCTTTTTAACAGATTTTAACGGACAGCGATTCACATTTTCATTGATACGTTAAAATAAATTTTAATATGGTACATTTACAAAGAGGATAACAGTCAAAGTGACATTTATAGAATGTCCTGTCCTGTCCTCATTTTTATCTTATTTGTTTTTTGTTTGTTTTGTTTTTTTTTTGTGGGAGGGGGGGGGGGGTTGTTGTTTTTCTTTTTAACGTACTCATTAGTTATGACTTCTGTCACGGTTGATTCATTACCTTTCTTTTGATAGACAGATTATGAAGTATTTACGGACGTTGACAGTCTTTCTGTTGTTGGTCATACATACGTGTACACCAGATGAAATGGCTTCAAGCGTCACACTGCCCGGACTCCGTCTGTTTCTGTCGGGTTTTGGACACCGCAGACTGCTCTTACAGAAATCTCAGCAATATACCAAGTGGTCTCCCAGCCTCGATTCGGTCTCTGGTTATGTCGGGGAACCCATTGTATTCTCTTTCCGATGATTTCTTTCGTCCTGTAGAAAACCTTACCTTGAAGAATTTAGCTCTAGATAAATGTAATATTTTCAGAATGTCTACCTTTACTCTAGAACCATTGAGATCACTAGAGATGTTGGATCTTTCCAGTAATATGTTATACAACGCCATGTTAGATGAATGTACTGAGAAACTGGGGTACTCGACCCTTAAGGTTTTGAACTTGTCGGGAAATTCGTTGTATACTTTAGACGCTATATATAATTTTTTGGAAAACAAATGGTTTTCAAATTTGAACAGACCTTATAATGCAACAAAGTAAGGTTAGAAAAGTGGAAATGAAGAGTTTAAAAAATCTTCTTTTTCTGCAAACACTTGATTTGAGCCAAAACGCCATAGAACAATTTTCTTCATATGGATTGCCGACTCTAAAAACTTTGGATCTGTCATCGAACTCCCTTCCAGAATTCCCGAGGCCTTGCAATGGTTTAAATAATCCTTTTTATCCGAAATTAGAGAACCTACTTCTCCGCAGAAATCGAATCTCGGAGACCTATTTCCTCGAAGATTACGGACATTGCTTAACAGCTTTGGTCAAATTAGATCTTTCTCTGAATCCCATAAGATTATTCTGCCATTTGCTTTTGTATATTTTAAGGATTTGACATATCTATATTTAGAACAGCTTTTGGGTGTCATAGAAGTGAACAAGTTTGCTTTTGCAACCCTAAATCTACGAGAGCTTTCGATAGGAAACACTGTAAAGGGATACATGAATGTGGTTGATTTTTATACTTTTCTTCTTTACAATCCCTTTTTGAAAAATCTAACACTGAATAACATAAATCTATCTCTTGTAAACACATCAAGGATGCTTTCTAAGCTGACTAATCTAACTTCCCTGTCTATCCTAAACTGTAACATACAAAACGTCCCCACCTTAACAAATCTTCCATTGCTATCGTCGATTGATATGAGCTTTAATCCAATTCAGTCTCTGCATGCTGAAGCCTTTCAATTCCTGGGCAAATTAAAGTATATCTCTTTAAAGAGTAATGCGCTTACATCCGTTACACTTGAATCTTTACCAAGAGTTCTCTGGGATACGAGTGATGTTTTGATTGACCTCTCATCAAACCCCTTCGATTGTGTCTGTAGTTTGGAGTGGTTCAAGTTATGGTATGAGAACAATATGAAAAGAACATCCGGCAACGCCTCTCTGTACACATGTAACACCCCCACACAATGGCAGGAGGTTCCCCTCGTCGACTTTGATACCGCTGACTGCCATGAGCTGAATCAATACGTGGTGATGGCCCTTATTATAGCCGGTGTGTTATGCCTTGTAGCACTCTCCTTTATCGTAGTTAGGAGATACAGATGGGATATAAAGTATTATATACATGCATGCAAGTACAACAAACTCACTTCTCCGCCGGTAAACTTGCGCGACGACTTCCTCTACGATGGCTTCGTCGCATACAACACACGTGACCGGAAATGGATCATGGCGGAACTGGTCGAACACGTAGAAAGGAAACATAACTACAAACTCTGTCTGCACGAGAGAGATATCATTCCAGGCGGGGTGTATGTCGAAGATGTTCTCGAAAGTATAGATTTCAGTAGAAAGTTCATACTGGTTCTTTCGAACAACTTCATGGATGACCAGTGGGGCAGATACGAGACAGCAATTGCGAGTCATACTTTGGCGGAAGGGGGTGGTGGCAAACTGTTTCTCATTTTACTGGAAGACATCCGCTCTGAATACATCACCAGGTCCCTGAAGGTCTTACTAAAATCGATCGGACATGCTGAATGGACAAAAAATAAAAATGGACAAAAAATCTTCTGGAATAACGTTGTACAGAATTTAGAAAAATCCGAAAAATAATTGGGTTTTCTTTTTTCACAATTTAAAATTTCTCTGTGGAATAACTAGTTTTGACATCCGCCACATTGTGACGCTAACCAATCGTGTTGTACGATAGAAGGAAATGTTATGGTAAACAAATAAACCATTAGGGTTAATCTTTGTTTTATTATTTTTATTTTTCAAGCTTTAAATTTTATCAGGAATGACTAAAAAAGTTATAGATATAAAATTTAATTTAAATATTATATTCCAATATTTCACACAGAACTCCTCTTTTCGGAGGTTTGAATTGTCAAAATCGTTATGACTGTTCAGCCACTTGAACTGATCAGTATCGTTACTAGTATATAGAATATGAGTAAAATAATGCCTACAGGTTGTGTGTCGAATGAACAAATATTGATTATATATTTTATTTTACCTCCTTTATTTTTGTTTTGGGGTCTTTCCATCATGTCTAGACAGTGATGGAAAAAACAAATATAAAGAAATTAAACAAGAGGCCCATGGGTCATATCGCTCACCTGAGGAACAATAGGTATGATAAATCAGCTTAATGGAGTCATAATACAAATAATCTGGACAATGTACAATAATACATGTAGATCCTGTATAAATTTAATCCATTCTTCCCCCTGGATATTCTTATGTTTATAATCATTAGTCCCTTCTCTAACAGGATGATTTTATAGTCATATCACATGATGAGTATTGCAGTTCTCAAAAAGATCCTTAATAATTGTTTATATATTGGATATAAAGCTACATCAAACTCTAAAACTTCTTGTGAGGCCGAAGAATTGTCCTGGAGCCAAAGTCTTAACAATTATAAAGAATCATCTGGCTGATTAGTTTCTGAGAAGAAGATTTTTAAAGATTTACTCCATATATTCCTATGTAAAACTTTAACACCCCCCCCCCCCCCCCCAACGTGGTCCCACCCTACCCCCAGTGATCATGATTTTCACAACTTGGAATCTACACTACCTGGGGATGCTTCCATACATGTTTAAGCTTTCCTGGCTGATTAGTTTCTGAGAAGAAGATTTTTAAAGATTTACTCCATATATTCCTATGTAAAAATTCGACCCCCCATTGTGGCCCCACCCTACCCCCGGGGTTCGTGAATTTCACAACTTGGAATCTACACTACCTGAGGATTCTTCCACACAAGTTTCAGCTTTCCTGGCTGATAAGTATCTGAGAAGAAGATTTTTAAAGATTTACTCTAAATATTCCTATGTAAAACTTCGACCCCCCATTTTGTCCCCACCCTACCCCCGAGGTTCATGTATTTCACAACTTTGAATCTACACTACCTGGGGATGCTTCCATACATGTTTAAGCTTTCCTGGCTGATTAGTTTCTGAGAAGAAGATTTTTAAAGATTTACTCCATATATTCCTATGTAAAAATTCGACCCCCCATTGTGGCCCCACCCTACCCCCGGGGTTCATGAATTTCACAACTTTTAATCTACACTACCTGAGGATGCTTCCATAGAAGTTTCAGCTGTCCTGGCTTTATGGTCCTTGAGAAGAAGATTTTTAAAAATTTCTCGAAATTTTTCATTAATTTCTAATTATCTCCCCTTGAAAACGGGTGTGGCCCTTAATTTTCACAACTTTGAATCCCCTTTGCCTAAGGATGATTTGTGCCAAGTTTGGTTGAAATTGGCCCTGTAGATCTTGAGGAGATGTTGAAAATGTGAAAAGTTTACAGACAGACGGACGACAGACAAAATGTGATCAGAATAGCTCACTTGAGCTTTCAGCTTAGGCTCCATCGTCACCAAATTTTTCGAATCCCTCAACTCATTCCTCACAGGTGAGCTAAAAAAAAAATTCCTCAAGTATTTCCGAAAATGACTTTCTTGGCTGTCCTCGGTGAAATAACGTGTATTTTAAACGAAATTAAGACAATTCAAGAGCGTCCACTATTTTTTATAACGCTACCAGGTAGTATATTGAGGAGTTCAGGAGGAGTTATTTGATTTTTCTTCCTTCCTCACGTATTTTGAGTCACAAATGATGCGTTAAATCAATGTACATGTAGCACAAGAACAGTGCACTCAGTATACTATATAAGTGTGAATATTTCAATTGAAACAAATACTGGCAGTTCAAGTTATTGCTGATCTGTACAGTATGTTATAATATTGCGGTGTTATTTTAACACGATTACTGGCAGATTACCGAAGTATACAGTACACTTTATAGGCGTGGTGTTATTTCAATACAAATACACCGGCAAGTGACTACCGATTTGTACAGAATACTGTTTAAGTGTGGTGTCATTTCAACACAATTCCTGATAGCTTACTACCAATTTGTACAGTTTTGTGCGACTGCGTGAAGATCCCGTATCGGTTTTTAATGTTAGAGGATAAATTTATACTAAATAATGAAAGAAAATTAAGTATCTCAAATATTTACAAAAGTTTTACAGACAGTTGATGGTTAATGGTTGGTCCATACAGCATGCGCAGATTTTTTGTAGGGGTTCCACCCTTACCATTAAACCCAATACCCTCCCTGGCTAGAAAAAGCACAAATATGCTTATCCGATTTGATTTTGTCAAAATCGACATTATCGACACCCGAGTATGATCACTTAACGTGATATAACATCAGAATAATTATAGTTGTAAACGATGGTGTAATGATATCGATAAAAAATATATAATCACAGAATAGTTTCGGTAGCTCTACAAGAAATCGGGTTGACGAGAACCCGATTTTCCCATAGAGCTAGCTACAGTTTTGCATAGATTTGAAATGATATATCAACAATCATGGTGAACTATTGCCGTTGACCATGCTTACAATAGATGTTTTAAAATATCATTTCAAAATATCGTAAACGATAAAGTAACTTAGAAGGGGTTGAGAGTCGCAGTATTTTTTTGATTTGTCAAAAACATTTACATTAAAATGAACTTTCATCTTAACCAGAAAATTGAAGTAATATAGAAAATTCTTAGCGCAATAAAATAAATTCTTAAGTAAATAAATAAATAAACAAATAGTAAAGAAAGCATCAGAGAAGACATCGCTTACATGGACAGGATTTATTTAGGCCGTGTCTACTGTCCAATCTTTCAGTGTCATTATAAAATCTATTTTTTTATACCAATATGATTTTTAAAAAATTTCTGTTATTTATAAAAAAAAAATTAGGTTTTATATACCAATTAATTTTTGATTACTATTTTAATTTTATTTTATTTTGGTAATAAAAGCAACTTAATGTACATGTTGAAATGTTAAAATATAAACAAACTCCGTGCATCTTTAGGTTACTTTCTGTATATTGTCATAGTTATGCTGGTTTGCTTTCAACAAAAACTCCAGCCACTTCTGATCATCCTCTCCTGTCATGTGACTGGATCTGGAAGGGAAAAGAAACATTAACATCAGATTTCCCACAGTAGTATATATATATATATATATCATATTTCATTTCCCTAAGATATTGTGTCTGCTAGTTTACAGGAATAGGTGTATCTGATAAGTTACCTCAAAAATCCCAAGACTGTCTGATGGATCTCAAATAACGTTTTTCCCTAAAATACAAAAAATAAATCAAATATAAACTACGACATTTCAAGTAAACAGCATATAATTAATCTAAAGTATATTCACCACGAAAAAGTAACTATTGTTTTCTGGTAATGAATTTACATGTATTTCAAAATTAGTGGATGGTATTACAGTTATTTTATATTGCTTTATGGGTTGAAACATAATACTGATTAATTAGATATTTATCTTTTTTTAAAATATAGTTTAAATTTAAATTTAGAAGTTGTCACTGTTTCAGCATTCCAGCTGCCTTGGTAAGATAATAACATTGTAAGTGTGTCATCAACCACTTTGCTTACTTTTTCTTGGACCTTGCACAGGTCGACAGGAGGGTAGAGGTCCATAATCAGGTCATCTACAGAGGGACTCAGCCTCTCCGACAGCTCCGCCAGTTTGTCCAGTTCCTGGATTTCCATTGGCCGCTGAGTCAGGCCATTTGATTGGACACAGTCTGTGGCTTTCTTGATGAGAGATTTTGTGGTTTTGATGAGGCCAACACAGGGGTTGGTCAGAGCTTTGTCTGATTCTGTCCACTGAGCTCCCCCTTCCCCACCCCCCTCCTCGTCAAAGTCACACAAATCGTCCTGGATACCATCCCCCTCAATGGCCTGTAGGATTATAACATACATTGTATGTATAAATCAAATCATTAATAAGGTACAAATTAACCCCTTTTATGATATCAATTAATAATGTTTAATATTTCAAGAGCCCTCTTCACTATTAAATTAAAAATGATTTTGTAAATATGAGGAAGTTAATAGTCTTTTATAAATATAGGAAACATGTTCATAGACTATAAAGTGATGACCATCAGAAATCACATAACCTTAGTACATGTACTTATATGGAGGAAAGTAAATGCAAATCAACTTTTCAATTAGGTACTCCAGCTTGCAATAATAAAATCCTTGAATTTGTTTCAAATTAATTCAATATCATGTCAAACACTAGAAATTGTACTTTACACAAAACTATCATGGAACATATTAGAACTCTCCATCATGGAATATATTACACTGTAGAAATCTCCACTGTATAGAGGGTCTTTTAGTCATCATACCGGCCAGTCTCCACACTGGACTGTAGTCACAGTATCTAAACCTGTCACTCTGATGATCAGTTATCTGACAGAAATATTAATTATACCTCTGGTTGGTGTTAAGAAGTAGTTGCTGCCTTGGATAAAATAACCGTTATAAATAATGTTAAACAACTGAGTCCCTACTACAGACCCTGTTCCTACCTCCTCAATCTCCTCCAAGGCATCTTTAATGAGCTGAGAGCAAGTTTTCAGTTCCCTCACTACGGCATCTTTATCATCTGACAAACAACAAACCAATCAATGTTGACCAAGGTGGTCACATAATCTGATTTTCATTGATAATCAGAAATCCAAACCAGATGAGAAAAACAGATGAAAAATTGCATTTTAACATCATTAGGAATAGATTTCACAATTCCTCACTTTTTGGCATACTGGCAAACAGGCTGGCATCCTGCCAGACAGTCCCAGTAGATTGTAGCTGTTGTTGATTTCTGTGAAAGCAAGAACCATTTATACATAGGATTATAATCTATCATATTAGATCCATTCATGCAAACATTATAATCTATCATATAAGATCCATTCATTCATAAGATTATAATTTATCTTATTTCATCCACCAATCATACATAAGATTATAATCTATCTTATTTCATCCACCAATCATACATAAGATTATAATCTATCTTATTTCATCCACCAATCATACATAAGATTATAATCTATCTTATTTCATCCACCAATCATACATAAGATTATAATCTATCTTATTTCATCCACCAATCATACATAAGATTATAATCTATCTTATTTCATCCACCAATCATACATAAGATTATAATCTATCTTATTTCATCCATCAATCATACATAAGATTATAATCTATCTTATTTCATCCACCAATCATACATAAGATTATAATCTATCTTATTTCATCCACCAATCATACATAAGATTATAATCTATCATTTTAAATCCATTCATACATAAAATAATAATCTATATCTTATCAAATCCATTCGATCATACATAAGATTATAATCTATCATATTAGATCCTTTCATTCTTTCATACATAAGATTATAGTTCATGATATTAGATTTAAGGAAGGAGTCTTTTCTGGTTTTCGACTTGTCAAACGTAAATTTGATTAATTGTTCATTAAATCAAGATGAAAGGAAATTAAAATAGTATATTTTTCTTTCTTTTTTACTATCATACAACTTGGCATAGAACAATGTAATCTATGTTTAGAATGGAACAAGGACTATATTTTTGGCGTAGGAAAATATCACATGTTGCGCAATTCAGAATTGCTGCAGATTATATATATATAATGAGTCTGTTTTAGCATTTTAAAAACAATAACAATAATGTCGGATTTTTTTTTACTAATGTGAACTAATAATATGATACTTGGGTTTCAGAATATGTTTTTAAAATATGATTTGCCTATCAAATAATATTTTTATAAGCTTTTTAAAGCGCCCATTCTATACATTGATTCTTGTGAAAAAATCACTAAAATCAGTTTTTTCTCTCTTATGAAACGGTCAATATATTAGCTTGTCTGTCAATTTATATCTTTATATAAAGTCTTCATAATACATAAAAATTAGAAATATTTTATTATTGGAAGCATACAAAAATAATCAAAATTTCTTCAAAATTTAAGAAAATTAGAGGAAATCCGGGCTAAGCAATATCAATTTTAGTATAAATATTTATTCCAATTTAGTAGTATAAGCTGATAGACACTCTCATGGTCTATGATTTCATTGAAGATTTGAATCTTCAAATCTTAAACAAATGTCTACAGAACTATAAAGAGCTACACTTATTTTTATCACTCTTTACGTTGAGGAAAAAGGTAGTGACCTTGACCTGACCTTTATCCGAAAACAAAAAGGTCAAATTTAATTAAACTGATAGAATCATTAAGTAATATGATCCGTTTGACTGTGTCAAAATTTCATGCATTTCTTATTATAAGAAGTATGTTTGATAATAAAAAGACTCCTTCCTTAAAGTAGTCCGAGTATCGCACTACATCATTATACGGATTTTACAATATTGGTTCGACTTTTACAAAGCGTTTTAGATACCCGGTATTGATTTTGCTCTACATCGCTGTTGTAAACAATGGCAATAATAAGCAATTAGAATGGTAATATATGTATTCTATGAGAGATAGAAATGATTAATGTTGAGAAACTCGATTCTGTTAAAGTAAAATGAAAAACGAAGTTTCTGATTAACCAGGATCTCAGGTATGCTTATATCTTCTTTGTTTTGACCCCCCCCCCCCCCTCCCGAATTTTTCTTTTTCTTTTACTAAAACCGGTTTAAATTTAGAGACAGAAGCTATATCGAATTAATCAATCGTCAATTAATTTACGTTTAAATGATATCTAACATTGTTGACAGATCTAGGCAGAAAAATGTAGCAAAATGTGATTTTTACAGATTTTTCGTCAGGGTCTACTTTGTTTAGAGCTTATAGCATGAAAAGTAATCCGTCAACATATAATTTATTTTACCAAATCTCTTTTCTAAGATGTCAATCTATAGAATAAATACCATGAATTTAAGTTTGAGTCCATAAAATAGTAAAAAAATTACCAAACGTGATACTAGCATTGCATTTTTTGTATTCAGGTCCATAAAGCGTACTTACTTACAAAAATTTGCACAAAATTATTGATGAGATATGGAGTAAATAAATATTTATACTCCCAAAATTGGTGATTATTTTTTAGGAAAAACGGACATCTGGCGAATTTCATAAATGTCAATAATTTTCGCAAGGGGGTACACCCGTCTGAGAGGTGATAACAAACAAACTAGCATGTAAACATACATATTTTCTTTTGTATATGTATTGCTAGAATGTACATTTATCATTTAAAGCAAAGCTTTTAATGATTGAGCCCATTTAGTGCCGAGTATAGGACTACCTTAATGAATAAATTTAATTTCTACCTATGTTATATGATATGCACTGTAACATAACTTGGGGCAGTTTACGCTTCATTAACCCTGAGGCAGTTTATAATATAGCGTAAACGGTCCTAAGTTATGTTATACTCGTATAACGTAGGTAGAAAATAAATTTGTTCCTTATAATTTAAATAATTTTCTACTAATAAATAAGGCCTATAGCATAGTAAAATGACGTTAATTTGTACAAAATTTAAACATAATGTCAAGGGGATTAAATCAATACATTTTTCACACGCCTCGTATTGTGATGTTGGCAAGTTATGATATATGATATATATGAACTTATTTAGCCAATCAAATGAGGTGTTACAACCAGAATTAAATTATTCATTTATATTCATCTGTTACAATAATAAAATCTGCATTGCATACCCTGCACATCCCTCTTGAATGTTAGAAATCAGCTCCCTCATACTATCCAGAAGAGACAACACTGTATCTTTTGTAGACTTGATTAATCTCAACCCTGCAAAACATAACAAAAAGAGGCATTAAATCTTGTAATATAACAAGCAAAGGTTCACATACTTACAGAAAAAAAACGCAATATATCTTAAAAGATACACATCTAATTCATTTTTATTTTTTTTCCAAGCCAACTGGTCCCTATACAGTTTTGAGACACTATGAATAATAATTAATTTGAAAGTTGGTATAATTTTCAGTTATGAGCTTATTCATTATTTGGTCTAAGGGAGATAACTATAATGTTTATGCTAATATTAGAGCCCAAGATATAAATGAAGGGAAATGTAAGTATGAATATTGGATTGAATTCACAAACAGGTCAAATTATTGTTTACCACTGACTTATAAATAGTATGCTCTATCCATCTTATAACCACCTCTTGTATTCATAATTTGATAAAAGCAATTGATCCTATAGGGTTTTTTTCATTTAAAAATGTGAAACGCAAACATGAACAATTGATTTTTTTTTTGGTAAACATGGCATAATGACTTCAAGTGTTTTGCTTGCATATTGTAATGATGTGCTAATTTAAAACTGATTATGATCTATACGATAATGCAGTTCATGACATCATACTCATATAAATGACAATTATTAATTAGATGAAAAATATAGGCCTATCTGGTCTTATTTGAATCTGATGATCTCAGTGATTTAAACAAAAGACAAATTAAAATCCAAGTTGACAAAAGTTTTTAGCATCATAGCATTGGAGCATTAATACTGTGCTATATCATAAAGCTGAAAGGCATATTACTAAAAAAGTAATTCCCAAATGGTGTAGTTCTAAAAAAACTTTACAAATACAAATAAAAGATTAATTAAATACTTTTTATCACCCACCTTGAAAAAGTCCATTGGTTAATTAATTAAGCCACAATCTTATCAATTATCAAAAAATCACAGATGATGAGCAATGTGTACCTTGGGATGCTGGCAGGGTGTAAAAAAGGGAGACAAGGGCTAGAATGGCCTTTTCTGCTTGACTGAACAGAGAACTGCATTCCTGAAATGATATTGAATGTGTACATATCTATGCTAATAAGGAGTATAGGTCTGGCTCAGAATTCTTTTCATCTTTTAGTAGCTGATACCTTATCTGATGGCGCTGGACTTCCACAGAAAGCCAGAGAAATTTTTGTAGCTTCATGGGAGATAACTTTGAATATCTTCTCTGTAAGCAAATAAATTGACAAGAAGATAAATTATTTTCACGTGTAAAAATTGCACATGCCTTGATGGATACATTTGTTTAAAGGTTTAATAACATATTAAATAAATCAGAAAATCAAATGTGTAAAACAGAGATTGAATTAAATACATGTATAATCTTTAGGTTTCATGAAATTTAAAGTATATAGTTACTAAGTACATTGATCCTACAGCCACACCATTTAAGAGGTGGAATAACACACATGGAAATAGTCACTAAAGTTAAAAGTTAACTATGATAAATAAATTGTACATATGTCAAATAACCGAAAAAGGACTATATATGATAAGGGCCTAAAATGGCCCCCTAAAATGAACATCATCATTTTACTATCATTCTTTGTTTTCTTAGTACAGATATATATGTGATGTATTTACGTAATATTCATTCTGGTTCAAGTGCCCACAGTTTAGAAATATGACATTGTAAAGACAACCTTTTCCCGCCATTTTTGCATTTTAGCATAAAACAGCTTGTTTTCAAAAAGTTTTTCCTTCCGAAAACATAGAGCGCATTCTTGAACAAATAAAATATTTTAATCAGAGATGTATCTAGCCAAGACTAATAAGTGACCAAAAAATTTTTCTTGTTCAAGCATGCGCTCTATATTTCCCATTCGTAAATAGATAAGAAAAATATCAATTTTTGGCTGATTTTGATTGAATTATAGAAATGGAGTCACTTCTGACGTCATATACTGCCAATGAGTGCAAATAAATCAAAAAAATAGATGAAAAATACATTTTATAACAACTCTTCTAAAAAATTAGATAACATTTTATTGTACCCGAAACACTTAAAAAATGGCGAATTATTGGGGCCAAATGTAACTCTTATCATATATAGTTCTTTGCAGTTTTGGGATAAAAAATGAAAACCTAAAAAAAATCAATTTAGTAAGTAACAACAAAAGCCCATGCGGGATTTGAACTCAAGATGTATGGATCACAAGCCCAACATGTGATGATGTGTTATTCCACCTTATATGCAATTAACAGAGGGCTCACGTCCCCTTTTGGGCAAAGCTAGTGTGTATTATAAGTGAGAATAATGAGAATTTTAGTGATTAAAAACTATACTCTATGAACTTGAAAATCATTGTTAAAGATGCTTTGCCATTTTGAATCACAGTACGCCTAAATCTCATTATCATCCATTGTTTATTTTGGAGATACATGTATAACACAAATGTCTGGGCGATACAGACTTAAATCACCTCTTAAGAGTTAAAGCAAATTGCTTTGAAACTTTTATAAACCAAATGATTAATTGTCAAGCTGTGTCTGCCTCTTACCTGGTATATAAAAATTTGACCTCCAATGTGGCCCCCACCCTACCTCTACATTGCCTGAGGATGGTACAAACAAAGAAAAAAAAATTTCAGGCCAAATGACTTTTGGGGAAGAAGATTGAAGATTTTTCTCCCTTTATTTATATGTAAAAATTTACACCCCCCCCCCTTCCCCCCAAAAAAATAAACAAAATCACGAAAAAATCCTGAACTGAAAAACTTTTATCTACTATACATTGTACCCAAAGACGCTTCCACACAAGATTCAGCTTTTCTAACCAAATGGTTTTTGAAAAGAACACTTTAAAAAGGTTTTTTCTATATAGTCCTATGTAATTCCTACTCCTAAAAATTTGATCCCTTGTTGTGGCCCCTTCCTACCCCTGAGGATGATGGTTTGAACAAATTTGAATTTACACTACCTGAGGATGCTTCCAACTACCAGTAAGTTACAGTTTTTCTGGAAAAATGGTGTTTGAGAGAAAGAATTTTTACTATATACATGTAATTATTTCTAGGAAATAAACTGACCACTCATTTTGGACCCACCCTATCCCCGCGTATAATGATTTCTACACTATTTGAGGATGCTTCAACACAAGTTTCTGATTTTCTGGCCAAATGATGTTATAGACGATTTTTCAAAAAATGCCAACAAATTTTCATTAATTCATAATTATCTCCCCTTTTAAGAGGGTGCAGTTCTTCATTTGAACAAACTCTAATTCCCTTCACCCAATGATGCTTTGTGCAAAGTTTGGTTGAAATTGGCTTGGTGGTTTTCGAGAATATAAGATGAAAATATGAAAAGTTTACAACAAGGATGCCAATGGCAACAATGGTGTTAATGACTATAAAAAGGCACATGAAAATCAAATACACCTGTACAACAGAGAGTTAGTCACTCTCCTAGCTTCAGGTCCGTAGCTCCTGTTTTGAAAAAAAATTTGAATGGATAACCTGGGAGCTACAGTACCTCCCATCTTGAAAAACCGCAGTTTATGGCGCACAAAATACGTGCTAGTTTTGGACTGATTAACATTATTTACACACAAATGTTATGAAAAATTAGTACCATTAAATAGTGCTGAAACGAATACCATAAATCAGTATTCAAATACTCGTGAGTGCTATTCGATTCGTATTCGAATATTTGTAGCATATTTGATAGTTGGTATTACTAAGTGGGTGTATGTGTAGACTGCTTAAACACGTCAGTTCGAAGTTGACACTCAATGCATGAGTATCCATTGAATTGGGTGCGCATTTATTTTTTTATGCAAATAATAATACACTGATTTTTTTAAAAATTTCCATCAACTGCAATCAAAAGATTTATTACTTCTTTAATAATATACTGCAGTCCTGACTCCTGTGTAAGACCGATACGTAACTTCGTAAGTCAGTCCAAATATTTTCGCCATGTTTGATATAGTATTGAAAAGAAAACGCTCATAGTTCCCAAAATGTTCTGTTTATTTAAAATAAAAACAAATTATATCGAGGTATCTTTAAAAAAAAAAAACTTTCAATGTACCTTTTGTTATTAGCTCTCCGTAGCTCACAATCGTTCAAACATTTAAGCAAATTATTTTTTTAGTGTCTATTATGAATTGATAAATCCAGAATGTTTGTCTCCGTTTGATGTAAACCCTGCTTTTGCTTTAAAGATAAACAAGCATGGCGGAAGAGTCTATTACTCGGTTAAGTAATTGACTCTACCAAGCATGGCAGTCATAGATGGCTTATCTTTACTTTCGATCAGAGTAAAATGTTTCAAGCTTCTCTTTTCCATCGTAACAAAGTAACACGATGCTGCATAGTTTACAGTGCTTAATATGGGTGTTAAACATGTGATCGAATATTCTATTGCTAAATATACATTCGAATATTAGAAATTTACTATTCATTCATGAATATTCGAACATTCGTTTCAGCACTACCATTAAATTCTCCTTGCAATTTACTACTGATATCATCTCTTTACTTGCCTCAGACGTTTTCCTAAGCACGCTATCCGACCTCAGATAATGAAGCTTGTTAACTTCACATCAGATCGAGAGTTGCCATTTTTACATGTCAACAAACTGCACCACCTCACTTCACGGGGCTGGTGATTGTGTTTAAAATAATAGCGAGCGCAGCTCGCCGGCGCGCAGCGCCGGCTAGCGAAGCGAGCTCTAAGAACCAGTGTGCGCGGGAAAAAGAACGAGCTAAACCTACAGTTCATCAAACAAAATTTTTTGTCTACGTCCCATAATGCTCTCTAATGTTTTCACCCGTGGTGCTATGCCAAAAATGGCCAACTTTTAACTCGTAATTTACGGTGACTTAAAGTTTGAAGACACGTTTTGAGTACCGCATATGCTTTGGCGAGACTCAAAAGATTTGTTACATGCTTCCATACCTTCGTATTGTGTCGAGAAACGTAAACAAAGACGAACAAAGTCATGGATGACGTCACAGTGCACTCGCGCCATATTTCCCGCGATAAATTTAGAGGTGGATCAAACATCTGTAATGAGTGTACTGGCTATTTCAGTATAGTCTGCGATACCTGCCTCCTTGACATATGATTTGTTTTTAATATTTTTTAATATAGAGATTTTATATATATATACTAGCAAGAGCCATACTTTACTGTCATATCGATCCATTTTTAAGCTAATTGTGCATGCATGTACAGTAGGCAGGAAAGTATGTGAGTAGGGGGGAAATAAACAATAGAACATTTTGAACTAAATAAAAAGGAATAAAATGAAACAATAAACAGGTGAAAAAAAATTATGTAGATACTGCATATAGTCAGACCATTAAATTTAAAAGTTGGAAATTACACACCTACAAACAGGTAACGGGCTCTCTCTCTCTCTCTCTCTCTCTCTCTCTCTCTCTCTCTCTCTCTCTCTCTCTCTCTCTCTCTCTCTCTCTCTCTCTGGGTAGGGGTTGCGCTCTATGTATCATGACCATTAAAATTAGTACCTTTGGCATACTCATTGTAGAGCAATACTCTCAAAAAAATTTTGACGTTCGTTGATACCTAAATAAAACTATAAGTTGACAATGATGCAAGGTATGTGTAATTCTTGCTGCGCTCGCCAGAACGGTAGCACCGTAAAACATATTATTTGAGGCAAGTAAAGTGACGATATCGATACTAAGTGAAGTGTCCACGGAATATTTTGGGAATCAAATGTTTCTACAGAATGTGTTTGGAAATAAGATTAATTAGTCCAAAACTAGGTGTGGTTGAGTTGCAATTTTTTTGCAACTTTTTCAGACCTGGACCTTCAGACCTGCAGCTATCACTTACCCATTTCACTCCAAAGTTTTTCAGCATCAAAGTTTTCATTGTCTTTCCGGTGAGCGCTGTCATCTGTCGTGAAATAAAGAGTGTGTCAAACGATTCGAAATTCTTTGGTACAAAAATGTGGTAAAAGGGGTATCAGGAGAAAACGTACCCAAGAGAAAACGTACCCAGGAGAAAACGTACCCAATCTCTAGGGTACGTTTTCTCCTGGAGAAAACGTACCCTATGAAGATCATAATTATACTACTTAATAGTTTTTAATACTTTTAAATACTATTTTCAAAATAAATATACAGAAATGTAAGAGTTTTATAGATGTATGAATTTAATACTTTATAATTTTAAAGGGGTTGAACATATTGAATAATTTTCAAATGCTACTTTTATGCATATTTCAATGCATAAATGTATAGAAATATATTCATTTAATGAATAATATCTTTATAATAATTGTAGCAACTTTTATTTTAGTACGAAATAATTACCTGTCATAAAGTGTTATCAGTCTACTTCTTCTAAATTTTTGAAACAGTCTGTCCTCCTTGAACATTTGTACTTTTTTCTCATATTTTTTTTTTTCTCTCTAATTTGTACTGTACATGTACCTCTGACTCTATACATACATTTGTAAATATTTATATATATATATATATATATATATATGTGTACCTCATGTACCGTCATGTTGACGGTTTGAGTGAAAATAAATTGAATTGAATTGAATTCTAATTATCCATTTATCGGTAGCCTTACCAATTTGAGTTTCTCTATGCGAGATCCCCTGATTTTAATTATAGTGATAATCAATTAAATACCTGAGAAGTTAATTTATTATTATGTAACATTATATTGTATTGCCTCCCCGCGCAGGAGGTAGAAATATTCACTCTCCACACATTATACATGTCAGTGGCGTCGGAAGCAAATTGACTGTTCAATGTTCAATGACATTTCGTAGTAGTTTCCATATAATTATATGAATCAAACAAATACTTAAAAGACTTCAGTATACTTGGTTTTATTAAGCAACTTTGTTCAATAGATAAATTTCTAAAAAAAAATTTAAAATAACGCGATATCGACTTCTTGACTTACTCATCATTTAGTTCTCCAAATGAGATTGCAATAAAAACTTATTATTTAACGGTTTCGTTTATGGTGTATTAATTGTCGACTAATTAAACTTCTCAGGCCATGTTCCACTTCGTGTATGTGTATGTTAAAAATTATTGTCTTAATAATTTAAGTACGTGACTATGCATTTAAAAAAAACCAACAACAAATGATACAAATGCTCATTGTATATTTTATTTTGTTTCATTTAGAATATCTATGAAAACCATTATTTATTATTTCATAGGGTACGTTTTCTCTTGGAGAAAACGTACCCGGGTACGTTTTCTCCTGGAGAAAACGTACCCTATAAATTGGGTACGTTTTCTCCTGGGTACGTTTTCTCCTGGGTACGTTTTCTCCAGCATTCGTAAAAGGTATACATTTATCAAGTATTTGGTATGCTATTTTTTTATGACAAATATCAACGTTAACAGATAAAAAACTGTTCTTTGAAATTTTGGATAATTACCTCTTAATTGTCGTCTAACTAATTCAATGTTTTGAAGGAAACTTGTGACAGGAGACACACATGCTTTTCTCTCCTCTGCCATACCGGATGTTTATAACGCAAATAAATAGATGAACAAGGATAGTTAAAAATATCAAATCCGAAAAAATATTACCAAGTTTTCTTTGTCATCGAGGAAGCAACCGGCAAATTTCTAAAATTTTATCAGTTTAATTTTCTGATAATTTTGATGAATTGCTAAAATACAATTTTTAAAAAAAATATTTACCTTTGAAATGAGTTTGTAATATTTACCCGGAATATAAAACTCCTAGCAACGTGGGTTTTTGATTGAAATTTCAACATGGCGGACGATGAGTTAGAAGCATTGAGAGCTCAAAGAATGGCTCAACTGCAGTCCCAATATGGGGTAAAATGTCATAATATTTAATGTTAAATATGTAGAATACATAGGGTCTTACTTAAATCGTATACATAGTTTAAATGTTCTGTTTTAATTATTATCAGTGATACCATACACCAATTGACCAAGTACGTGCATGTTAGAGAACAGGTATGGTCAACCGATGTGGTGCATGAGTGTATGTACCACATATTTTGTAGGGTGGCGGGGCTGGAAGGCCGAGTCAGGAAGAACAAGAAGAGAAGGCCAGACAGATGACTGAGATGAAGAACTCCATTCTGAGTCAGGTCTTGGACCAACAAGCCAGAGCGAGACGTAGGGGTTTATGTGCTTATTTATCAAAAACTCTCTATAAATCCTCAGTTAAATTTGTCCACTGGTATTAAGCCAAAATGCATACCATTTGGTACGCTTATCATAAGATGGTGCCAAGCTCTGCAGTTTCGTAAATTTACATTGCTCTAGTTATTTATTCATGCCTACAAAAAGATATACATTCCATAAAACAAATAAGAATTTCTGGATATGCATACCATCTGTATGATACCACTTATATAGAAATTGAATTGTTTTTCCAAGGAGAACTACATACATGTATGCTATGCTCTTTCCTGTGGATTTTAGTTCATCATTTTGGCATTATATAACTTAAGTTATTGCAATAATAAAATTCAGAATGTTCAATTTCAATATGCTGAAGTTTTAACATGCCCAGTCAGTTGTTCATACAAACAAATTTGTATGCCCACAACAAAAAATATGCATCTTAGAAGGTCAGGCAGACAGCTATTTCAAACACTGCTGTAAATGAATTATGTTATGCATGTTTGATATTTGGCAGATATTGTTTTATTTTATTAACGAAGTAAGCATAGTAAGGCATGATTTAGCACTTATTTGGATCTATATTTTTCATACATTTATATGTATGACAATTAAAAACCTCTTGATTAATCATGTGTCATTTGTTTCACAGAATAAGCTAAATAGAATATATGGCCAAAATAATGTGAGCTACTGAGACCCTGTCTTTACTGATATTTATAAACCTGGTGGCTTTTTAGATCGTTCTAGTTGCATTGTCATGAATTACATTGTGATAAATTTCTAATTTGCAGTTAACACAATAGCTGTAGCTAAGCCAGAAAAAGCTAAAATGGTGGAGAACATGCTCTGTCAAATGGCTCAATCAGGACAAATCCAGAACAAGGTAATTAAAAAAATGGATGGGCATCAGATCACATATATTTTACAGTGTACATACTTTACCCATGTAGACAGTATAGTAGGTGCCAATTTGTACCAATACTTCAGACTATACTCTTTTGTTAGAAGAAAAAGTAGATGTGTACAATGTGGACTCAACAGTGGTGTTGTTTTCTTCATCTGTAGATTGGAGAACAACAGCTGAAAAGTTTGTTGGAGAGAGTGTCTGAGCAGACGGCAAAGAAAACCACAGTAAAGGTCAGCCCAAAGGAAGCCTAGCGTTTATATCTCAGAAAAGAAATAGCATATATGCATTATTTTAAAAAATTTGTTTTCACCATTTAAGAGAAAGGAGTATAAAAGATTTTTAAAAATGGTCATTGCTTTAAAAAATTGATAAGTAAATCAAATGAAATAATATATTACAATTTTTGTACTTTGAACTTTGACAGTTCAAGAGAAGAGGACTGGATGATTCAGATGAAGACTAGAGTAAATGGATGTGGATGTGTGAATCTGTTGGCTGTTGTGGACATTTATAACAGCAGTAATGCTACTACCGACTGACCAATCAGTGGGCTATAACTATGTACCGGTATATTGTGTGCTTGTTAATCTACTGTCTGTGGGGTTATCCTGACAAAACATTTTATGAAATAAAATAATGATCCTGATCCTAGGAATTTCCCTACCTGCTTCTCCATACCAAAGCTAGGAGGACCTTTTGGAGCATCCCGCTGAGAGCTAGAGTGGTTCTTTTTATTATTTTAATAAATATGATGTTCTTATTATCAGAATTAAATTATTTATTATTTGTCTTGTTTTGAATTTTACACTTTTTTACTAACAATAATGTTGAAAATAGCAAATTTATTCTTCCTAGCAGTTATTTCCATGGAAAGAAAAATAATTGCTGTCCATTGGAACAATCATCTTGCCACTGATTTATTAAACCATAGTGTGGTAGAATCAGGTATTTGGCATTCCTAGTATACTTTGATGATACAAAATGTATTGTTGGCAGACGTGTGGAGTATCAGTCTTAATATTCTGATATTAAAGGCCAGGCAAAAACTGACTGAGGTGGAATGTGAGAAAACAATGCTACAGGTGATTACTGTAGAAGCAGAAATTTTCGTTGATGATTTAATTTCGTTACTTTCGTTGGCAGTATAAATCAATGAAATTAAATCCATGATGAATTTTTAACCAAAGTATTAATGAATACAAAGATATTATGATACCTATGACAAAATTAATGCCAACGGAATTTTTTTTTAAGTTCAAAAGCATTTTGAACCAACGAAAATATGTGCTTCTACAGTATTATCGATGACTTTACACAAGAGAAGTTGGTTCAAAGCAATTTCACAGATTGTTTGAATGTAGGTCTAGTAAACAACGTTTTACACAGGAAAAAATGTATGAAGGCTTATATAAATTAACTGTTATATCTAGGGATTAAATTGTAATAGATTTTTGAAACTTGAGTTTAATAAATTTTAGCTTGCCCAAGGTGAACTAAAGCAAGCTTTTTTATCACTACAAAATTGTTTAAGATAGAGCCAAGGACATCATTTAAAATGAAATGGTTTAAGTAATATGTGGTATTAATTACTGTGCAGGGGTAATAAACAGAGCTGATCTAAGAAGAGAGGAGTTTTGGGATTAAAAAGACGAGTACCTTCTTATCCAGATTCTATTTTGTCTGTTTAAAATTATGGGACCATCCTTAGCCGGATAAGAGAAATCAGTCGTTCATCATCTTCATAAATATTTGGTTCCAAAAATGTTTTTGTTAATGCTTTTAATGAGTCTAGGTGTGCATTATTTCATATATCCCCTTCCCTATACACTGCTTTGTGACAAGTAAAACATTTAATTAAGACGTTACTTTATATTTATTTTACCGATACAACTTCAAATTCATAATTTTGTTATTGTTACATTATATGGCAATAGTTTCTTTTTATCTGGGTTTTTTGTTGCCAGCACTATGATTTTTTTCCCCATATTTCGTAAGCGTTTTATGAAGCTGTACTGAATTCGACATGTGCAACGTTTAATATCCACTGCGATATATTCTTGAATTTTTAATCCATAAGCACTTCGTTGAGATCCCATAATTAATGTTGCATTTCTGTTTATTTTTAACCACATCCCCAGCCATGATCTCCCATCTCCATATTTTGATCCTGTAATCCATAATATTTCTGTGCTGTTTTGCGCATCTAATTGTCTAACAGCTTCCTGTTGCCATTTCCTTAATGGAGCATCTTTGAATAACTTCTCTGCATATTCCTGAAACAGAAATACATGTAAGTTATTTACAATTTCAGATATTAGACCTCTAAAGGGGCATGGTCACGATTTTGGTTGAATTTTATTTTTCTGTTTTTATTAATATTTACAATGCCTTAGGAGTGCATTTCTGATGATCAAATGAAATTTGGGTGCCAGTCAATGAGTTTTAAGCAATATACAGGGCTCACAATTCTTTATCATGTCAACAAGGCTCGTGCCCTGTTTTTGTTTACATAGGTTCAATATACCAGGAAAAAATCTTTTTCAAGCTGATTTGTCTATATTCTTATCTATTTTAAGCATAAATAAACAGTTCCTAATGATTAACACATTCATTTTAGGTCTAAATCTGGAATTTTCATTTCAACATTCAAAATGTAAACAAAAGCTTTGTTTACATAGCGAGGAATTGTAAGCTCTGTAACTCACTTATAACTCAACAAATGACGTACACTCAAAGTTTGGTTGCTTATTATAAATGCCTTACTGAAGCATTGTAAACATTAAAATTGAAAAAAAAAATTGACCAAAATCGTGACCATGCCCCTTTTATGATGTTGTATTTTCAGTAAGTACTTGTGGTGCCAATTGACTTGTTGCTATAGATTAATTACTGAAGTATTATAATACCGGTAATCTGACATCAGGAGTTTGAAGAGCTGAAAAATTAAAACTCTATTGATAAAAAATTATTTGGCTCCATTGTTGATACAACTTCAGACTCCTGATGATTATATATACTACAATAAAAAAAATTAATACTCCCTAGTAGAATAAAAAAAAACAACATATATTTTAGCTTTATTAATGATTAAACTTCATACTGATGGCCCTAGGATTAAAAAGCTGTGCATGTAGAAGACTAGAAGTTAGAACTTGAATACAGTTCATTAAAGGGGCATGGTCACGGTTAAATTGGTTGAAATATTTATTTTAATGTTTACAATGCTTCAGTAAGGCATTTTTAATAGGCAATTTACCAAAATTTGAGTGTCATTGTTGAGTTAAAAGCGAGTTACAGAGCTTACAACTCTTCCCTATGTAAACATTGTTTTTGTTTACATTTTGATTGTTGAAGAGAAATATAATTTAATTCCAGTTTTAGACCTAAAATGAATGTGGTAAACATTAGGAACTGTTTATTTTTGCTTAAAATGAATTTAAGCAGATAGACAAATCAGCTTGTAAAAGATTTTTTACTAATATATTGAACCTATGTAAACAAAAACAAGGCACGAGCTTAATTGTTTACATGACGAAGAATTGTGAACCCTGTATCTTGCACGTAATTCATCGACTGGCACCCAAATTTTATTTGATCATTAGAAATGCATTCCTAAGGCATTGTAAATATTAAAAACAGATTATATTTCATTCAAGAAGTAACTGTGTGGTCATGAATCAATTGCCCCAAAACTTCTAGAACTCTAAGTGCAAATTAAGTCTCTGAAAGAGACACAAATTGATGAGGAATCTTTACATGCATAATTGTTTACAGAACAGTTCAAAGTTGAAAACTATTACTGCACTAAAGTGCGACGTTTACACAGTTACATGCTGAAAAAATAGACATTTAAGAAAAATGTATGACAAAATAGCTAAATCAAGCTATTATGAATACAATGTAGCTTAATTTATAAAGCTATATATAGAGATTGTGCTGGACCTGTATAACACACATCAATATTATAATGGTGCACGTCTGAATGCAGAGCCTAGGTGGGTACGACCAGTATTTACTATACGTACTGTGTTACCAGCTCCAATATACTCTTTTAATAACATTCGATAAATCTTTTATTATACACCTGTCCAGACATCTGGACAAACGTATCTGAAACTAACTCTGTACTTTTGAATAGTTATTATCATTAAGTTCTATAATCACTAAATTACTATAAATCAAGATATATGTGAGCTCCCTTAAAAAATTTCACCGGATCAATATTAAACTTATCCGATAATTAACTGGTGGTATTTTACTAACCTGTCCTTCTCGCTCTTGCCTTTTTCGTTCTTCATATCTTCGATTCTTATAAAAATATTTCTCCATCTGTCCAGAGTTGATCTAACACAATTACGTCTATTATGTAATCTCCAAATTTCCCGCGCGAACAGATGGCGCTCATGCAAAAGTCGTAGCATGCGCGGATCTTGAATGATGTCCCGGCCAACATGGCCACCCCTTCCTGGAATGAAATTTGCAAAGCTAGCTATTGAACTTTATAGACTGTTTGTTGGATACCCCTTGTGCACTCACAGGAAATATCTGTTGGATATATATGTGACTATTTATTTAATTATATTCATTCATTAAGGTCTTCCGTTTCCAACGGAAGACCTTTCTATTATTGTGCGGGTTAAGATTATTAAGGTCTTCCGTTTCCAACGGAAGACCTTATTGTTATTCTTCGGTTTCTTTTTCCCTATTATTAGGGTTTTCCGTTTTTCAACGGAAAACCCTTCTGTTATTCTACTGTTTCTTATTAAGGTCTTCCGTCTTCAGCGGAAGACCTTACTGTTTTTCTACGCGTTCTCATTCTTCTATATTATTATTTTTTTTCTTGGTAGTCACCCTTAATTTCTCAGCCATTTCTCAATGGATTTTAATGATTTTTACAGGGATAATGTCTTAGGTGAATATCTCTTTGCATCTTACTCCCTGTCTGAAAATTCACTTCCGTTTCTGAATTATCTCCCTTTTTCATGTATTTTGGAACATGATATTGTCCACGCATCTCCTCAAAAACTGTTATAGTTAGGGACTTGAAATTTATATGCAAGATAGAGTGGTTATGGTAGATTTGCTTGCTTGTTTTAGATTTGACCAGAAGTCATCATCCTTGAAGCTCGCCCGGAACTGAAAATGTTGATGTTAAATTTTTTTGACAATTTTTACGAAATTTGAGATTTGATCACGAATATCTTTCTTCTAATCAATATTTTGCTAACACATGTAGAGCATCAAAAATTAATCTATAAAAGATCTTTCAACTGACACCAAGCAAAAGGGGCTGACCCCTCATATTAGGGGCCACAAGGGGTCTAAAGTCTTTTATCTATATCTCTTTAATGAAAAATATTTTGTAATGTATTATAGAAGCAAAAATGTTTATCTTCCAGTTATCTACCTATATTTGTTAAAAGTTTTCTGATATGTTACATAATTTGGATTTTCAAGGGGCTAGAAGTCCAATATTTTGATCATTTATTTCTTAAAAAGGAGAAATATTTTGAAATGCATTATAGAAGAGAAGATACTCAGAATAATATTCGTAATAATATTTAACCACCAAAGTTTCGTTTAATGGTCCTTATAAGCAGATAAAGGGTCGGCCCCTAAAACAATTTTTCCCTAATATCTCAAAAACAGTAACAAATTTCTAGACACTTGTTGAACAAAATGTGTTTTATATTAAGGGACCTCTCATTGATATCAAGAAAAAGGGGCTAGCCCCTCAAATTACATGATAAGAGGGATCTAAATGTTTCAATCAAAGCTCTTATACATATATCAGAAACAAAACAAGGGCGAGAAGTCCACTACATTTATGATTTTTTGTAAAAGAAAAAGAGGATATAGAAATTGAAGAAAAGAGTCTGTTTAAAATCAAAGGATTTTTCATTCTATTTCCAAATCATGTTTAGCTGGTAAATAGCAAAATAAAGGTCAAGCATGTATCTCAAACTCTAGTGATATTGGGAATTTAGTATTTTCCGTTTAATATAGAAGTCACCGACCCCCACCCCCCCCCCCCTTCAAAAAATCATTTAGTTTTTCTGGCCCGATTTTACTTGATCTTTTATCTCGGACCTTTAATTTCAACTTAGTACCATTCTAGATTACCGTACTAATTACCAGACCAATTCGTTCATTATTAACAGAGTTATGAACTTTTTGGCATTTGAGTTTTAATTTTCGTGTTTGACATGTACTGTAGAAACAAATTCTAACTCCCGAGCTCTTCACTCAATCCTCATGAAATTTTGTGTAAATGTACCTCGGACCTCATTCCGTTTTTTTGCCAAATTTGCAGCGGATTGAACAATTAAGAAGAAATTTCCGATATCAAGCCGCGAGTATAGCCTGTATGGGGACTTAAAATTTACACAGTGCAAGGGATGTAAGCAGCCGCGTAATATTTCTGTTGCATGTATAATTCTTGTTTTCCGTTTAGTCTGTATCTACGATAGCGTGTGAACTACTTATGAATGTTAGAACTGTGGAAATTACTGTCATCCATTTTTTTATGAATAAATTTACGTGTTACTGATTTCGTTATTTCTACATTTAAAAGAATTTTATCAATCCTGTTGATATAAAACAGTCAAACATAATAGTAAACGACACAAAACAATCTCTACTCTGAAATACATGTCTAAAATGCATCAGTCATTGTTTTAGGACTTCCCCTAATTGTCGTTAACCGAATCCGAGATCCACACCTCAAAATTCTACTTTCGATTTATTTACGACGAAAATCAAGCTCGGTCCTTTTTATCCCCCTCCAGACACAAACACGCATTAATGTTTCAAATGACCTCGCACTGCTACCAAACCTGAGTAGTGAGACATCTTACACGTTGTTTTTCATCTCATACAAAAATTCAGCTCCTGTCCCGGGCGGAAACGCCCCAAATTCAAAGAGAAAATCGGGAATTATTTCGCGTCAGCCATGTTTTGACGTGAACCTTCGATGATGAAATATAGACTGGCAATGCCTGTCTGATATGCGCGATATATATTTCGTATGATAGAGACAGAGAACCAGTCTACGATGAAATACTGTTATGACACCTGCAAAGTCTGTGTGTTCGAATCTCCCCGGAGCCAAGATTTGTTCTTTCTCTCTATTTCCTTCTCTCCGTTTTTTTTGACTTTCTTACTAAGATATTCAAAATAAAGGGGTTGTTGGACTGAAGTATAAGTTAAAAACACTCGTACATTAAGATTTAGACAAAAACATTCTTAAATTATTAGGGTCTTCCGTCTTTAGCGGAAGAACCTTCTAGTATTCTATTGTTTCTTTTTAACTTTTCTTATTATTAAGGTCTTCCGTTTCCAACGGAAAACCTTATTGGTATTGCTTTGTTTTTTTCCCTTTTCTTCTATATTATTTTTTTTTTCTTACAAATTTTGTGCACGCAAGATCTCGAAAACTACTCAATTGATTTTTACGAAACTTGTCGATCTTATAGATGACGATGTGAACCGTATTTGAAATTTTTTTTATTGAAGACGTCACTTCAGGTTTTGAGATATAGTCGTTTTGTCGATTTTCAGAGAGATATTTTGTCGGCAGTACTCCTTTTTAACTATAGCAGATATACACTTGAAATTTTCAGTGATGGTAGACGGAAGACTGAAATTGTGCATGAAGGTTTAAAATCATTTCGATCGCAAAAAGCGCCGAAGCTCGCCTGGACCCAAAAATTGAGATTAAACAAATATCATAATTTTTTCTGGTTTTCTTTGTTTATCTCTTTTCTGAATAATATTTTGTTAAAACATGTAATTTTTTTTTTTTTAATTTATAAGACCTTTTTTTGATATCAAGACAAAGGGGCTGGCCCCTCAAATTAGGGGACCAAAGGGCTCTCAAGTCTTTCATCTATAGCCCCTTTACTGAGATATATTTTGTGAAAGATTATAGAAGCAAATATGTTTATCTTACCGTTATGTATCCAAGCAGTGTCATGATTTTATAATGTGATACGTAATTAAGATTTTTAAGGGTTCAAAATTCAAAAAATTAATCACCGATATCTCAGAAAGGAAAATATTTTGAAATGCAGTATAGAAGAAAAGATACTCAAAATGATCTACTAAACAATATGGATTCTACAAAATTTCGTTAAACGACCCCTATAAGGAGATAAGGGATCGGCCCCTTAAACGCTCTTTCTGAGATATCTCAAGAATGGTAACAAATTTCTATACACTTGTTGAACAAAATATCTTTAAAAGTAAATAACTTTTCATTTGATACGAGGAAAAAGAGGCTGCCCCTCGAATTAGAGATCTTAATGTTTTCAACCAAAGCTCATACATCTAAAACAAAATAGTATCTGGCCCTTAGAATGTAGACTGTTGTCTTATATTTTAAATCACGTTTAGCCGTTAAATAGCAAAACCAAGGTCGAACATGTACATGTATTTCTTGTTCTAAAACACACGGAAGACCTCCTCGTTGCTCGCAACGAGATCGTGTCTAGTTATTATTTTTTTTTTTTCCCGCAAATTTTGTGCACGAGATTTCTCGAACATTTTTTGTCTGATTGCTATGAAACTTTCAGGGTATGTAGATGATATTAATATCTCTAGACGTTTTTTTCAAATTTTTAAAATTCACTTCCGGTTATGAGTTATTGCCCTTTAATTGAAAATTGGGGGGTCTTTTGTCCAGAGTTGATCTCGGGAACTACAGATGATAGATGCATGAAATTTTGCGAAATTGTCGGTAACATTTTATTATTTTGCTGGCATGAAAATTTTGGTAATTTCTTTGTTAGTTTTTGAGCTATTTGTCGCCAAAGTTTAAGATTTTTTCGGGGCTGAAATTTTGTTGCTTTTTGTATTATAACCTTTAAACTAAAAATATTTTGTTAATACATATAGAACAAAAGTTGTTTAGAATAACGAGAGCTTTCATTTAAAATTAAGAAAAAAGGGCTGGCCCCTATAATTAGGGGTCAGCAGCTCATACACGTATTTTTCTGATAGCAAAAATCGTTATCATTTTATGAAAAAAAATTAATTTAGTTATTGTTAATATATTAAATAATGTCATTTGGTATCAAATTAAACAAGTTCTGTCCTATATTTTTTTTCAAATTTCATAAAACAAATATGTGAGAATCGTACATGAACGAGTTAATATGTCTACATAGACACACAAGCGAACAAATGCCACATTAAGGCCCAGGCATTTACTGCATTATGTTGTGTTGCGTCTTAGATAAATTGTTGTGATTCAATTTCATTTTTTTCATCTATATCATTTATGAATTCAATAAACACACATTATTTAAACGTTCTATGTGCAACTATTTGTCGGGGCGCCCCTGTTTGTGACCCCCGCGCGCGCGCGCCGAATGTAAACAGTAACGAACGGCAATGTAGAAAAGAGAGAGCCGTAATGCAGAAGAGAAGTTGTGTATTCTTTCGGTGTACACATGCATTTTCAATTTGCTGTGAAACATATGAACATGCACAGGGAACAATACTACATATTTGTTTAAGGAGGATATTTTTCTCGTGTGAATCGTTTACGAGGAAATTCTGACAGCCACACTTCTGTCGACGATCAGCCGTTGATAAGCTACGAGTAATAAAGGAGAAAAGATGGACATTAAAGTGTGTGATTTATGTGGATGTTACTGAAGAAGGTGAGGCTTTTACTCCTTTTAAAGTTTCTTGTTAACTGGTTAAAATTTAGTATATAGTATAGATGTACATGTAAGTACGTGCACACTGTTCGATGTTTTTGTTATGGTGTGGGTGTTTGTTTACTAACGTGTAATTTTTACATGTTTCATGGGTGTTTAGACTCGCTCGAGGTTCATGGGGGACTGGAAAGGGTAACTGAATTTATCTATTTAAAAAAATAACAGATTGTGAATTTTCAACTCGAAATTCAAAGCAGGGTCTAATTAGAAACATATCATATATTCTTGTGCAGAGGACTCCAAATGTAGTCATGAATACCCTGTAGACATAACTTCAAGTAAATAAAATTGTATACTTCAGACTTCAGAGTTAAAACATGACTTTAATATCTTTATGATGCCGATCATTGTATCATAAAGAGGTATAGCAGACCAACGGGTACCCGGTACATGTACTTGTACATGTAGGTTACAAGTTAGAACTATGCCTACCATTCTACCAGTTCACATAATTTTTCTTGTTTAGCAGTTATGATGTGTACTTAAATTGTCCTTGTTAATGTTTTAAATGTAATTTTTTATTCTCTTTTTTTAATCTGACTACTGGCAGTACTGGCGTGCGAGCAGTTCTCGCCGAGGACCATTTCTCGCTGGTGCACTGTTACATCATATTTTCGTATATAATTTTATGTGTTGATAAAATGACGTAACATTGCACTGGTGAGAAATGGTACTCGGCGAGAACTGATCGCACGCCAATATTGATTAATTACAGACAAAAACTGAAGGTTGCGAGTGTTATTTTTAATTGAACAACATTGTTTAAAATAATTCTTTATATATGTGACGATCAGACCGGTTTGAATACCAGTGCCAGATAGCTCAGTTGGTAGAGCACCTGACTAGAGATTCAGGGGGCCTAGGTTCAAATCCCTTCATTATTTCTCCCATCCTGTTACAATATTGGTGTTGTGACCAACCCCTGGAACTAACAGGTTAACTCGATCCTGCCAGGGATGATCTTCGAGGGTGAAGATCATTTAAGGGGGAGGAATGTGACGGTCAGACTGGTTTGAATACCGGTGCCAGATACATGTAGCTCAGTTGGTAGAGCACTTTACTAGAGATTCAGAGGGCCAGGTTCGAATCCCACTTTGTTCCGTCGTTATTTCTCCCATCTTTTACATATACATGTATATCAGATATATGACAGATGATTAAGGTCATCACATGTTTTGCAAGATGCAATAAGTGTTAAAAACCTTTACTTTACAACAGAATACATTTAAGTGAATATTTATGTTTCTTGTTATTATTTGGTGTGGTTTTCTTGACAGTGTCGCATAAACAATTTACCCGCTCCTAAAACACAAACTTTCTTTTTGTGGATTCAGCTTACCGCTGATTGGTTGCTGTTGCAGCAGACAAATAAGATATGCACGCACAAAACACAATGAACTTATCAGAGAATGAGTTGAGTTTATTTAAACTGTTGGAATTTGGGTATTTTTTTTTAAATGTATACTTGTGACAAAACATATATGTGGTACATACAGCTGTAGCTTTATGAAGAAAATTTTGGTTAGACCATATATACCTATCATGCAAGTAATTGATATTTACAAAAAACTTGCAATTTATGACGCACGAAATATACGCTAGTTTTATAAAGATTGACATACATGTAATGTACCACATTCTTTGAAAAATAATCTATTAAAAATTCTTCATTAAGTTTACTCATACATGTTTTATGCTTATTACACGTAGTATTGTTTTTAAAACATGTAATTTATAAGAAAATAAACAAAAACCCTCGCTAAATTTATTTGCAAACAAAAAATACAAAGTAGAATTGATAAAAAATGGTATACCAGAAGCTAATACCAGTACATGTACTTTGACGCTGTTCGGTGGGTAATATTCGTTTGTAATTTACGAATTGAAATATTGACTGTTGCACTACAAGTATGGTAATAAACTCTCTCTCTCTCAAACTCTCTCTCTTTCTCAATTTGATAAGTGTTTATACCTATGAAAATTTTTTAATATTATATTATGACTTGATATGCAAATTTTTGATCTTGTACTGCCTAAATGTTATGTCATGTATTGGGATATGTCATACTTATTACACTGCATGGTCAGTGTATTTTTTACAGAAATACTATGCATATGTTAATGTAAACACAGCTATTACTAGTACATGTATGTAAACACAGCTAATTATTTTTTTTATTTATTTCAGCTCAAAACAGACTCTTGTTACCACATGGCTTTTACCGGTACCTGTTGATTCTTGTGGGTCAGCTCCTGAGATTAACCTGTCACCTCTATCCACATGCATATTCCTTGTGTTCTACAGACTATTTACTGGTAATTCAAATTAAATCCGATAATGCATGAACAATAATGGAACTTGAAGAAAGCATCATGCCATGTTGTGGTTTGTGTTTGATAAGAAATTATGAAAACAAAATTAAGGCTGTTTAAAGAAATTCATAATTGCTGTGAAAATTTGTTTTTCAATAAAAGTATACAATTATGTTTCCTTTATTTTTTATTTCATAAAGATATTTAGATGTGTTTACATAATTGAAACCCCCCCCCCCCCCCCCTCTATTTAATTGTCTGCATTAAGATTACATGTAGGATATGTAAATGTACATTTGACTTTGAAATAACATCTGCTATGATAATTACTTTTGAAATGAACAAGAAACAACCTATTTCTACCTTTCTAAGGTATATATGCATAAAAAAGTAGAAAAACATGTCAAATTTGAACATTTTTCATTGAAATCAACTCTGTCTCCAGCTACCTGGGTGTGTTTGAATTTAATTCTAATTTAAGGCAGATGTCTAACTTGTAGGTTGTAACTTACTGTTTTAGCATGGTTAGAAGAAGACTAGAAATCAGAATAGATTAGATATTCACTAAATATGATTGTTAGCTTACTTTTTTCATGAAAACAAGAAATCACAAGCAGGACAGCTGTCTATTTGTTAATTAAAATGGTACAAATCATACAATAAACAAATAAAGATCACATTTTAGAATCATTGATGATTGTTTTCAAATATGTGTGAGAAATGACTCAAGGAAATTGCCACATGTTTCATAAAATTAGGTAAAACATTTCAAACCATGACTTTTTATGAAAATCATAAGATTGGGGGGTGGGGGGTATACATGTAAGGGTATTTCTAAGTGATGTGAAGCTTTTATCATGATTATATCATGTAGGCATATGTTGTATTGAATAAGGTTTCTTTTTAAAGGTGGTTGAACAAAAGTTGACCTCTAAAAGGTCAGATAAAGATGTTTTACTATGGAGAACCCTGTAAATCTGTGTTTACTAAAGGAAATTGGAAATGGTGGGTTCACTTAAATGGCCATATTTTTATTAAACCTCAATGGAATTGGCAATATGTGGTATTCTTTTTCTCAGAATTGCATTAGCTTTCTTATTCTAAGACAAACCGTCTTTTCATAAAAATGTTAGTGTACTAAGTTAAAGATACAAGGAACAGTTTCGGATAAAGTACCGTCAATATTTTTGTAAAATTGAGAGTGACTGTACTTGAAGGTTTATCATTATTGCGTAGATTCATGAAATGAATTTTAATGATTACCAATAGTTAGAGGGATGTCTCTTGTTGGAATTGGTAAGCAATATTAAGGCCCCTAATTTTAAGTACATGAGAAGCAGAAATAAATTGTGAAACTTGCGGCTATGACAGATATGTTGACTTTACAGTGAAATTGAAGGTTACAAACGGGAGGTTATATAACATGAAATGTAGGTGGATGGGATATTATATGCCTATTTAGTATTTACTGGGTATGAGGACAATAGCAAGTTTATTGTCCCCCAAGACAGCAAATATTTAATGAGGCAAAGCCAAGGGAAATAGTAGCTGTTGAATGGGACAATAAACTTGCTATTGTCCGAATAGTCAGTTAATTGGTATTTCATTATACAGAAGAAAACTTTATTTGTCAGCGATGCAGAATTTCTTGATGATAAACAAATTAGAGTTAAATCAAACTTTGTATTTAATGCGGCGATCTTATTAGGTCAGAGGTGTTCCGAGTTTAAGGTGATATGGGACACTTCCATGTTGTGACGTATTGTTTATCGAAATAAACAATAAAATAAAGTGTAATTATATAAGTACATGTAGTTTCTTCTCAAAAATGGTCACCTAACTCCTTAGCACAGTGGGTTAGAGGGTTTACTAGGAACCTGTAAGTCATGAGTTCGAATCCCGCTGGGGTTTTTACAATTTTTACCTTTTCAAATATTTTTAAAAGCTATTTTTTGGTTAAATATTGTAAAATTTGAAAATTCTAAACCGGTGAAAAGTTTTCAATTATATAGTACTTTAATCCACATTAATATCGACAGATGTCCCATACCACCTTAAAAAGGAGGGAAATCAAATTCTGCTAATGAATGGTTTTGATGACTATTCACCATGGGCAGATAGCATGGATACTATTTTAGATAAAAAGGCATGTTTATGCGGGCGCCTTCTAGTGATCAATTTGTCGGTCTGTCCATCCGAGATGGCTTGACAGGAGCATAGCTTCTCTCCCCTTGGCCCAATCTGGCTCATACCTCATCCACAGGGTTCCTTTGGTTGAAGGATGTGCAGTGACCTTGAACCATGTTTTAAGGTATAAGGTTAAGGTCATAGCAGAATTATATATATAAAATCCTTGTCTTGGGCATATCTTTTTTCCCTTTGGTCCAATCTGGCTAATACTCACAGAGTGTCTCTATGGTTAAACGATGTGCAGTGACCTTGCATGAAATTTCTAGGTAACGGGTGAAGATCATATCGGATCATGCAAAAATCCTTTTTTGAGAGCATATATAATTTCTACTAACCCCTATTTGGCTCAGACTTCACATAAGCAGAGCTTTTGAGTAAAGGGTGAAATGGTGTGTAGTGACCTTGAACCTATTTTCAGTGAAAAGAAACTGTGAAGGTCATATCAGAATTATATTTTTAAAAATCTTTGTCCGGAGTATATCTTCTCTCCCTTTGCTCCATTCAGCCTCATACTTTACCCACATGATGCCTTTGTTCAAAATATATGCAATGACCTCGAATGATATTTGTAGATGAAGAGTCAAGGTCATATCAGATCACACAAAAATCCATATTTTAAGAGCATAGATATACTCTCCTTTTAGCCCCTATTTGGCTAATATTTTACCTTTACAGAGTTTATTGGTTAATGGCGTGCAGTGACCTTGAACCAAGTCTGTCAATGTGAAGGTCATAGCAGATCTTTTTAAAATTAGTTTTAAATAGTAGATTATTTTCCAAATATGCTTAATCTTGGTCAGATTGAACAAAAATGCATGTATGTTAGGGGGAATGAAATTGAATTAAAAGTTCTATGCCAGCTGGAAAAATTTCAAGTTATAGGTCAAGGTCAAAGCAGAATTCTCTGAAATAACATAAGCGGGGCCCTTTGAAATGTTCACCATTTCAATGTTGTCTGGTTCATAGTAATTTTACATAGAAAATATTCACAGAAGTACAGTAAAGTAAACTTAACATCGATAAGTTTCTGACAATTAATGACGCAACGAGCACACAGTACGAAAGGTCAACCTTTTGAAAAGCAGTGAAGAGGAAAAGTTGCTCAGAATTATGTTTTAAACAAAATTGATTTTTTACATAAATTTTAATTTTGCATTCTGGGTTAAGAAAAAAGATGTTAATTCAAGGTAAAGTAAACTTGTACCTAAAATGAAGTATTTGTTAAGTCGTACTTAAACACATTGGTTTTTTTGTTAAGTCATTCTTGAAATGGTTAAGGGTTTTTGGTTAAGTCGTACTTAAAAACATTCGGATCATGTTAAGTTGTACCAAGAATCATTCGATTTTTTTTATCTTTTTGTACTTAGGTTTCTTTGTTACTAGATTAAGAACTCTGCTTCTTAGACGTACTTCTAGCGTTGCTTTCGACATAAGCGGAAAACCCACTCGTTGCTTTGCAACGAGCTTTGCTCTAGTTATTATTATTTTAATTTTTTTTCTTACAAATTTTGTGCACGCGATTTCTCAGAAACGGCTCGACTGATTTTCATGAAACTTTCAGATCTGATAGATAATGATCTAAACCTTATAGGTTTTTTATCATATTGATGACGTCACTTCCGTTTTTTAGAATTTGACGTTTTAGCGATTTTCAGAGGGGTGGCTTGTCCCTCTAAGTTCTCCTAAACTATAAAAGATATTGCGTTCAAACTTTCAGGGATAGTAGACGAAAGATTGTAGATTTGCAATTTTATTTTCAATTTGATCTGACTTAAAAGGCCCCGAAGCTCGCCTGGACCCGAAAATTGAGATGGAAAAAACGTCGTAATTTTTCGTGGTTTGTTTTAATTATCTCTTTTCTGAAAAATATTTTGATAAGACATGTAATGTAAAAATAGTTTTTACTTACATGACCTTTCTTTTAAAATCAAGAAAAAGGGGCTGGCCCCTCAAATAAGGGGACCAAAGGGCTCGAAAGTCTTTAATCTGTAGCCCTTTACTGAACGATATTTTGTGAAAGGTTATAGAAGCAAATATGTTCATCTTACAGTTATGTATCCAAGCAATGTAATGATTTTTCCATGTGTTACGTAATTAAGGGTTTTTAGGGGCCGAAAGTCCAAAATTTCGATCACCCATGTCTCGGAAAGGAAAAATATTTTGAAATGCAGTATAGAAGAAAAGTTGTTCAAAATGATGTTCTTAACAATATGCAATCTTCAAAATTTCGTTAAAGGGCCCCTATAAGGAGATAAGGGATCGGCCCCTAAAACCTTCTTTCTCATATATCTCCAGAACGGTAACAGATTTCTAAACACTTGTTGAACAAAATGTGTTTAAAATTCAGTGACCTTTTATTTGATATCAAGAAAAAGGGGCTGGCCCCTCAAATTAGGGAACCAAAGGGCTCGAAAGTCTTTTATCTATAGCCCTTTACTGAGAGATATTTTGTAAAATATTATAAAAGCAAATGTTTTTATCTTACAGTAATGTATCCAAGCAATGTAAAGATTTTCTCATGTGTTACGTAATTAAGGGTTTTTAGGGGCCGAAAGTCCCAAATTTCGATCACCCATATCTCAGAAAGGATAAATATATTGAAATGCAATACAGAGGAGAAGTTGTTCAAATTAATGTTCTTAACAATATGCAACCTTCAAATTTTCGTTAAACGGCCCTTATAAGGAGATAAGGGATCGGCCCCTAAAACCTTCTTTCTAATATATCTCCATAACGGTAACGATTTTCTGAACACTTGTTGAACAAAAATTGTTTAGAATTAAATAACCCTTCATTTAATATCAAGAAAAAGGGGCTGGCCCCTAAAATTAGGGGACCAAAGGGCTCTAAAGTCTTTAATCTGTAGCCCTTTACTGTAACATATTATGTGAAAGGTTATAGAAGCAAATATGTTTATCTCACAGTTATGTATCCAAGCAATGTAATGATTTTATTATGTGTTACGTAATGAAGGGTTTTTAGGGGCCAAAAGTCCAAAATTTCTGTCCCCCATATCTCAGAAAGGAAAAATATTTTGTAATGCAATACAGAAGAAAAGTTGTTTAAATTAATGTTTTAAACAATATGCAACCTTCAAAATTTCGTTAAACGGCCCCTATAAGGAGATAAGGGATCGGCCCCTTAAACCTTCTTTCTCATATATCTCCAGAACGGTATCGGTTTTCTAAACACTTGTTGAACAAAATTTGTTTAGAATTAAATGACCTGTCATTTAATATCAAGAAAAAAAGGGCTGGCCCCTCAAATAAGGGGACCAAAGGGCTATAAGTCTTTTATCTGTAGCCCTTTTCTGAGAGTTATTTTGTGAAAGGTTATAGAAGCAAATATGTTTATCTCACAGTTATGTATTCAAGCAATGTAATGATTTTACCATGTGTTACTTAATTATGGGTTTTAGGGGCTAAAAATCCAAAATTTCGATCACCCATATCTCAGAAAGGAAAAATATTTTGAAATGCAATACAAAATAAAAAAAATTGTTCAAAATGATTTTCTTAACAATATGCAACCTTCAAATTTTAGTAGACGGTCCCTATAAGGAGATAAAGAATCAGCCCCTTAAAACTTCTTTCTCATGTATCTCCAGAACGGTAACGAATTTTTAAACACTTGTTGACAAAATGTGTTCAGAATTAAATGACCTTTCATTTAATATCAAGAAACCTTTTTCTTGATATTAAATGAAAGGTTCCTTAAATTAGGGGATCAAAGGGCTCTAAAAAAATTATCTATAGCCCTTTAATGAGAGCCATCTTGTGAAAGGTTATTAAAGCTAGATAAGGTATAATACGTTTATATATCCTAAAAATATAATGATTTTCTCTTGCGTTACCCAATTAGGGCTTTTTGGGACCAGATGTCAACAATTTTAATCTTTTCAATCTTCATTGGAAGAAATGCAAGTATTTTAAAAAGCAATGTAATAGAACTTATAAAAAGCGATACAATAAAGCATTAGTAGTTCACTCCTTTTTCCATACCATGTTTTGTTGTCAAAAATCATAGTTGATGATGTCATATTTTCTTCTAAAAATCGGACGGAAGACCTCCTCGTTGCTCGCAACGAGATCGTATCTAGTTCTTATTTTTAAGGTCTTCCGTTTTCCAACGGAAGACCTTATTGTTTTCGTTCGGTTTCTTTTTCCCTATTATTATTATTTTTTTTCTTACAAAATTTGTGCAGGCGATTTCTCGAAAATGGCTCCGCCGATTTTCGTGAAACTTTCAGATCTAATAGATATTAATCCGAACTTAATATACATTTTTTTATTTTGATGACGTCATTTCCGTTCTTGAGAAAATGACGTTTTAACGATTTTCAGAGGGTCGGCTTGTCCAGGGATCTCCTCCTAAACGGTAAAAGATATCGAGTTCAAACTTTCAGGGATTGTAGACAAGAGATTGTAGATGTGCTATTTGGCGTTCATATTTGTCATGCTCAAAAGGCGTTTAAGCTCGCCTGGTCCCGAAAATTGAGACTAAAAAAACGTCGTAATTTTCATTGGTTTTCTTAGTTTGTCTCTTTTCTGAAAACTATTTTGTTAACACTTGTAATGCAAAAAAGATTTATATTTACAAGACCTTTCATTTGATATCAAGAAAAAGGGACTGGCCCCTCAAATTAAGGGACCAAAGGGCTCTAAAGTCTTTCATATGTAGCCCTTTACTGAGTGATATTTTGTGAACAGTTATAGAAGCAAATATGTTTATTTTACAGTTATGTATCCAATAAAAGTAATGATTTTATCATGTGTTACGTAATTATGGATTTTTAAGGGCCAAAAGTCCAGAATTTTGATCACCTATATCTCAGAAAGGAAAAATATTTTGAAATAAAGTATAGAAGTAAAGATTCTCAAAATGATGTACTAAATAATATGCAATTTTCAAAATTTCGTTAAATGGCCCCTATAAGGAGTTATGGGATCGGCCCCTAAAACGTTCTTTCCTATATTTCTCAAGAACTGTAACAAATTTCTAAACACTTGTTGAACAAAATGTGTTGAGATTTAAATGACCTTTTATTTGATATCAAGAAAAAGGGGCTGGCCCCTCAAATTAGGGGACCAAAGGGCTCTAAAGTCTTTTATCTGTAGCCCTTTTCTGAGGGATATTTTGTGAACAGTTATAGAAGCAAATATGTTTATCTTACAGTTATTTATCCAAGCAATGCAATGATTTTATCGCGTGTTACGTAATTAGGGGTTTTTAGGGGCCAAAAGTCCAGAATTTTGATCACCCATATCTCAGAAAGGAAAAATATTTTGAAATAAAGTATAGAAATAAAGATGCTCAAAATGATGTACTAAATAATATGCAATTTTCAAAATTTCGTTGAAAGGCCCCTATAAGGAGTTATGGGATCGGCCCCTAAAACGTTCTTTCCTATATTTCTCAAGAACGGTAACAAATCTCTAAACACTTGGTGAACAAAATGTGTTGAAATTTAAATGACCTTTTATTTGATATCAAGAAAAAGGGGCTGGCCCCTCAAATTAAGGGACCAAAGGGCTCTAAAGTCTTTCATCTGTAGCCCTTTACAGAGGGATATTTTGTGAACAGTTATAGAAGCAAATATGTTTATCTTACAGTTATTTATCCAAGCAATGTAATGATTTTATCGTGTGTTACGTAATTAGGGGTTTTTTAGGGGCCAAAAGTCCAGAATTTTGATCACCCATATCTCAAAAAGGAAATATATTTTGAAATGCAGTATAGAAGTAAAGATAGTCAAAATGATGTACTAAATAATATGCAATTTTCAAAATTTCGTTAAATGGCCCCTATAAGGAGTTAAGGGATCGGCCCCTAAAACGTTCTTTCCTATATATCTCAAGAACGGTAACAAATCTCTTAACACTTGTTAAACAAAATGGGTTGAAATTTAAATGACCTTTTATTTGATATCAAGAAAAAGGGGCTGGCCCCTGAAATTAAGGGACCAAAGAGCTCTAAAGTCTTTCATCTGTAGCTCTTTACTGAGGGATATTTTGTCAAAGGCTATAGAAGCAAATATGTTTATCTTACAATTATGTATCCAAGCAATGTAATGTCATGTGTTATGTAATGAAGGTTTTTTAGGGGTCAAGAGTCCAAAACTATGACCACCTATATCTCAAAAGAAAAAATATTTTGAAATGCAGTATAGAAGAAAAGATGCTAAAAATGATGTGCTTAACAACATGCAATCTTCAAAATTTGGTTCAGCGGCTCCAATAAGGAGATAAGGGACCGGCCCCTAAAACTTTTTCTTCTAAGATATCTCAAGAACAGTGGCGAATTCTAAACGCTTGTTGAACAAAGCTCTTACACCTGTAACAAAATAGTATCTGGCCCCCTAGAATGTAGACCCTGCTTTTTTATTCTAAATCATGTTTAGCTGTTAAATAGCAAAATCAAGATAGAACAAATTCTAAAATCAGACGGAAGACCTCCTCGTTGCTCGCAACGAGATCGTGTCTAGTTCTTTTTCTTTTTTTTCTTCCTAGACGCGAACTTTGAGGCTTCATATCGTGCTCATTTCTGAACGGTTTTTGCTCAAATTTTCAGGGCTAATGGACTTTACAAAACACTATCTTCATCAATTCATAGAAGTTAGAATTCCCTTTCCGTTAACGAGTTATTCCCCTTTTAAATTTTTTTAGGGCCTTTGGTTTCCAGACAAAGGCTCCGAGACTATAATAGCAGGAAATGGGAATCCAACGAATTTGAATAACAAAGACATTGAAGTTGTATACATCGGTTTTTGTTTTTGGATTACGTTCCTTATTTAGGAAAAGGTAGGGGGTCAAAAAACAGGATTCCAAAAAGTGCAAAAATTTAGACATATTTTCCTTTATATCTTTTTAACGAAAAATATTTTGTTAAGACATGTAGAATAAAAGTTGTGCAGAATATCAAGGGCTTTCATTTGACACCAATAAAAAAGGGCTGGCCCCTTAAATTAAGGGCCAATAGCCCCTAAAAGTTTTTGCTTAATAACTCAAAAACGGTTAGGATTTTGATATGGATGTCGCTGGAAAAGTTGTTTGTTGGGATCTCATAAAGGTCGTAACAATATTATTTTGTAAGTGATTTGTGTAGTATGAGTGTAAAAAGCTTTACATGTTGACATGTACCTGTTTTCATTAGACAAGTTAACGAAAGTCTTTGTGCGTACAACTGGCATAAAGTTGCCGCAGAAAGTATGCTGGTTTATACAGGAGGCATTAATTTATAAGAAATTTGTTTTTGTTGGAGTACATGCTTTTTTAAGGAGTTTAAGTCATTGTTGTTAAGTTATTATAGTGCACAATCATTAAAAACGGCAATTGGAAAACAAAACATTCTTTTTCTTTTCTATTTAACCACAAAATATGGAATTAAAAAACTATATGCATTACATTTTATTCATTAACTCCATGCATTTAAAATCTACCTTGAATCAGAGCTGTGTGTGTGTGTACCATTACGTAAGCTCTCCCTCGCCCGCGGCCGAGAATATTGGTCACCATGCTCGCGGCTGTAGCGGTCAGCGGTTATCTAATACACGAGAGCTGTGTCTCTCATATACATGTATGAGTTTATTTAGCCGCGAACTCGATAATTGGTTTCGTTTTGATTACACATAATTTTTTTATGGATTAAACGATTGGGTGTCAGTTAAGAAATCGTTCAGTTAATTAATAAAAGCAATGTCACTCTCAATCTAAAGCAATAATAGACACAGATCAATTGTGGGTTTTAAGTTTAAAATAAATAACTTTTATTTGATAGGGTATGTTCATTATACTGCAAACTTTTCAAATCTTCCTGGGTTCTGAACTGTGCCTGTCTGTGCGTTGTACATATACCTTTACGTAATATATCCTTCGCCAACGGCCGATGAGATCAGCCACGGCTGCACTACCTAGCGGTTATTAAGCGGGTTTTAATACACAAAATTCTCACACTGCGACGCACACTTACATGCATATGAACGTGTTTGAGTTAATATAGCCGTAAAAACAGGAACTGTTTTAATTTAATCCTATAAAAGTTTGTCCATCTTGTATTTATTCAATTGAACATTTGAGTGTAAATGAATATTAATGAGCGATATTACTCCAAATCGTAAACATCGTACATTTAAGACATAAATTAATGGTTAGTTTGTTTATGTAAAATATTTTAGAAACTGCACAAATAATGTTTTGAATCAACCCCCCCCCCCCCCCCCCCCACACACACACAAATAGTAAACCTTTAAATGATGATCATCCCTCGCACATGGCTGAGGAGAACCGGCGCCAAGTAATCCGGGGTCGGTTCGTGTTCTTCTACATGTACCTTATCGCGCGTTCATGTTTCATATTTTGCACGGACACAACTATATTTTATTATTTTTTCAACTATTATATTCGTTTAAGATGAAAAGATAAACAGGTAGTTTAAAAATCAAATTATAATCAAAGTTCCATGTAACATGTTTGCAGTAGGTGCTAGCACGATAAAAAATGTCCTGAATTGAGGCATTCGATGATTTTTAAAAAAAAAATTCACATGAATTTTAAACAACTTTAGATTAGATTCTATCGGTCACATATTAATCACGTCTGTAGTTTTTCTACATGGTCGTTCGTTTCTTTGTAGAAGCGAACTCATTGCTGCCCCCCCCCCCCCCCCCCCGCCCCGCTGACAGGAGTTCGCGCTGGACTTTTTTAATTGTCAAAACGATATCAAGATCTATCGAAAATCATTTTTGGTGGCTTCTTCTCATGTGTAACATTTTGTTTCATATTCCCACCCGTTTGTTTATTCGGTCAGTCTGTGTAAATTCAATCGCCACATGCGACCGAGAATCTTGTGTCGCTTCAGCGCACACAGCTCGGAACATATATAGCCCCAGATCATCAATTGTTATATAATTGAGTAACTGTTGGAATGGTGCTTTTACATAAATAATAAATAATAAAATCATCCAGAAAAAAAGTTACCGTAACTCAATAGTCAATACCAAAAATAAAATCCGTATGATTGCTAACTGAAATCGGTATTTCAGTATTCGGCGGGATTTGATTTTTCTGCTAACATTAGTATTTTTATTGGTTTCAGAGATTACGATGTAAAAACACAAACAGTAAATACACCTGATATTATTTACATTGATAATGTTGAAAAATATTTAAAATTAAATTAGTCACATTCGTAAGATAAAATGTTCTACGAACAACCGATTATTTTTTTCCTATGTCGTGTCATTCGCGCGTAAATAAGTATGTTCTGTACACATATATACATGAACCCAGAAAAAATTCAAATGATTACACAAAAAAGAAAGTTGTAATTAGTATTTCGGAATTTTTTTCTGAAAGTAATTTCACATTGTATTGAAAAGAACAAGAAATAAAAATGATTTAAATTTTTGACTCAATATTCGTATATATTACCGGCGCTTCGTACATGTGTAACGGCGTACAGTGTATAGATTATTATAATCTGTTCGAATTAAGTACCATGCGTAAAGATTCCCATAATAATTACTAGTAATTGCATGACTGTGTACATTGTAGGCAAATCCCTGTGTGTTAATTACTTCTAAGACTCTTTGTTTTCCATTAACAGTGGTTTAAATAATTTTCAGATAATTAATAAAAATTTTGTCATTTGAATTGTATGCTTCATCAAATACTGATTCCGATTACCTTGAAGTCATTAATTTTCGATTGGCTATTGACAAAGAAAGAGACGCTTGACCATCCAATGAAAACAAATACACAGAGGTTGATTGACAGGTTCAGCCAGGTGCAGGAGACACCCGATGTCCGAGGTTATGTGTGCTGCTTGTACAAAGTCGAATGGTCTCAGTAAGAGTTATCGATGTGAATAAATAAAAAAATATATATGCTTATCAAAACATGATCGTTTAAGTTACAGCGAAGTACATTGAAGCGTTTAATAGGGGTTTACTCCAGAAAAGTTTCTACCTAATGTTTTCACTGACCTTTGTCCAATCAGATCGTAGCTGGGCGGAGTTAAGACATTGCCGCTCGTGACTTGAATGAGAGAAAGAAAAGACAGAGAGAGAGAGAGAGTTGAGTAAATTATAAGTGGTGCTGATAAAGGAATAATCATTAGTTATAAACTTGCAAACAAATTAATTAAGGTCTGCATATAAAAATTACATGTGTATCCTATATTGTATAACTTTAAAGCTTTTTAAAGAACGATTGTGAAAATTTCTTTGGCCGCGCGCCGTCGACAACATGCACATGGATAAGAATGACGTAGCTTATATTCAACTAAATTTCCTAGCATGGAGTCCGAGAATACGGACATTAAATATTTTAAAATGCGAACGAATGTAATCACTTATGAACATGATGAATTTAGATGTAGTGTAAAGGAAAGGCAACGAAGGCGGATGCTTAGTGGAAAAGTAAAACGTCTAAGGTAAAGAATGTTTCACACTGAGTAACCATGAAGAAAGATTTTATACAAAGTAAATTTACAACCTTTGTTTAATTCCAGGAAGATTCGGCAAACTTTGATTTAATTATTAACGGTAACACCTTGTAATAAAAACAGCTTCTTAAATATTCGTACAGTCTTCGATGTTTGACATTACCTTATCCTATTACTGATCTATATATAGACATCGTTGTTCCCTGGTTAAAGAATTTCAAAACACTTCAAAGTTTCATAAATTTATAAGATATACTATGTCCCGAGTTTTTTCTTCCACCACTTTTTGCTTGATATTTCAATAATAGTAAATACCGTTGTGCTAAAACTACGTTCGTCCAGATTATATGTGTTGAAACGCCCCCTCTATCGCTTCAGGTTTCAATACACATCCCAATATTGAAAGTCTACGGGGATTTTGCATTGCATCAGCCATTAATAAGCCCGGATGATAACGTTTAAATATTGCGCGAGGTATCCCGAGTACTTCCGAACGGAGAAAAGATGTAAACATTTCCCATTAAAAATCTCCGTAAAAAATTGTTTTCGTTCCTGTGAAATTTTATGAGTGAAAATTGTTCAATGAAGATATCTTGGATATATTCCCTTTCATCAATTGAAAGTGAATTGAAGTGTCAGTGAGTTCCGAATGAAATCTGATAAATATTTCACGCGGTTCTCGCACGCTTTGCCCGAAACGATTTACACGCTTTGCCCGAAACGCTAAACGGTTTACACGAAACGCTTCACAATCACACGAAACGCTTAACGGTTTACACGAAACGTTTCTCGCAAGTAAGTCGCACGTTTTTTGGTGTAGTAGTAAGTTTCAGGGTCTGTAAATTTTGTCATCACGCAACAATTCTAAACTTGCACATAGTTTTCAAAAATTTAGAAATATTTTTAAATAAAGAAGTTATCTTAGAGAAAAGGTTACGTGTTTTGTAGGCGGGTTCGGTTTTTAAATCAAAGTACTGATGTACTGACGAGAGTTGATTTTATCGAATATTATTTATTTTAAAATCAACGATATGCTAGTTTGCTTGGCAAGTAGTTTATAATCTGCATTTGAATTATGCACATTTTTATAATATGAATTCTCTGACTGTTCCGACTAGAATTTTGAGAAAACCTCTAATGAATCATGTTGTGTAATATTTTAAAATAGAATTGATTTCATCAAACTATGTTTTGGTATTCCAAATATTTCAAAAATTGTATGGATCCAACCAATAATGAACTCTAGTCTCGTTCAACCAGATGCTTGGCTGTCTCCGTTAATCTCCGACAAGTAAGAGATACCAGGTCACATGATAGCTTGATGATGCGACCTCTAAATATAGACTGACTCTCTACTTGCCGGAGATGTAAGGAGACAGCCGATGGTTGAACGAGACTATATATTGAACTCTGGCGTAGGAATACACAGGACTAAAAAAAACTTCAAATTGTTCCTACCATTTAAAATCTGACTATTTCCAAGGTATTTATAAAAAAAGGTTTCCTTTAAAAAAATACTTCATTATTTTCAAGAACTTAGTCTTGTCAGCGGCGATGATTTGTGCTTAGGTGCAAACACAGTTTCAGTTTCGGTATGCTAGAGTAACTGCATAGGAGAGTTTATTAAAATCAACTCCCAAAAACACAATTCCTCACATGATTCATGAGTACATGTAACAATGCTTGCTACCCTCTGAAAATTTAACTCGCCATTAAACATCTCATTTTTTAAAGAATGTTTGAAACGATTACATAAACTGTGTTCGACAGATAGTTTTCCTAAAACATTTTCTTTCTTTCTTTTTCAAAACACGTTTTATATACAGGCTTTCAATCACAACACATTTTTATAACAAAAGCAGAACTGAAAGTTTAGTCATTATAAATTATTGACACCATATCACATACATTTTCAACTCGCAGCAACAACGGAAGACCTACTCGTGGCTTTGCCACGAGCTCTGCTCTAGTTTATTATATTTTTTGTGACTGTTGGAAAACTCAATCTTAATTCTTGAGCGCTTGTGTCTTGTCGATCCTTCAACAGCGTATCATATAATATGATAATAGTATGCTATATACTAGTGTGAACTTTCATTACAGAAACAGGACCCTGTGCGCCATATATAAGTCTCTAAAAATTCTGGATCCGCCTATAAAAGTCAAACGAAATAATTATCTTCACTGTTCAACAGCTGTTCAAGGATCGACAAGATGATACGTAGCCCACAAGCGCGGAAAATAACACTTTTGCTTTTTTTAATATACTTTGTCCGATTTTTTTGAAAACTGAACCTCTGGACAGTGGTGGCTTTATAAATTGCTCTTGTCGCATTGTCATGAACTGCAGCTAGGGGCAAAATATTTGTAAGCAGGGGGTCTGCAGTCTATACGTTGGGCACATTTTCTAATATTACAGTGGCAGAAATTTTAAAATAGTAGCCTATATGCTTACAATGTATTGAATGTATTAGATTTAATACTTCAATCATGAATTTCATAGGCGTCGGATCCGGGGGGGGGGGGGGGGCTAAGGGGGGCTTACCCCCCCCCCCCCCCACTTTTTTTTTACAAAGTTATACCTAACCATTAGAAACATAGAATGATAAAGGGTTCAGCCCCCCACTTTTTCTCGCAGGAAAGATTATTTGTAAGCACGTGCATGCATTGCTTCAATGTGTAAAGTATGGCGATCTTTTTCCGGATTTTAGTCCGATGAATTTTGGTTTTTACAATAAACGGAAGTTTACAGTTGCGAAGCGAAGTGGAAGTCGGAAATCTTTCAGTTTTACAGTTCTCTTTATCATAAATTTAAAACACACGATACTTGAGAATGGCTTAACTTCACAGTCATGTCTTTTCCAGATATTCATTCTTGCATACAGGTAATATCGGTTTAGAGGATGCAAAGGGGTAACAACATGAACAAGGAGGTTAGAATGTGACCAGGCTATGCTCAGGACGAGGTCACAGTAAGAATTCGTCCCATATACTTGCAATCTAGCAGCCGCGAAGCGGATAAGCTTTGCGTCGATTTTAAGTCTGTTAAAAATAATCTGCTGGGGAAAAACACATTTTTATACATTTAAAATACAGACCTTTTTGAACATGCATATGTAGTTTAGTCCACAAAATATCCATTTAATGAGTCGTACCAAGGCATTTTGTGAATGTCTCGGATTTTATCATTAACATGGCAAGCATAAACAGCGAATTTTCAAATGTGATGTTAAGTTTCAAAAACAGTTAATGTGGTAATATGGAATTTAATATAAAAGAGCAAAATTGAAGGTATTTGTGACCAATCATATGAAAATTTAGGTGAGATACGGAGCAATATAATTTTTTTATTTGCTACGAAGCGAGTATATGGGACGAATTCTATCGTTAAACGGGGCCCGTAGGTTGACATCTGTCATTTTAACGATAGAACATTCTATCTACAAGGAGGTATTCTCTTGAGAGGTGGACAGGCATAGTCTACATATGGTGGCATATCTCTACCCCTTGTGTGCAAGTTATTTTTCGATCAAATATGTCGACATGCAAGATAAATATGTTGACATGCAAGATAATTATGTCAAAATGCAACAATCATGTTGACATGCAAGAAAACTGCACTCGGATAAGAATTATACAAAATCTCAAATATCGCCCACGTGACATCCAAGATGCTACCTTTTTATGTCGACATGCAACTTATTTATGTCGACATGCAATTTATTCATATCAACATGCAACTTACTTATGTTTACATGTGAGATGAATATGTTGAAATGCAAATTATAAGTTGAATGTCAACATAATTAAGTTGCATGTTGACATAAATATGTTGCATGTTGACACCAATAGGTAGCGTATCTAGCATTTTGGATGTCACATGTTGGCAATATTTGAGATTTTTTATAACTCTTCTTTGATTGCAGTTTTCTTTCATGTCAACATAGTTATGTTGCATGTTGACATAACTATCTTGCATGTCAACATATTTATCTTGCATGTTAACATAATTATTAGAAAATTAAATTGCACAGAAGGGGCAGAGATATGCCACCATACCTACATATCATGATATGCCTGTCCACTTCTCTAAAGAGAATAACAGACTGTTCAAATAATTTAACAAATCTTTTTTGTTAAAATTTTGTAGTTAACTGCAGAAAATGAAAAGCTGAAAAAGAAGTGCTGGAAGTTGAAAGTTGAGAGAGATGACCTACAGACAGAGCTGTCAACAATAAAACAAAAACTGCAGAGAGAGGAGCTGCTGAAGAACTACGTCACAACTAGAGAGTGAGGGCTACTCCTTAATTATCAAATATCATTAGATCTGTATTTCTAATTTTTAGGTTTTTTGTCGACTGTTGAACTAAGAAGTTATTTAATTCAAAATTTACAAGAAGTACATTATTGTACCGATCATGATGCACGTCAAGTATCAAGCTGTGCTGAAATTCCTCTATATTTGCTGAAGTATAATGCACCATGTTTTTGTTGATGGTGCAAACCAGAATGTAGCAGTCACTAAACCTTGAGCCAGACCAACCATAATGTCGCAGTCATATACAGGTAAAATCTTTAAAAGATCTGTGGGCATGCATGATTTACATCATTTATTTATATATGAAATGGTTTTTAGGTCATCAACTCAAACTGAGGGCATTAAAACATGGCAGCCAATGATAGCTGTCAAAAAGAAAGAGGAGCCTTCGTTCAAAGCTGATGCAGAACAGACAAACAAGTATGGACAAGAACAAACTAAAGGGGCATGATCGCAATTAGAGCTGAAATTGATAATGTTTACACTGATATTTTTAATGGTCAACCCAAACTTGAATGTTTGAATGTTGGTTGCATGTACATACAAGGAATGTACCATTTAAAAACATTATTAAAGAAAGCAAATGTCAAAATGACAAGAATTAAATGTTTATAATATGTTGTTAAAAGATACTCAATCTAAGTTTTAATACCTGTCAATTTAGTGGCATTTAATTCAATTAAATGCTGTTTTAGTGCTTTGCCTCTCAATTTTAACTGAATAATTTCTTTACAGACTGTTGTCTCTGCACAATCAGATGATGAGGCGATACGAAAAGGAAGTGAAGATGAACATGATGCATGTAGAAACCATCACAGATTTGAATGTGAGTGTAGAATGTCAGAAAAGTAATCAGTTGTTATAACTCAGACTCTGAAGATTTACTAATTGAACAAATTTATGTCATCAGTAAAAATTTTAAAATTAAAAGGAAATCTTGTGTTAAGAATAAACACTGAAAAAATAAGATAACTATGATTTAGAGTAATAGTAATAGTCAAGAAAGCCTTAGATAAAAAAAAATTTTGAGTACCTGTACAGGAACATGTTGAATGTACATGTCCTGGTAAGTTAACACAAGGGTAGTGATTTAAACTATGGAGAAATACATTTGTTATTGTTATCTCAGTCTGTCGATCTAGAGAACACAATATGTAGGTTATTCAATAGGTTATAATACATGTATGTTTTAGATTAGAATATCAGATTTGGAGCGACTCCTAAAGGAAGAAAAGAACTCGCGGATGTCTCTTGAGTGTCAGTCCATGAACCATCAGCCAGTTAGGAGGCCTGCAGAGCGACCGGTGTCCACAGACGACCCCAAAACAGGTCAGGGCCACTCAAACGGGGGACAGGGGATTCATATAATTAATCTTAAAATATGAAATATAAAATCATACAAATGTTTTGGTCATAGTGTGCAATATTTTGAGAGAACCCTTTAGTTCTGAAACCCATATTTATGAAAGTCCTAGAGATGAATGTTGTCTTTATATAAAATCCATATTGTGAATCATGTTTAAATTCATCTCACTCTGTAGGAATGAAGTGGAAATATGAGAAAGTAGTCAAAGAGTGTGAAAAAATGAAGAAAGAAAACGAAAAACTGAAGACCGAGCTGAAGGGTTTGGACTTTGTAAGTACATGTTTAATAAACTGGTAATTAAATGTATACGTATAATACATGTACATGTTTAATAAACTTGTAATTTAATGTATACGTATAATACATGTACAATAAACTGGTAATTTAATGTATACGTATAATACATGTACATTTAAGTCAATAACAAAATAGTAAAGTGTCAACAGTCATAGTAAATGCAAAGAAGTATATTTACATCTACCAAGTATGGTTCCCTCTATTTCTTACGGAAACTTATAGTTAATTTATAGCTGTATAGAAACAGCCAGACTGAAATCCACACCATCTGTTTATCAATTGGTCGATACCTTCAGCGACCTAAGAAAAATCATGTACTGCACAAAATAATCATGATGATGTCAGTCAAATTCCATAAGAGACGATTTGGCTGTATCTTTTATCTAACATACTGATGTACATTACCAGTAACAGTAATTTAGTTAAATTCACTTACTTTTAACAATCAATTTATTAATTTGTGAAAAAAAGATGTATATATAAACAATAACATGCCTTCTTTGATGATTCATGCACATTTGAAAGTAGCAATCATTGCAGAAAAAAAGTTTTCTTTCTGCAATGTTGCCACCTTTATATACCGCATTAATCACCAAAGAAAGCATTTTATTGTTTAAGTAAACTATGTATGTAAGTATACTACATATATTTTATACTAGATTATTTTTACCCGTGTTTGTTTTGCCCACTCACACTTGCTGCAGTTGCAATAATAAAGTCAAATGGGCCAGAGTGGGAGAGTAAAAAATTCCCTGGATTCAGTATATTCAGTATATTATCAAAACCGATTTGGTTGGACTTTTCCAATAGCGTCACGATCAGTTTTAACAGCTGCATCGAGTATAAACAAGACCCGCCCCTTAACCACAAACTTTCTTATTGGTCGATTCAGCTTACTGCTGATTGGCTGCTTGAGGATACTTAATTATGCACCGACAGAGCAAATTTACCAGGCAAAGAAACAAAACACAGCAACTGTAAATGTAATATAATTAAGCAAATGCTGGATGTGTTAAAATATGTTGTCATGTCAGATTTTACATTTCTATTTTCCAGGGTTTCTTTGAAGAGATAGAGGATCTGAAATTTGGATTGAAACAGGCAACAAAACTGAACAAAGAATATGAAAAGACATTAAGGAAACTTTGCATCCAGTTTGGAGTTCCTTATCCACATCCAGAAAACTGCCTGAAAAAACCAACGTGACCGTGACAGAGTCTGGATCAGTGTGATAGAGGGAGTGTAGAGACAAGGAATACAGTGTGATAGAGGGAGTGTAGAGACAAGGAATACAGTGTGATAGAGGGAGTGTAGAGACAAGGAATACAGTGTGATAGAGGGAGTCTAGTGACAAGGAATACAGTATGATAGAGAGAGTCTAGTGACAAGGAATACAGTGTGATAGAGGGAGTGTAGAGACAAGGAATACAGTGTGATAGAGGGAGTCTAGTGACAAGGAATACAGTGTGATAGAGGGAGTCTAGAGACAAGGAATACAGTGTGATAGAGGGAGTCTAGAGACAAGGAATAAATCAATTCATCGGTTTGCTTCACTCCACAATAGTCTTTCAATTCATTCAGTGGATGCACCGAGAACTCAGCTGGGTTTTGAAGACTGTCTGCTTTCAACAGACACAGAGAAAACAGCTTACAGAAATAGGGATTTATCCTGTAATATTTATTTTATAAAATGTAGAAAAGTGTATGTACATGTATGTACCACATTATTGATTGTAGTAGTTGTGTTACAGTACACTCATGTATGGTAACCTTACATGGTAAACTTCTTTGATAACCTTTTATGTGCATTTGCAATGTTAATTTGTGTTGAATACACAATAATATACAGTAATAGAAAGATTCCTTCAGATCATAACACACATATAGTTAGGTAAGTGAATAAAAAGTGAAAAAGTTCATTCCCTTACTTATGTTTTTGTTTGTGGTTTTTTGTACTATAGAAATTTTGTCAATATGTAAAAGAAAGGCCTCCATTGATTCTGTAATAGTTTCATTTTCTGAGATATTTGTCTCTACTTGTACAAACTGAACCTTTCAAGCTGAAACAGAGTGATTTCTTTGGTTGTAGTTAACCAAATAATTTGTTAATGAATGTTTTCTGAATTTATCCAATATTGTACAAGTTCAGCCATCTGATACACCTTAATTTTCAAACAACCCATTATTGAACGGTAACTGTCCATGCAGTAGTTAGCATTGTTGAGGTGCACTTTCAAACACCGCCGCCACGTTGACTAGGATATAGGCGAGCACAGAGCCGAGACACGCCCCCAGCTGTGTGGCACCACCCAGATAAAACAGCGCATGCCTGCCGACCAGGCGGAACAGGACGGCCACGCACACCTTGGTGTAGACGAACAGAGTTGTCTTCCCCACGTAAGACACTACCTGTGAAAGGATGCAGAAAAATGAGGATGTAGTTACTAATTGTCTACCTACAAAAAGCTATTTAATGTACCTAGTGTTTCCTTTTCATATTATTTAGTATTACTGGATTGATGCTAATATAATATTCTTCCTGCTGTAAAGTGGTAATTTTGTACATACCATCAAGAACGACCCCCCTGTAGACCCAACGAAAGGGGGGTCAGGACTCATTCCCGCCAACACCAAGAGATACACAGAGAATGCCGTGCCCAATATCGTAGTCCCCATCAGGACTCTGAAAGATTTGGCGGGAAGAAAAAATGCGACAAGACACGCCAATGGATTGGCTATATTGTCGAGGATGGCAGACAAATGGAACGCTTTACTTCCATACGGTAGCGAGGAATAAGTATTGATAGAGGGTAAAAATCCGTTTGCAAGGAAACTGACCCAACATATTACAACCAACCAAATAGCCTGAGTCGCATTTGTCATCACTTGATCCCGTTTTTCCACAAGCACTGTATGTATTGAGTCTGGTTGGTTGTCTGAAATGTCTTTTTGCTGCATTTGGCAAGGCATTATGTTAGAAAAAGAAGAAGACTTTGTTGTGTGTTCTGAGCTTGGTAAATGTTCCTTTTTGCAGATTGGAGCGTATTTGAGTAATGTGAAAGAAATCCCGCATATCAGCATCATGGCTGCTAAAGCCAAGAAAAAGTCTCGAACCGGAAAGTTAGGGGGATTTGACACCTTGGCTAAGTGATAGCTGGTTATATTAGTTGTTGTATTTAATGTCGACGTATTTCTGCATTCCGTCTGTCCGACGCCTTGGCCCAGTGCAAGCATTCCGGGTACAAGAGCACTTAACCCTTCCCCTATATACAGACCTGTCATGTAATTTGGCTTCAACAAAGACATGAATGGTAGAAAGATGACCGTGGAGGTACAATCACAGAGACTCATCAAAAAGACGAAGATAAACAGCGCTACACTATGTTCGTCCCCTCCCACCAATGATGTCGTCTGCCACAAGAAAGCTGACATCACACAGGAAGTGACACCCACTATGACGATGGCGTAAGTGACGGCGGTTTCTCTGAGCCATCTTGGTCGAACTTTGTTGAGCACTAGCACAAACACTGGACCGATGTTGGATAACTGTCCAATCAGAGATAAATAGGAGGAGAGCTTCCATTGTTCTGGAACAAAAGGCACGATAGTTGGTAGTTCCACCCATACTCCATTAATTGTGAGCCACGACCCAAGTCCAAACAGAATTGTCAGAGAAAATACGGGTAAACTTACGTCCACAGACTTAAAAAACGAGATCAGTTTGTTGACCGCCATTGCTTGTTTTGTAAGCTTTGTTTTGTAAACTTGTACGATAACACAAGTGTTGAATCGACTTTGTTTGAATTAGATAGGACATTCACACTGATGGCGTGCCCAGACTTAAAACTGTTACATCATGATACCGGAATCTGAACGTGTAGAACCCTCGAGACATTACACTCATGCAAAATTATCAAGAATTATCATACTAACATTATTATGTTAATTCTACATAAAGGTAGTGAAGATACCTTTTTTAGCTATACAATATATTGTTTCCGTATTTTGAGAAACCGTATCGTGGTTTATAAAGCGAGAAGTGTCCCAAGTTATAAATCTATTGTTAGAATTCAAGACTGAATGCAATAGTTCACTTAGAAGGGGCGCATTTAGTTTTAAATATTTTATGCATCTTATTTTTTTTAGCTTAAAAGTAGAAAATAAGATCAAAACAAATGAATTTAATTTTCAGCCACGATTTACGAGTTCAGTTTTGATAAGTGATCTTAAAAAATCATATTGCAATAATCATATTGCAACATTTCACACAGTGGTTGCGTATTAGTTTTGGTGTGTTAAGTGATCTAAAAAAACATTTAATACAAATACATTTTGTAAGTACTATACTTGTATTTACAAGTGCGTTTGTTTGATCGCATTGTGAAGTCGTCTTTTCTCATTTTATCATCTGTAAATTTTCGTATTTTGAACATACGTTTTTTTGTTTATAATTTAAGAAAAGAAGTTCATTACACTTTCTAAGATAATGACAAAATTGTGAAAATAGATTTAATTTATGTTGTAAATTCACGAATACAAATGTATATCTATTTAAAACAAGAGGCCCATGGGCCACATCGCTCACCTGAGGAACATTAGGTATGATAAAGTCAGCTTAATGGAGTCAGAATACAAACAATCTGGACAATGTAAAATAATACATGTAGATCCTGTATAAATAAAATCCATTTTCCCCCTTGCAACTCGGATAGCCGATTGCTGCCAATACTTACAAGAGCAGACTTTAATCACCGCTCCTGCACATATATAGGGACTCAACGTTACGCAGGCAGGGATGACCGCACACCTACGCAACTCAACAGGTACCAACGTTAACTCAAGCAGGGATGACCGCACACTTGCGCCAACAGCTCAATCTAACGCAAGCAGGGAGTGCCACTTGCGCTAGAAAGGGCAGAACACCAGCAGGGATGACCACACACTAGTGCTCCGCCGCAACCACCACCAATACAAGCAGGTATGACCGCACACTTGTATTAATGCGATCCAGGGCAGGGATGACCACACACTCTGTATCGTAGGTTAGAAAACACGGAGATTATATAGAGCAGGTATGTCCACACACTCAATCTATCCGTACCTGTTCAATTTTAACCCCAAACAATCGTTATCGTAATGCATTAGATACTGTCCCTATATATGTACCGACCTAAAATAATTCATAGTATCTAAAAATTGGAAATCAAAAATAAACAAACTAATCCGGCCTAACCCAAAACTACTTATGCAGAACAACTTATATACATTGAATATTTATTATTGTATAAAAATAATCATCACAACTAGACACGATCTCGTTGCGAGCAACGAGGAGGTCTTCCGTCCGATTTTTAGAATATGGAATAACCTTACTCTTGACCTTCATCAACGAAACGTATCCGGAAAAGGAGGCGGGATCTAAGAGTAATGGGTGAAAGACTATTTATCCCTTTGGTGTCCCTTATTTGAGGGATCAGCTCCTTTTCATTCATTTTAGTCAAAAGGTATTTTTGTGTACCACTAATAAGTGTTTAGAAATTGGTTACCGTTTTTGAGATATCTGGGAAAAATCGTTTTGATATCCGGTCCTAAAACTCCTTTTAGAGTCCAGATAAAAACAATATATGGTTGTACATTGTTAAGCTCAATATTTTGAGCATCTTTTGTTCAATATTGCTTTCCAAAGTTTTCCTCCATTTTGAGATATTGAGCATCAACGCTTTAGACTTCTGGCCCCTTAAAATCCCTAATTACGTAACATAAGAGTATATGATTGCCATGTACATGTACATAACATTAGAATGCTTCTATAACGTATCAAAAAATATTTAACAGTAAAAAGTTATCGTTAAAAGACTTTCGAGACCCTCAGCCCCTTATTAGAAGGGCCAGCCCCTTTTTCATGATTTCAAATGAAAGCTCTTGTCAATTCAAACACTTTTTTGTTCAACAAGTAATTACAAATGTTGTACGTTCTCGAGATATCTTGAGAGGGTCGTGTGAGGGGCCGACCATGTAACTCCTTTTAGGGACCACATAACAAAGAAATTATAGTTCATTTTTGTTAAGCTCAATATTTTGAGCATCTTTTGTCCAATATTGCTTATCCAAATGTTTCTTCATTTTGAGATATTGAGCATCAAAGTTTTGGACTTCTGGCCCCTTAAAATCCCTAATTACGCAACATAGGAGTAAATGATTGTCATGTTTCGGTTAATGACCTAAGAATAAACATAATTGCTTCTATAACGCATCACAAAATATTTCACAGTAAAAAGTTATCATTAAAAGACTTTAGAGCCCCCTCAGCCCCTAATTTGAAGGGCCAGCCCCTTTTTCATGATTTCAAATAAAAGCTCTTGTCAATTCAAACACATTTTGTTCAAAAAGTGTTTACAAATTTTGTACCGTTCTCGAGATATCTGGAGAGGGTCGTTTTAGGGGCTGACCCTGTAACTCCTTTAAGGGACCGCATAACAAGAAAATTATGGATTCAGATTGTTAAGCTCAATATTTTGAGCATCTTTTGTTCAATATTGCTTATCCAAATGTTTCTTCATTTTGAGATATTGAGCATCAAAGTGTTGGACTTCTGGTCCCTTAAAATCCCTAATTACGTAACATAGGAGTAAATGATTGCCATGATTAGGTTAATGACCTAAGAATAAACATAATTGCTTCTACAACGCATCACAAAATATTTCACGGTAAAAAGTTATCATTAAAAGACTTTAGAGCCCTCTCAGCCCCTAATTGGAAGGGTCAGCCCCTTTTTCTTGATCTCAAATGAAAGCTCTTGATTTAATTAAGTTTTTTTGTTCTACTTGTTTTAACAAAATGCTTTCGAGTAAAGAGATATTAAAAGAAAACCAAGAAAAATCACGACGCCTTTTTAATCTTAATTTTCAAGCTCGGGCGAGCTTCGGCGCTCTTTGAGATAAAGATGATTAATTACCATTAGACACTATTTCAATCTTTCATCTATCAGCCCTGAAAAGTTCAACATCATATCTTAAATGATAAAAGAGGAGTTCTCCGTACAAAATACCCCTATAAAAACAGTAAAATCCACGATATCTCAAGACAGGAAGTGACGTCATCAACAAAAAAAATTTCCAACAAGGTTCAGATCATTACCTATCAGAACTGAAAATTTGACGTAAATCAGTTCAGCCGTTTTTGAGATATTGCGTGCACAAAATCGGTAAGAAAAAAAAAATAATAATAATAACTAGACACGATCTCGTTGCGAGCAACGAGGAGGTCTTCCGTGCGATTTTTTGAAGGTTATATGACCTTGACTTTGATATTTGACCCTTTATCTCCTTATTGGGGCAACAACAAAAAATTGATGGTTGAATTTTATTAGGAACATCATTCTCAGCATTTTATTCTATATTGATTTTCAAAATAATGTTTTTTAAAATATTTGTTCTGTTTGAAGTATGTTATCAAAGTTTGGTACTTCTGGCCCCTTAAAACCCATTAAAACCCCCTAATACGGAACACATGATAAAATAATTATAATATGTTGTTAAATAAATGTGAGATGAACATTTTTGCTTCCTAAACATATAACAAAACATTTTTCAGTAAAGTGCTATGGAAGAAAGACTTTAGAGCCCTTTTAGTCCCTAAATTGAAGGGCCAGCCCCTTTTTCTTGGCATCATACGAAAGTTCTTTTGATATTAAACATATTTTGTTCAACAAGTGTTTAGAAATTCTTTGCCGTTTTCGAGCTATCTGGGATATGATGTTCTAGGGGCCGACCCCTAATCTCCTTATTGGGGCCAGATAACGAAAATTTTATGATTGAATATTGTTTAAAAAATCATTCTTAACATCTTTTATTCTATATTGCTTTTCAAAATATTTGTCCTTTTTGAGATATATTCGATCGAAGTTTTGGACTTTTGGCCCCTTAAAACCCCTTATTACGTAACGCATAATAACATTTTTATAATGTATAGTTTTATTAGTGAAAGATGAACATTTTTGCTTCTTAAACATATTACAAAACATTTCTCAGTAAAGTGCTATGGAAGACAGACTTTAGAGCCCTTTTGGCCCCTAAATTGAAGGGCCAGCCCCTTTTTCTTGGCATCATACGAAAGTTCTTTTGATATTAAACATATTTTGTACAACAAGTGTTTAGAAATTCTTTGCCGTTTTTGAGCTATATGGGATATGATATTAAAGGGGCCGACCCCTAATCTCCTTATTGGGGCCAGATAACGAAAATTTTATGATTGAATATTGTTTAAAACATCATTCTAAGCATCTTTTATTCTATATTGCTTTTCAAAATATTTGTCCTTTTTGAGATATATTCGATCGAAGTTTTGGATTTTTGGCCCCTTAAAACCCCTAATTACGTAACGCATAATAAAAAAATTATAATGTATAGTTTTATTAGTAAAAGATGAACATTTTTGATTCTTAAACATATTACAAAATATTTCTCAGTAAAGTGCTATGGGAGAAAGACTTTAGAGCCCTTTTGGCCCCTTATTTAAGGGACCAGCCCCTTTTTCTTGTTATCAAACGGAAGATCCTGTAAATATGAATTTTATTTGCTCTATATGTTATGGTAAAATATTTTCAGGTAAGGAGATAAAGAACGAAAACCATTAAAAATTACGTCGTTTTTTTAAACTCGATTTTCGGGACCAGGCGAGCTTCGACGCCTTTGAAGCCAGACAACCACAAATGTTTTTAAACACATCTACAATCTTTTGTCTACAATCCCTGAAAATTTAAATTCAATATCTTTTTTCGTTTAGGAGGAGATAGCAGGACAAAATGACCCTCTAAAAATCACTAAAACGTCAATATCTCCCGAACGGAAATGACGTCATTAAAATAAAAAATTATATATAAGGTTTTTATCAATATCTACAAGATCTGAAATTTTCACGAAAATCGGTCAAGTCGTTTTCAAAAAATCGCTTGTACAAAAAAGCGTAAGAAAAAAAAAAAAATAAAAGGGAAAAAGAAACAAAGCAATAACAATAAGGTCTTCCGTTGGAAACGGAAGACCTTAATAATAGGGAAAAAACAATAAGGTCTTCCGTTGGAAACGGAAGACCTTAATAATTGGTTAACAGTGGATGCATTAATTAAAATAATCAAGAATCAATAAATCAAGGGCAATAACTCAATACAGTAATACAAAAAGATTCTAATGAAAAAATAGCTGCCTGATTCAATTTCATAGTCATATCACATGTTGGGATTGCAGTTCTCAAAAAGATCCTATACAATTGTTTATATATGGGATATTTAGCTACATCAAACTCTGAACCTTCTTGTGAGGCCGAAGAATTGTCCTAGAGCCAAAGTCTTAACAATTATAAAAGAATCATCTTGCTGATTAGTTTCTGAGAAGAAGATTTTTAAAGATTTACTCTATATATTCCTATGTAAAACTTTAACACCCCCCCCCCCCCCCATGTGGCCTCACCCTACCCCCAGGGATCATGATTTTCACAACTTTGAATCTACACTACCTGAGGATACTTCCACACAAGTGTCAGCTTTCCTGGCTGATTCCCCTGCGAGATGAAATTCATGATTTTAAGAACTTTAATGAACCGTTCATGAAGTTTCATGATGTATTCATGACTGGTTCATAACTGGTTCATAAAGGTGGTTCATGAATTTTATTCATGAATATATTCTTAAAATGTAATTCATGAACAAATTATGAATATACAAGAATACAGGAAATACCTGGTATTCAAATTAGTTCTAGGTATTGAACATTCATGAATTTTCATGAAGTTCTAATTTACGAAATATATAATTAATTTGAAATACTTTTATAAATAACATAGTACTCTAGTATTCAGAACACTATCTTTTTTTAAAAAAATTATACATCTTTAAAAATATTAATATTAAAACACAGTCTTCATGAACATTCATGAATATTCATGCAAATACCGATATAAATGTGGCATCTTTAATTTTGAAAAAGAAAGATGTGATATATTATAGTTACTTTATTTATTCAATTCTAAGAAACATGTGAATTCATTGACAACAGCGAAGGTCTCAGACATCATGATCAAATGGTCATTACTAGATCCTAAATTTGACGCTTAATTTCTTCATATTTCAATTTATATTTTTTTTAAAAATGACATAATTTATTACTGAATAATCAGTCTTTGCAGATGATACATTATGGCTGTTTTATGTTTTTTAAAATCTTGTAAACTAAACTGAAAAAGTGAAATAATTTAAAACTTTGCATATTTCTTTGGAAAAAAGATTTAGTATACGTTGAATTCCAACTTGTTTGAAGTTCATTGTATATCAAGTTTATTAAAGACGTGGTAGGTAGTCAGTCTATCATAGAAGCATAAATACACACAAGACGAAGTGCGTCTGTTCCTGGGAGAACGACAGAGAAAATGTTCCGAGCACATTCGGTTGAAATTTGGACCCCGTCGAGTTTAGAACCTTTGCGGTTTCTTTGTAAAAGGCATTACTGTTGTACACATTTGAAAGCGATTCATTCTAAGAAGTTACAAATCCGTTATGTAAATATTCCGTTGAGAACTTCCAACAATTCATTTATGAATAGCTGTTTAAACTCAGACAACTACCGTTACTACATCCCGAGTTTCGAGGAGTCCGCCATTGTTTATGAGGTGTCATGTCGATTCGCCTCCGTTACAAACACACACTGAACTTCAATTTGTCAATTAACTTAATGATAAGCAATAATGAAAATATTACTTTAAAACATTAATGCAAATCATAGAAATAAAGTATGAAAGAATATTTAATTGAGTGTAAATAATTTTTTAAGTTCCAAAACCTTGAGGGTTCAAAAACGAAGCTAAGGGGGTTGAAGTTTAACAGACACAACTTGTGTAAACCGAACGATATTAAATCGTACGTTTCTTCAATCAATGAAAACTTAAGCATTTTATAATCAGTTTCATTTAAAGATATTTTTTGATTATTATTAACATATGTTAAAAAAATTATTTAACTAAATGAAAGAGTCTCAGAATACACAGTCAGCGAGTTGTTTTGATTCTATTACGTCACTTCCACCCAGTGATTACGCGTTTTGAATGAAAGCAGACGGATCTTCAACATGAGCGATGGATTAATTAACGAGGCCGAGTACAGAACGAGTACGCAAGCTTTCGCGCAGCGTTTCATTTGTATTGTGACGTCATCTTTTTGCTTGTTTGACGCCATGGCGTGATAGTTTCAACTGCAGATATTCAGCGAAAATTGTTGAAAATATCTCGTTTGATGCGTAAAAATAATGTTATATTGTGGAATAAACATAAATGTCTCGAAGTATAAGCTATATTTGGGCTCGGGTCGAAACGTGAAGAGGGTTCAGCAAGCCTAGCCTTCTGTCACGTTTTCTTAACCCGCCTAAGTATAGCTAAATTCATATATTTCAGACAATAATCATGTATTTTATATCAATGACCCTTAATATGTGATGTTATATATTTTTTTATTACTTAAATATGTCTGAATGTTTTAATAATACAATTTAGATCACCTTTTCCGCTTTTGTCAAATAAAAAATAGCCATTATCTGACGAATCTGGGAAATTGGGCATATAAAAATCAACTTTGATAAGACCCCTGGAACAAACCAGGAGGTAAAAGGTTTTTTTTATTTGACCATTTGATGCCTTTTAGCAATAACTTTAATATGTAGAACAGAAAAAGAAATCCCTAGGGCAGAAGTTTTGAAAAAATGTAAAAAAAAATATGCAAAATTGATACATTTCAAGCAAAATCCCATAGGGTCCTATGTTAAAAATTAACACACTTTGAGATGACCCCCTAAACAAACGGTGTGGTAAATGTCTTATTTTTTAATCTTAAAATAATAATTATATCAGTAGAAATTCATGTAAAAAGTTTCATCCAAAAATCTAGGGCAGAACAAATTAGACCCGGCCTCGTTAAGCATGGAACATGCAAGAAGATAATGCAGCAGATGTAGTTCAAAGTAATGGTATTAAAGGTAATATAGTATGTATACATGTATATTGAAATAACTTTTATGAGGGAGTCAAAACGTAAGATTAAGTTTTGTTCATTTTTTCAAACATTTCAAAATGGCGGTTTTTAATTTGTAGTGAAATTCTTTTTTGACTAACTTATAAGTTTTAACTACATAATTGATAATAAATTACACATTTGAAATACCTAAATCGGTGCAATTACAAGGTAAAGTTATATGCTGATGTCATTTGAGTTAATACAATTTTTTTTTTACTCTAGAATTATGCAGTGAAACCAGAATATTGGACAGCCCTAAAGATATTGATCATTGAACATAAATTTCAGTAAGTAATAAATAAATGCTATTGCAAGTAATTGATAATTTCTAATAGAATGGCCAGTATCATTTACAAATTTGAAAACAGTTATAGTTTCATCGTAACAAATTAAAGAAGTATTTTATTCGAGTATATAGATACATTGAAATGGATTGAACAGCAGGCATAATGCCTATTTATGTTTTCTCCTGAATTTTTCATCTTGTTTCATCTTGAGTTGTTTTATTTTTCTGCGATATCACTTTTTCTAGGGTAGGCACTCTCATTCTTAAGCTCTAGTGCAATTTCAGCATTATCATTTGATAAAAATATTTGAAATAAGAATAAATGAGATGATTGAATGATTAGTTAATGTTCCAAATGTTTTAAACGACATGTCATAATTACAAATTACTGCTATTTGTCATATTATTTTTGTACAGTACAGAGATACAACTCTTCTGCCACCGAAGGGGCGATATGTGAAGCCTGAAGAATTGCCACCAAGAAGTGCTGTCACCAAGACACTCTGGGTTTGTAGAAAATAATCATTTAAAGGATTGAGCATTTTACCTACCATGCAGTAAATGCTGCTATGCACATTGCAATATATGGAATACAAGTGAAATCAACATGAGCAGAGGCAAGGAAGATGCAACAAAGGAAGATTTCATAAAGAACATATTGATAGTTATCATCTAGTAATCATATTCTAATGTCGCTTATATTTCAAATCATTGCATATTGGTATATGTCAATTCTAATATTGTAACATTCCTTTAAAGCTAATGAGTTAGTATTGATATCATTTCCTGTTGTTTTTTAAAACAACTTTATTAAACTTGCTGATTATTTAAAGTGATAGTCAGTACATAACAATTATGTGATACTTAAGAAATTGTCTCATTATTCTTCAATTTATTATAATAAAGTATTTTATATTTGATTTTTTTGGAGATTTTACCTTTTTATATACAAAATGTAGAAGGTAAGAATTTTCATGAATAGTTCATGAATTTTATTTATGAATTATTCATGAATAAAATTCATAATGATATTCATGAACAGTTCATGAAGATTCATTAAACTTATTCATGAACAGTTCATGAAGATCCGATGAACTTATTATTGGACATTCATCAAATGATGAAGCTTCATGAATATAACTGTTCATGAATTATTCATGAAAAATTATATTCATGAATATTCATCAACATTTTTTCATGAACAAAAATTCATGATTTTAAAATGTCCAATAATAAGTTCATTGGATCCTCATGAACTGTTCATGAATATAATTCATGAATCATTCAAGGGAAAATCATGAATTGTTCATGATCATCTCGCAGGGGCTAGTTTCTGAGAAGATTTTTAAAGATTTACTCTATATTTTCCTATGTAAAACTTCGACCCCCCATTGTGGCCCCACCCTATACCCAGGGGTCATGATTTTCACAACTTTGAATCTACACTACCTGAGAATGCTTCCATACAAGTTTCAGCTTTCCTGGCTGATTAGTTTTTGAGAAGAAGATTTTTAAAGATTTACTCTATATATTCCTATGTAAAAAAATTCGTCCCCCCATTGTGGCCCCACCCTACCCCCAGGGATCATGATTTTCACAACTTTGAATCTACACTACCTGAGGATGCTTCCACACAAGTTTCAGCTTTCCTGGCTGATTAGTTTTTGAGAAGAAGATTTTTAAAGATTTACTCTATATTTTCCTATGTAAAACTTTGACCCCCCATTGTGGCCCCATCCTACCCCCAGGGGTCATGATTTTCACAACTTTGAATCTACACTACCTGAGGATGCTTCCATACAAGTTTCAGCTTTCCTGGCTGATTAGTTTCTGAGAAGAAGATTTTTAAAGATTTACTCTATATATTCCTATGTAAAACTTCGACCCCCCATTGTGGCCCCACCCTACCCCCGGGGGTCATGAATTTCACAACTTTGAATCTACACTACCTGAGGATGCTTCCACACAAGTTTCAGCTCTCCTGGCTTTAAGGTTCTTGAGAAGAAGAATTTTGAAAATTTCTCGAAATTTTTCATTAATTTCTAATTATCTCCCCTTGAAAACGGGTGTGACCCTTAATTTTCACAACTTTGAATCCCCTTTGCCTAAGGATGATTTGTGCCAAGTTTGGTTGAAATTGGCCTAGTAGTTCTTGAGAAGATGTTGAAAATGTGAAAAGTTTACGGACGGACAGACGGACAGACAGACGACAGACAAAAAGTGATCAGAATAGCTCACTTGAGCTTTCAGCTCAGGTGAGCTAAAAATAAACATTTTCTTCTGTGGTGAACTGTTGGAAGGAATATGCCAGCACAGAGAGCAATGCAGTTCATGGTTCCATAAACATGCACTGGATACTGTTGTTTCATTTTCATGTTTAAACTTTGTTTTATAGGTTTTATTTAATGTTTTAAAATTGTAAACTTTGAAATGGAAGTAAATACACTTGTGTATAGATAAAAACGCAAGTAGTAATTGTAAAAAGATAAATGAAGTGGGCGATAAATTGGTATGCGAACAATATTGCAACATATAAATTCGGCCAAACCCCATGTCTTATCTATGTCGCATGCATGTGATAAATAACGAGAAATAGTCTTTGACCCATGGGATATCAAAACTTCTAATGGCGTCCTTTCTCCTTGTTTTTCTTGCCATTCTAGCCCAATATGGAGTTGTATGTGATTTCCATGGCAACAAAAGATTTATTTTCAATCCTTCTCCTGCCACCCAGACCTCTCCCGACCCAGCGTTCATGGCGGTGGAGCTCCAGTATCTCCGTGACGAAGTTCACCGTCTGAGTGACACAAACATACATCTGTCGGTACAGAACTCCATGCTGACCTCACAGGTGCAGAGTCAAAACGCTCAAATACAAACTCTGATGACTAATTTAACCAACTTGGAGAACTTGCGAATTCACGAAAATGGTGTCTTTGTCGATAAAATAAACAAGATGGACGCTATGGTAAACGATTCCAAAGCTTTGGTTGCTGGTTTGACAAGGAATGTTAGTAGTTGTTTGCTAAACAACAATCAACTGGAAGAAGCCTTAATCAGGACCAATAATAAAACCAGCCTTCTCGAGAAAAAGCTGAACGATTCGCTAGTCACACAGAATATGGCTGTTCAGACGGCCGTAGAACAATGTCGTCAGAATGAATCTGCGCTGACTCAACATCTTCAGGTCAACATCTCAAGCTTACAGCTGAACTGTTCTCATCAACTCCTGCTGTTAACGGACAACGTTTATCAGCTTCAGACCGAGACAAATTCTCTCATGGCTAACTGGACGTCATGCGTCAACCTTAACTATCAACTCCAGTCAACGATAAATGCCTCGCAAAACAGAAACCAAGTGTTGGATCAAAAGCTACATGACCTCAGAATTGAAAGAGACAATCTCAGCTTGGCTCTGCTGCAATGCCATGGGCCGAGGCGAGGTTTGTCTTGTTCATTTTTTTCGTATAAGATTAGAAAACTTGTTTACATATAATATAAAGCTAGAGAAGCAAAAATCAAGTTTTTTCAATCACATCATAAATGGATCTTTGAAAATTGAAATTTATAAATATATTTTCCGTAGATTGTGGACTAGACTTGGTTTTTCTGGTGGATGAATCGGGAAGCGTGGGCCAGGATAATTTTGACATTTTGAAAGATTTCATGAACAGGATTATCCAACATCTTAACATAGGACCACGTGACAATCAGGTGGGGATAGCGACTTACGCGAGCACCGCCCAGAGGGAGTTTGACCTCGATTCTTACTCCACTAAAACGTCCCTTATTCACGCTGTACGAAACATTTCCTATAACCATTCGGGCTTGTCATTCGTGTCACGTGGTCTTAGACTGGTAGCAAATCATTTTTTCAATGGGACCCACGGGGATCGGGCCAATCACCCCAATGTTCTCATTATTCTAACAGACGGAGACCCACTGGATCCCTCTCGTGCAAAACTCGAAGCCTCATCCCTGGAAAGCCGAGGGGTCGAAATTTTTGTGGTTGGAATCTCGCGAGATGGCACCAATCGGAATTTGATTGACTTGGCCACTGATTCTAGTCACATCTTGCCTTTCTCAGACTTTGGAGACCTTGACGGACCAGCATTTGCCCAGGAATCCATACACAAACTGATGGCGGCGTGCCAAACTGTATAGTGTATACTTCATTGTATTGGTATAAATTGCTGAATGCTTTTTATATATTTTTTGATCAAGTCATTTACTATTAAATTGGCATTAAAGAGATCCCATGTATTGATTCAGGTCAACTGTGAAGTTTCTCTGCCTTTATATATAGAGCGAGTTCGATCACAAACTACCATGACTACGGTCGCCGTAGTCCGACTTAAATGAAACCGTGGTCCAACCAACGGAGAGACTCTGGTCTGTCTCTGGCCAGGTAGTTTAAGGATGGCGGTGGAAAGCGAAACCTCCAAATTTTGCTTATTTAAATGAGCACAACATGCAATGTGTTAAATTTTAGCTCACACACAGATGATTTAATGTGTTTACAAGGTATTTCCTTCTTTTTCCATTAACAATAAAATTATTTAACCAGACATCGAGCAATGTGCGTTCGAACACAGACATGCGCCTCAAAAGTTTTCCTTACTACCGTGGTTGAACTCTAGTTAATGATCGAACTCGCCCATTAAAAAGTTTGCAATGTTTAATAAACTGTTATAATTTTGGCTGACAAAACTTGTGTAAAACTCATCAAAATATAAGGTTTCTGAAGGTAATGACGTCAATAAAATTTGATTGATTGTGACGTAACACACTAGAAAGCTGTAGTTTATTGTGACGTCATAGTATCACCAATATCGTAAGACCGTAATGGTGTAAACAAACAGAGCGTACAGAGATGGTAAATGAAGGCGATAAAGAGGAAACGGAGTCGCAGGGAAACGACGACACTGCCTCAATAACCACCGCCAAATGCAAAGCGGGCAAACGGTTCCAGGTAAACAAGTTCACATGGTCAAGTCTGTCCATTAGATTAAAATAGATAGGGTTCTTTTAGCATCGCTGGTTATTATTGTAAATAAAATTCCCTTTTTTAATGTAATTAATTCAAACTTGTATTCAATGCGCTAAAAGATTTTATTTTTTGCTCAAGTTACATTTTTTATTGATTACTTTAACGTACTAATTGCATATGGTATTTTATACGTTGATATACCAAAGATATAATAGGCTTATACACGATCTATGATCTAAACTGTACATAACGCATTAGTTAGCTGCAGACTGTAGCGTAGGTTAAGGGTCTGTTTTAGAACTTGTACCTAATCCCACAGCATCGAAAAGATAATGTTGATATAGTTATACCAAACAATGTCTGAAATAGCTGAGATTTCTCTTTTTTTCTTCAGATTTTAGAAAGTCAGGGCTTCATTGTGGGGAAAACACTGGGCCAGGGTTCTTACGCGTGTGTGCGGTCGGCTTATGACGTGAATCGAAAACATAAAGTAGCCATAAAAATTATTTCAAAACGAAAGGCGCCTGACGATTTTCTACAAAAGTTTTTGCCGCGAGAGATTGAAGTGATCAAAATTCTTAAACACCCGTGCCTCGTCTCGTTTTACCAAGTCATTGAGACTACCACTCGCTTCTTTTTGGTCATGGAATTGGGACATATAGATCTTTTGGATTATATCAGAACCAAGAAGAATATTCCGGAGAAGCAGTGCGGGACTTGGTTCCGGCAGTTCCATGAAGGGATGTCCTATATGCACTCCAAGGGCGTGGTCCACCGCGACCTCAAGTGTGAAAACGTCCTTCTGGATAAGCACTACCACCTGAAGGTCACAGACTTCGGATTTGCCAAGAGGGTTCCAAAAGTCAAAAACGGCGAGTTTAAGCCAAGTGAAACTTATTGCGGTAGTTATGCGTATGCGCCGCCAGAAATCCTAAAGGGAACCCCATATGATCCGTTCTTCGCCGACGTGTGGAGTATGGGCGTGGTGCTCTTCACCATGCTGTACGGAAGACTCCCGTTCGACGATTCCAACCACAAGAAGTTGCTGAAACAAGTTCAACAGAAGGTGGTGTTTCCCGCCAAACCCGAGGTGTCCGAGGAGTGCCGAATCCTTATCGTCAAAATGCTATCCAAAATGCCCGAACGAGTGCCTCTCTCCAACATCAAGTTCGATCCATGGTTCAAGAAATTTAGCACCGAGGAAGAGAGGCCGGCTACAGCAGGAGGGGCCACGGCGGGGGAGGGGACGGGGCAAAATGTGGAGGCGTCCTAAGGGCATGGTCTGCCTCAAAACGATATGCACACACACAGTTTACATATCATGCTCATTATTTAATAAATTATTTTAAATTTTCATCGGCAAAAACTGTTTTAAAGTCTTACTTTATTGATACTCTTATTTAAAAGTCTTACTTCTACTGTTTTTATATGTATAAAAAAAATAACAATTGATTTAAATTGTGTTTTGTGATAGTTTATTTGACCATACAAGCGAATTGCTCCCAGGCTATAACCACTTTGTTAACAAGACACATTATAAAACAAACAAGAGCGGGTCACTCGACACCCACAGTATACAGGATTTCAAATACATCACAAACAGATTTTTGTTGATACGTCTGTGCCTGACCTATATTATGTCAAAGTGAGACTACGTTTTTTATGTATATTCAAACCACTAGTTGTAAACCTTTGAGAGTATGGGAGGAGCACAATTTAAAGACATTTTGTTTTAATAAAATAAGAGATGAACACCTATTCAAGATTATCAGGCATTAAAAATTCTCACAAGACACCATTCGCCCCTCTCTCTCTCTCTCTCTCTCTCTCTCTCTCTCCTCTCTCTCTCTCTCTCTCTCTCTCTCTCTCTCTCTCTCTCTCTCTCTCTCTCTCTCCATCAATGGTAGAGTTTAGAGTATTTAGCACCAGTTAACTATATACAGAGCTTCTATGTACACATGAGTGTGACTGTACAGGGATGCTGGTATTTACATTATGTACAAATAATCTGATTATATAACAGACATGTTAATTACACACAATGAATAATACAATGTAAAGCATTTTTAATGGTAAAACCTGTAAACTCAGAGACCGCTGAGATGAAATCTGCAAGTATAGACTGATTTTTGACACATTTTCCTGTTTAACTACAAGAAGTAATCCATTACCCAGACTTCACAGTAGCCATACATAAAGTGAAAAGTTTGTATACATAGTTATCTCCAGATTATCAGAAAAGCATATTGTTTGAAGAAATAAATATCACATGTAAAATATAGACATACATGTATATAATAAAAAAGCAACATGAACATATCAATACGGCAGTCACAACAAAACAAAAACATTAGTGAAAATGTTAATATAATCATCACAGTTTAGTGGATTTCAAGACAAAATAAAACAATTTCAACCAATAATAGATTTGCTTTCCCCACTTTGTAGAATAACACCAGAAAACAAGGACAAACCATTAGAGATGAGCTCTAATACACAATGCTGATTGCGTGTTGTTTGTTGACGATTTCCATCACAAAATGAGGTCCAACTACATGTAATACATTTTATCAGTGAATCTATATATGACTGGATTTCTTCATTTATTTGGCAAAGGACTTCAATTCGCATTCACTGGGGCTGGAGGCTCAGGTATCAATGAGGTAAAAAATGTAGTCAGAAAACTCCAGGCAAGGGTCAGACCCCTGGGGGGTGGGGGTTCCACAGCCTCAGGAGCAGTACCTTCTGTTGGGGGGTCCAAAGTCTCTGGGGAGGCACCTTCTGTTTGTGTTGTGTCATTGGCCTACAAAACCAGAAAGTTAGTCACCATGTCATCAGTAGTAAATTCCATGAAGAATTAATGGTACTAATTGTTTTCACAGAATTTGCGTATAAATAAGGTAAATTAGTCGAAAACTAGCGCACGTTTTTCTGCGCAATAAATATACAATTTTTTCAATGGGTGGCCCTGTAGCTCTCCGGTCTGTCAATATTTTTTTTCCCGGAGAGCTACAGTTCTGCAGCAACTTGGTGACTACTCTTTACTTGGTGAAAACTTATAGCATGGTGACTACTCATTATGTGTGCTTTAATACATATTTTAATTTGAATCTAAGATATAATAAAATATCTAAATGTGATTTGATAGAGATAATAAAGTGCTACAATTTGTGAATCAAGAAATTTTGAACAAAAAAGTGTTGGCCATCTATACATGCATTTGAAAATAATGAAACTGGCAATATCAATTTTGATAGATACGTGTAGTTGATTCACATACAAGATCTGAAGACAATTAAACAACATACAGCAAGGCATAGAACTATTTATTTATCTAGAAGTAAATCCTAAATTTTGGATACAATATCTGATCTAGTTTTTCAAAACTACAATTTCCCACCTGTATAACTTTCTATACAATAATTTCAGAGAAGAGATTTGATTGACTACTGTAACAGTCAATCAATTTCAAATTCAACACATGTAAATAACTCTATTCTTAATATCATTATCATCCCTTCGTCTATCAATTTTAGTTGTAACTTATCGAACACAATATTTTCATCTTTGGACAATTAAGCTGCACCAAACAAAGAGAAGAAATGTCAGTAGAAGGCACCAGTAGTTTGCATGGATTGACATGATGCAAATACAGGGAGCAGACTTTTGGGTTTTACCTGGGCGCGCTCTGTATTTTCCTCTGTCCCAGGGTCCTGAGGCGCTGCTTCTGGCTGCTGTGGCTGTTCCTGTCCCTCGTTGACCTCATTTTCTGCCTCAGGATTCCTTCGACGAACAGCGAACCAACCGGTCTGATATCTACAGTAAACACAAGAATGTTTTAACAACACAATACATGTTTTGTCACCTAAAAAAATAAATCAAGTGTTCTTTTTCAAAGAAAGGTCTGTTTATTCTTTAGAAATCCCCAAATAACGTTTGTGTCATGGAAAGAAATAAGTTGCACTTTTAAATTTATGAAAACATATGTTGATATATTCTCAAGTTAAAAACTACAAATGCTACATCTACATTTGTATTTTACTTTGAAGCTTTTTACACTGGCATTTCTGACCTAAATAACAATTATTCAAGCAATACTTGTAGCATTATCAAATTATTTAAGAATGTATCAAATAAACTTACAAATAAACAAAGAAAAAGAAGGCAGCGACAGCCAGAAATCTGGTGAAGTTGGAATAGAAGTAGACAATGCTGATTAGGACCATAAAGCGACTGAAGGTGTAGACATAGTCCAGCCAGTCCCGCTGTCCAAACTCATCATCATCGTCGTCATCCATCCCACCCTGGGCATTCATCACTGGGTTAGCGTTGTCCGGCCTCGCAGCGGGGGCTTCCTGGACATTCTCCACAGGAACCTGGTTGTCTGCCTCAGGGGCAACAGTGGCCATCAGGGGCTGGTATGTCCCTGTTTGATAGCTGTAAATAGGTCAACAAAGTCTCATTTAGGGAATCATTCAAGCTGATAAAAGCAAACGTTTTCTGGTACAAGACTACATGTACTAACTATTGCATGTAGTGGGTTGCCATCTGGTAGTAGTAATTCTGCATCATCATCATGTACTGTTCATGGGTCAAGGCCATTCCTGGGTTGTTGGGCATTGTCATGACCGGAGACTGTAGAGGGGAGGTTGTGCTGCTGGGGCTGGTAACAAAGCTGGAACATAAATGCTCAGAATTACTCAAACAAAAATATATCTCGAGTTGAAATTTTTATTTGGATTATAATGCATGCAAAACCTTTTACTAAAAGACAATAAGCTTATTCAAAAAGTGTTTCTCTAGTACACAGTTAATTTCCAAAATCCATATACAAAGCATAATACAACCAAGAGTACAACTGTGGTATCTAAATGTTTATTTAGAGATTCTTAATACTAAGTTTTGTCAAACTATGATAAATGATGATTGTATAATCATGATTTATTGATTTAAAAAATCCATCTACTGACTCAAAGATTCTGAGTACCATACTGGCAGAGAATCTGTTTACTAAATAAATTTCAGAAAGATTTTGAAATTATGTTTTTTTCTTTTAAATTGCACTTCTTTTTGCCCTTTTTAAAAAAAATTCTAGTGCTTATGCAAGAAAATCTTATCATGAAGGTTTATAACAATAAGTGTTGACTTCAGAAAGTAATGACAAGAAAATAGTGATGGGGAATCAGAAATGTTGCCTTGAAGGCTTGGATCTGCTGTAAGGGCGTGTAAGTTACAGTGTCTTTGCTTACCTGGCCATAGTGACAGGTTGGCTGCTGGGACTATGAGGAATGCGATGGCGGAGTCCCTCTGTACTGTGTGCGCTGTGCGTGGCTTGTGTGCTGGTTGTGCTGTGCGTGCTGCTGTTTGTTGAGCATGAAGAGGATGTGTTGCTAGCTGCTGCTGCTCTTTCCTTAAGAATAATTCAGAAAAGATTATAAATACAAATATTTCTCTTCATCAAGTTAACAAAATCAACACCAATTTCTGACTGTAACTTACTTTAGCCTTTTGAGATTCATTATAAGAATGGTCAACACATGGAGAACACACCAAGTGGACTGTATGATGAACTTTTTCTTCATTCTAGTAAAGAAAAAAGAAGTATATATAAAGGTAAAGATAAAAACACATTAATAATAAATTGTTAATGGTTAAAGATTAAAGACAACATTTCCGCACCTGAATAATAATTTCTTTTAATGTCATTTCATCAGCTAATAGTTTTCCAGAATATATAAGTCTTTGTTGCGTTTCTTTCTGGAAAAAAAAGGAAATATAGGTCAGTTGCTAGTGATATAAATGTTTCAATAGCTTGACAAGAGTGATAAGTAATTTCATTGATCAGAATGTGGCTCTTTGTTGTATGAAAATGAACAATGGAAATGATTTTAAATGATAGGTCATTAGGTGATACTCCGTATAGTACATATATAAGCTTAATGCTGCCACAATTCTAATTTCACAAGCGAATTGTTTTAATAACCCTATGCTTATTTAGTACAGTTTTGGTTCTTATATTTACTGAAGGGTTTTAGCTGAAGCCTAGGACATTAGCTAAGGTCATTCCCTCCCCCATCCCCATCCCCAGCTTTATTACAGATCACACTGATAAACATGTACTTTCGCAAAGTTTCAGTAGGTAGATTATTAATTGATGTACATAAAAAAATTGACGTTACATCATCTTTCATCAAACTTTGTCATTTAACCCTACAAAAGAGAAGTACCGCAATTACCATGATCATGAAGGGGTTTATATCTAAATTTCGTCTATATGACGACATTAATAACACCATAGAATAGAAACTTAGGGTATAAACAGTATTTCACAGAACGTCTGAATAAGTTTGAAGCCCATGATCACTGAAGATACCTTTGGGTACTTACTGGGTTACTGGGGTACACATCCTCTAGGTGCTTCTTTAATTTCTTCACAGTCCAGCCTAACATGCATTCGACCGTGTGATCTTCTATTCTTTGATTTGGAGCTCGAATTACCAGCGTTACAGAAGAATTTATATCCATTTTCCTTAAATTATAACGTAATTTTACATGTAAACAATATAACCCTGAAATCAATATCAGTAAATAGTGCTTTGTCAACAAGAGAGTGGTCCTGTTAATGCCATAGGTGAGAAAAAAATGAATTAACCAAATTCTAATGACAAAATAATAAACTCGTCATACTTTACCTGTTTCGTTATCTAAAGATTAAAGTTCTTGTTACGATAAATTTAGCTGAGAAATGTCGAGTTGAGGTTATGACGTCACCAAAAACAAAGTTGGCGTTTTCTGATTGGCTAACGCACGAATACCCAGAGATCATGCAGATAGATCTAGTGCACTTGTTTATTCACAGTGTTTCGTATGCTCCCAAAATAAGTGTCGGACTTTCAATATTATATTTCTTACGATATTGCTTTGCTTAGGCCTACAAGCCATGAAAACTTGAAAGTTCATGCATGACATTCGAAAGCGGTTGACATGGCATTTCGTACCCAATATAATTAGCCCCACGGGTTAACATCCCGAAAGACCTCTAATCGGAGTAAATTCTCTCTCTCTCTCTCTCTCTCTCTCTCTCTCTCTCTCTCTCTCTCTCTCTCGAAAGTTTTTTTTGGTCTATGATAAGCTCCACAGGCCTTGACGGTCACCTGAATACCATTGACCAACAGCACTATGTGACTCAAGCAAGTAAAAATCATGTTCTCTATTTAAATGATCATACATTTTTGTCACCCCTCCCTCCCAAAAAAAAAACCCTTTAACCCTGGGCCTGCCCCATGGGCAATGATTTCACAATTAAAGAAGAGGATATTATGGACATATACATGTAATCACAATGATTTAGTATAACTCTGAAGACTGTGAATGTATACAGATGATCATATCATAAATTTTTTTATACATTTTCACTATGTGGCCATATTGGCTATACGCATTTCTAAGGACCTGAACGTCTAACCCAAGGGTCATGAGGTTCACAATTTAGGTTGAGAGCTTCATTAACGTCCTTGTAAAGCATTTAGTTTTTCTCCCACTACAGACAATTTTCAGTAAGATTTAAGTAATATATACATGTTCGGGCTGATATTGGAGTCTTGGGCTGATACAGGCTGTGATATGGAAAAGGGTATTTATTATTATATTTATTACATACTTAGTAATAAATTATGTAAAAAAGGCATCAACTTCATCAACTTGAACAAATTGATTTTGAATATTATCTGAAAGTAGTTTATACATGTATTAAATAAAAATATGAGTTCTTATTGTTTTACCAACATGTAGCTACAGAACTGGAATTTCCTCGTGTTTTAAAATAAAAAAAACTGAAGTTAAAAGTTAAAAATGTCGACTGCAAGAAATGTTTCATTTTTCATCTGCAAACATGCACAAATGCCGAATCGAAAAAAGGCAGAGGAGTTCCGCAAGGGGTGTGATACGGATCCGTGTCAGCCCTAGGGCTGATAACCTGTATCAGCCCCGGAGGCCGATATGAGTTGTGTGATGTCATCTGTATCACATATGCCAAAAAACCTGTATTTATTACTAAGTATGTAATAAATGGTCATATTGGTCCCGCCCTTCACCATTAATATTGTTTACGGTGTAGCGGTCTATTATTAGGAGCGGCTCAAAGACCTAATTTTAATTAATTTAATGAATTTCACAATTTTGGTAGAGGGTTTCATGGACATCATATAACCATGCTTTTTTTTCAAATAAAGAAGATTTTTTGACTTTGTGGCCTTTTTGCATATTTGACCATGTTCATGGGGCCCATTTCTTTCTTTCTTTCTTTTTTCTTTCTTTCCTTCCAATGGAGATTATCATAACATATTTACAAGAACATAAATATATAGACAATTATTGGGAGAAAGAGATAATGTAGGTCAATACTGGGATGCAATGATCCAGTACATATAATACGTTATTACCATCAAGTTTACAGACACTGTCTAGATACATATAGATATATAATCGGTATATGTGACAACTGTCTAGAAAAAATATTTTTGTTACAAATATAATTTAATAATTCATTTTTAAAAAGTGACTTGACATGATATAAGCAAAAATGTTTAAAATGTTATTTCTCCATCTAAGAATAATAAGACTATTAAGTCGGCAAATATAGAAAGAAGACTAAACAATGTCGTACCTTTTGTGTATTCTTATTTGATTTAGATTTTAAATAGTGTATGTAGTCCTTTTTATGCATTAAAATGGCATTTAAAACTATAAAACATATTGTCTCTTGGAGAAAAACGTTCCCTAGGAAGTGAGTTTTCTCCCGGGTACATTTTCTCCTGGTACCGAATTTTTGACATCGGGTTCGAAATTCTTTAAGGCCATTCGGATCTCTATTAATATAAAGACCCGAGGAGTTCCGACAAATATTATGTAAACATAAATTTTTCACGTTGTCGTTGATAACATTTGGTATGGAGTCCCCTACTAGAAAAGAAATCTTGCATAATTTTCAGACAGGGGTCATCGGCGCTGAAGAATGTTTCTGTATGATTGTTTCTCTCGATGGTTATGATTCAACGAGACAACATTTCCTGAAAAACATTGATTTCTTGAGGCTCACTAATCCTAAGAAGTACAACGAACTCTTCACCGTTTTTGCAAATTACTTTGAAAAACCTCCATCTGGTGCATTTTTAGATCCTATAGGTTGTAGTGTTGAAAATGGATACTTAACAAGTGACTTTGGGTATGAACTGGAAGTAGAACTCGCATCAGCCCTCTCATTGCAAGATCAGAGTGAAAGCCTTAACAGCAAAGCATCTTATGTTAGTGTTGTTCAGGAGCCAATTAGTAAACAAAGAAATACATCAAGTAATTCTGAAAGAAATCAACCAGAGAATGTTAACAATAGTTTCTTAGAAAATATGAAAGATGACAATGGTGCAGTTACTTCATCGGTCAAAAGTAAAAAAAGGAAAAATAAAGGCTCCACAAACAGGCCTGTGGTTTACTGGTTCAGGAGAGATCTTCGTCTATATGACAATCCAGCATTGTTTGAAGCGGCCAGTATGAATGTCCCCGTTATATTGGTTTTCTTGTGGTCAGAATCAGAAGAGGATCCAGAGGATGTGGTGGCAGCAGGAGGAGCCACTAAACTATGGCTACACCACGCTCTGAACCACCTGGACAAATCCATCAGTGACAGATACAACAACAGGATCATCTACAGGAGAACCCAGTCCTGTCAAAGAGAAATCCTGTCACTTATTGAAGAAACTGGTGCCAAAGCATTGCTGATAAATGATGTCTATGAACCATTCCTCAAACAGAGAGATGACAAGATTTGTGCAGAACTACAGAGGAAAGGGATAGAATGTAAGAAATTCCATTCTTACTTGCTGCATGAGCCAGGTTCTGTGTCAGCGGAGTCTGTGGGGATGAGAGGGGTGGGTTCAGTGACCCACTTTATGGAGTGCTGTAGGCAATCTGATGCCCAGCCCATTGGGCATCCTCTGGATTATCCCCCCACTCTACCCAAACCAGACCAGTTTCCCTCCAGCTCATCTCTTCATGATCTAGAACTAGCCAAAATGCCAAGGAGAAAAGATGGATCTATTGTATGTTATCATTTCAAGATAATATGAAGGGAATATTGATTACAAAATTTTTCAATTTTTTATGGTGTTCTTTGGAAAGGCGAGCGTTTTTATAGGATTGTTTCTGTTGTTAACATGTAGAAGTAAAGGAGACCCCCAAATAATCCACTTCAATACTTGTATCATTATTTTTTATGCACCAATAATTACTTGTCAAATCAGAAATTTACATAGAGTCTGAAAATGATATCTTTTAGATTGACTGGGCAGCACCAATTGTGAGACAGTGGGATTTTGGAGAAGAAGGAGCGTGGAAAGCTCTAGAACTTTTCTTATCTGAAGGTAGAAACAATAATTTTTCGCAATGTTTCATTTTCTAGATTTTCAGTGACTTACCTTCCTTCCTAACTTCTTTGTGGATACGTGTTAATAGATACATATCATCTTATGATATTTCTTTTCATGCTCTGCTGTCATGGGGTTCCATGTTATGATACATTTTTATGTAACCACTGATATCTTGCCAGATTCCATCAGCAATTATTCCTCTTAGACTGAACTGAAATTTTTTTAGATTTTTAGATATACTCTGGCTCCTCTTAGACTGTTATTATGTCGAGACCGTAGATTTTTATATTTCAGTGACATCTTGAATGCCCACTAATTTCACAATTTTGCTATACTTTGCTTACCTGTGGGTGTATGTATGCTATACTAAAACTATCTCTTACTTGAAGGTGTCAGGAAATATGAGAAGGAGTCGTGTCGCGCTGACCACCTGAACACCTGTCGGATCTCTCCGTACCTTCACTTCGGTCAGATCAGTCCCCGGGCGGTGCTGGAGGAAGCCAGACACATGAAGTCACCCAAGTTCCTCCGGAAGCTGGCCTGGAGAGACCTGTCTTATTGGCTGCTGACCCTCTGGCCTGACCTCCCCTCACAGCCCACTAGGGTGCATTACAGGGTAAGTCATAGGGAAACCTACCAGTCTTTTTAGAAATAAAGGGTCTTAGCTCTACTAAACTTCTGTAGTCAAGTAGATGTAAAAATCACACTCTGATAAGAATGAAACATTTTTATTATGTATTACATATTTTATCCCTAGCACTGAGATACTGGAGAAACAGTGTGCTGTTGAAGTGGCTACATGTTCACACAACCTACATGATATAAAATATCTGTAGACTCTGTAGCAGTATGAAGTCACAGTATGAGATAAATAAACAATGCCAGGTGCCCGTGTATGAACTAATGTTTATATTTCACTACAGGATCAAGTCTGGAGCAGGGACGCTGGTCACTTGAAGGCGTGGCAGAGAGGTTGGACGGGGTTCCCCCTGGTGGATGCCGCAATGAGACAGCTGTGGCTGGAGGGGTGGATCAACAACTACCTCAGGCACGTGGTCGCCTCCTTCCTCATCTCCTATCTCCGCCTCCACTGGGTGGAGGGCTACCGCTGGTTCCAGGTAAATCCAGAAATATAAAATGGGAGGGAGATAACCCTAACATGCCTGTTGTATTGTCCTGTAATGTTTGGATAATAAAATTTCTGAATATGATATAAGATAGAATGGACAGAAATAAATTATAAAACCATGCATTTTCATGTGAAATCTTCTGATGCTCAGACTAATTTAAGCATTGATTTGTGTTGGTATAGGACACCTTACTGGATGCTGATGTGGCCATCAATGCCATGATGTGGCAGAATGGAGGAATGAGTGGGCTGGACCAGTGGAACTTTGTAATGCACCCCGTGGATGCAGCTTTGACCTGTGACCCCGATGGAGCCTATGTCAGAAAGTGGTGTCCAGAGATAGCAACCCTCCCCAACGACTTCATACACCAGCCCTGGAAATGTCCACCCTCCATTCTGAGGCGATGTGGTATAAAGTTAGGTAAGTATGTGAAAGTTTAGTGAAGCTATTTGGAGGGTTTCTACATAAAATGGGGGGGGGGGGGTAACATACATGTTATTCAACTACTATAGTATAACAGAAACACATTTTCAAGATAGGGAAAAACTGTATTATTTGTTTACAATTTTATGAAATTGTCTTAAAACTTTAACAATTCTGATGTCTGATTGTATTTGATTTCTCTAACAGGAGAGACATACCCAAATCGGGTTATATCAGATTTGGAGGGAGCAAGGGAGCAGTCATTAACGGATGTTGTAAATGTTCGGAAGAAGCACCCAGAGTTTGTGGACCGCCGAACTGGCAATGACCTTGTGCCCCTCCCTGATGGTCTGTGTGTCCCGGTCATCACCAGGAAGGAGTTCAAGTACAAGTTACATCACCCAGAGGCCAAGGACAACCCCCACACAGCTGTACTGAGGGGGTACCGGTCCAGGAAGAGGGACGAAGCCATTGCTTTTGCCAACGAAGAGACTTCATGGCAAGTGCTATGAATGAAAGTGTGAAACTTACCGAGAGAAGATTAAAGGCAACACAATATGAAGCACTCTGATGAAGTAGTGTGTAGAATTTGCAAATACCGGGTGTAGATGAGCTGCTTAATATTGGAGGATTGAGTACATGAGTGTGTGATACGCATAAATGAAGTTGGTGTCTTGGGATGTGGTTTGGAATATGTGAAGAATGGGGTGTTTTCGCTGACAATAATGACTTGAACACATGCGTGTGGCAACTGCCTTCCTCTTTGAGCAGTACATGTATTTATGTCTTCCACGTTGGGTTATAATTATTCATTAATCAAATTAAATTTTGGCTTGCCTGAATTTTGTCATTACACAATCTTTACTGGGACAATACTGGTATGTTATTATTTTGTCGCCATCACATACGTAGTTATTATGCTCCATTTGACAGATTTGTAATACCAGTAATACTGGCATATCTTACAAAGGTGAACAGGTGCGCTGTTGATGTTAAAAGAATGCCTGCTCAGTTTCCTAATGAAGCCCACTGTTTGTTAATGATTATATCCTTGGATTTCAGTGTATCATTATCGTTTTAAGTCTAATGTCATTAGATGCACTGTCTGCCATTTGTACACTTAAAAATCTAGCAGCATTAAGCGTGGAATTCTCTGCTGACTAATCCATCGAATCATAATGAATTCTCTTTTTTTCTTATGGTCGTGTGAGTCAATTTCAGTGATTTCAAATTCCCATAAGCACCATATTTTTGCAGTTTGAATTTAAATGGATGGATGGCCACAACCTTTATGTCTAAAAAAAAGGTTGTATTAAGAATATTTAGATGTGTTTGTTGGGTAATACTTGGACCACACAGCTTCCATATAAAGATGATTTTTACTCTCACGTGCACTGGTCCATCTGTCCTTAAGTATCCAAGAAGTCCCGGTATATTCCATGGATACTTTTTGCTTTGGGATTACATTTATTGGGAGGCATCCATTATACAGTTGACAAAGATTCTGAGGAGGGTTACCCATCAGTCTAGAAACAAACTAAAGTCACTGGTTTACCAGAAAATAATGGCGATATGGTTTGTATATATACGATTTTTAAACATCTTCATTGTTTTTTAATTTTAATGAGATCAGCCTAAATTCCTACAGGAACTCATATCACGTATTTTTACATAGTACATATACTGAGTATACGTTACTCTTGTTCGTGAGACAAATATCGAATTTTCACCCAAAATCATTATATTTGCTTAATTACAGATTAAACGCTTTAGATTTCAGTTTATATTTGTAAACAAACTTATAAATGATAATCAATTCACACAATTTTAAAAAATGTTATTGGTTATATCCTGTGGACAATTTGAAGGAAAAACAAACAGTGGAACACTTTGAAACTTTGAGACGTCGCAGAATGAACAATCTAATTAGATTGCAAAAATGAATAAGTTGTGATACTTGGAATTTAGAGACGTAAACAAAAATTCTGTTTGAACCCGAATTTATTTGGCAAGTTTGAAATTAAGTCCCAAATAAATCCGTAAATATAAATTTTTTTTTACTTATTAACAATTTTTAATTGTCAATAGGTCCATGGCAATTAAAAATTGTTATTTAAAAGGAAAAAGATATGAGTAAAAAAGGGCATATAACAGAATCAATAATTATGTAAGACTTTGGTAAAATTTGATCGGAACAGAAAAAACCTATACTGAACAGATAGCATCGACAATGTTTGAAATAAATGCACGCACTTTACTCAGAGAATAAGAATTATAATTGGTCCTGAGTTAAAAGAACCTAAGAAAAAAGTAGATTTAGATAACACAATTGTTCAGGGTGATAAAATCTTACAAAATGTATAAACTAGATCACCAACCGTACCTTTGAGATACATATCTAGTAACCTCCGTAGAATCTTTGCCTTGTGACAACTCTGAAAAAATTAAGCACTTTATAACATTTGGGACCAAGTCAACGCACTTTGAAGTTTTTAGCAAAGTGCTTTTTCAGTGTACATCAACATTTCTTTATTATCAAAACACTTAACGCACTTTGAAAATAAAATATGTATAAATCACAAAATATGGTCTTCGTTCTTAGCTGATTTCGTATTTAGTTTGTATTAATTGTAAACACTGTTTGATAGGGTCGATCATCAGTGGGAAGTCCGATCGGGGAGGGAACAACTAAATATATACATATATTAATGAAATTTAACGCTTCAATGAACCCGCATTTTCCGTAACATCAGTTTTCAGAGTACGTAAATTTTCAAAGTGGTAACAAGTACAGAAGAATATAAATTTGCTCATTTATAAATAAAATAATGGTAACTCGTTCTGGGAATTTTGATAGAAAATCAGCAGTATGCAGATACTGTATTATCAAAATAATTCAATTAAGTTAAACTACACCAACAAGTTCACCAATAAATTTTAATCAGAAGCGTTTCTGAATGCAATTAATAATGCAGGGTTACAAAAATATCTTTATACATTGTTCAAAGACCAAGAGAAAAAAAATGAACTAAATAATTTATTTTTTTTCTTGGATACCTCGAGGATCATCATTTCGAAAATCTTAATTGGGAAACCAAGTCTTAATGTTAAAACGGGCTTGGCCCCTGTGGATTAGTAGAAACAGAAAATTTTAGAAAAAATCAACGATACATTGAAATTAATGTTAAAACGGGCTTGGCCCCTGTGTACTAATCTGATACTATAAACACAAGAAGTATACAATGATTCAGTGATGTTCCAAATTACCAATGAGAGTTTGAATAAGTTCTATATCTTTGCTTGTCTGTTAACAAAATATTGAACAGACGACAAAAGCAAGTAATTATTAATGCCTGAATTAATGATAGCGTTTGGTTTGTTTGGTAGATACATTTTCTGTTTTATATTCATTACTTCATTTTTTTATGTAAATAATCCAACTCAATATATGGGAGTCATTCAAATGAAATGCAGTTGTAAGCTGTACCTTTTTTTAGCAACACACTGATGAAGCTGCAGGCCTGTAGCTCCCGGTCTGAAACTGGACGACCTAGACGATTATATACATATATTTACATTCTACTGTGTTTTTCCATTAAATTCCGTGATGTTTAAATGCCTCTAAATGCAATACCTATTCACTGCGTATGAATTTACATGTAATTTACATAAGTAGATCTCAAAAAGTGATTTCTATGATATCGGTTAAAAAATGTATTTCATAAATGTTGTCAAAACACCATGTTTTATAATTATTCAACAAAACAGTTGACTTTATTGTTAAAAGCAACATTTCAATAGTTATTTTTCATGGATTATATTTTCATGCTCGTCGATCTCATCTCAACGGTCTCTGTGAAAACCAGTTTAAACCGGTTTTACAAATCGGCTGTTCTTGCTGTTACTAATTTACTCCCTCCGTGATCTGCACTTGATATCGATTTATTTCAGTAAACAATTGATTTCTTCAGTAAGGGAATGTAAATATAAGCATTAAATGATTTATTTTTGACGTCGTCGTGTCAATAACTGCCGTCAGGTGAGCAGACAAATTATCATAACGCGCTAACGCGCGTTATTCAATTTGTCTGCTCACTTGACGGCAGTTATTGACACGACGACGTCAAAAATAAATCATTCAATGCTATAGTAAATTAAACTATTTATATCATACTCCAATTAAGGTGGAAAATGGTTACTATCTGGTTGAATCGATCCAGGGACCTCAAATTCAAAAATATCTCCGCGTTACCACTAGTCTTGGTATCTAACGCTTTCATTGGATGTCTTTTAACAATTCTCAGTACGAAGACCACGTTAAACCAAAATTAATTCAATGTTAACGTGTATTACAATAACGGTATAACATAATTTTAATCGAATGTCTTTAGTTTAAAGTTGTTCAAATAGTCAGATATACCATTTTAAATCGCATACTATTTTCCTATGTACATGTATATCCTTGCCAAAAGCTGACTATTTTAATGATGTTGTGTAAGATAGTTAAGACTCAGAGCATGGTGATTGTGTAATATGCGTTTCTTTTAACATATTTCACTTAAATATTGTATAATATTGAAAATGTCTAAAGTTTGCAAAATTGCTATATTTTAGGCGAAATAGTACAGTAAGTGCTCTTTACTCTTTTACCAAACGTCTATAGAATTTGTCTGTAATATTTATGTTTATAATGATCAACAACGTTCATTTTTCATAACATGTAAATGATTTAAAGGGCTTTAAAAACACAGTAAATGTCAATATTTATAATTAAGATCAGACTTGAAGCATAACTTTAATGGCTGATAATGTGGACCAGTGTGTCTAGATGAACCTTACATCAAGTCAGTCTGCAGATCCGAGGTTCTCGCCCCGTATTTGATTAAGAGGTTGACTATTTCTTTTGAACTTAAAATTGTTTTAGAGTGTATTATTTATATGTGGCCATTAATTAATCCATTAGATTTCCTCGACCTTTTTACCCGCTCTGCAGCTTTGATTTAAAGCCAGGATAATGAGAGCACTACTGCCTTCTCTGAAATAGAGTGTGGGGCTAATGGCTAATGCCTTCATCAGCATTCAAAATATTCTTAGACTTGGACTCTTTGTATTTGTGACACTACGGTTAATCTGGCTGAAACAAGACATGTTTTTTGTTTGTTTGTTTTTCGTTGTTGTTGTTGTTTTTTTTGTTTTTGTTTTTGTTTTTGTTTTTGTTGTTGTTTTTTTTTTTTTGGGGGGGGGGGGGGGGGGGGTTGCCGCTGACTGGTAGCCAGGGCTGCGTTCAAGATCGTTGCAGCTAGTCTAGTTGCTAGGTCGTAGATATCTAGGTCTATAACGGATCGCTCGTGTAGCTGCTATGTCTCTGAAGATGGAAGTATTTAATTAAAGACTAATTACATCGGCATAATTAATTAATTTCAAGCGGAAATATATACGTGTTAGAATTCATTATAACTTCTAAGATGAACAAATATCGCTAAATAATACCGAATGTATACAGCAATTTGTTTGTTTGTTAAAAAGTGGTAACTGAGGTAGCTATCTTGAATTTGATGCTTTCAAAACTTTTGGCTACAATATCTACGTAGCGGTAGGGCTAGCTTCCGTTCAACATCGCACCTGCTACAAACATAGCAGCTACGATCCTGAACGCATCCTGTAAACCCATTCATTTGGTTAGGGGTGAATCAGGTCACAGTGTCAATGTCAATCGCGTAGAGGTTTCCTTACCAGAGTTGTTGGGATATCACTTCTTGCTTAAGTTGAGCTGGAAATACCTTAAAGTTTCTCTGTTGAGATTTGAGACAGAAATATCTTGATTTTGAGCTTATCGTTTCCAGTATTTTCGTGTTATAATAAATAAACCTGATGAATATTCATCCCTCTTCGTTTAAAGATATTTTCTTAATTTTAAAATGGATTTTTTTCTTCACCTTCTTTTATATAAAAAAAACTAGAAGAATCTAAAAAGCTCTCTATATATATACACCTCGTGAAATTTCTACATTCTGATTATGATTTTGATCTGTGTATAAACGGGGGCTCATGTTCGAGGGTTCTCCCGCCGACACCGATGACACAAGGATTAGTCTTTCTATTACATTACTGACATTTACATCGTCTCAGTCGATGGCTTTCAGTAATTGTACTCTCAGACAATGGGGGACGCTCTTTTGTCGTACAAGGCATTAATGTTTACATCAGCCTCTGAACGGAAGGTTTATAAGGATGAAATGGTATGTGAAATAAATGCGTTTTACTTAATTGGTGTTTTATCAAATGAGAGATTAGTTTAAAAGCATAAATTTCATTATTTACAAAAATTTATCTCTGATAGCTGGAGTTAACAGAATGGATTCCTTCAATCATGACCGTACCTGCGTATCTAAGTAATCTATATTATATACTGCAAAAATAGACTCTCACATTAGCATAGTAAGTGCATTTCATAACGACGAACCCGGGCAACGCTATATTGGTGAACAGTGCCATACTTTGGAAATCTCTCTCTCTCTCTCTCTCTCTCTCTCTCTCTCTCTCTCTCTCTCTCTCTCTCTCTCTCTCTCTCTCTAACATTACACCAGAAGACCAAATGGATTACCGTTTGTCTCAATTATAAACGCAGAAGGGTGACATATTTATCCTAAAAACTGTAAAAACTCTCAAAGTTTACGATCTATTTAAAAAAAGTTAGGATGCAGTTTACTTAACCTCCCTATTTATTCTATATAGAGTAAGAATTTTGTATTTATAAGCCCAAATTTTTTTCACAGGGATCTTAGAATATAACACTTTCCGTAGGGAAAGGAGGGGGGAGCTTTACCCCCAAACCCTCTTCCAGTGACCGACCCAAGACTCGTAGCCGTTATTTGCTCTATATTGTATCAAGGTCCTATTGTATATATGCATGTAAGTATTGGTTCCACATCAATAAAAAGAACCACAAAAATGGTTTTAAATAACTGATTTAATCTCCCTGTGAACAAAAAACACAATTCAAGTGTATGGTACGCCAAATTCACAAAAATGAGCTAATCATCGATTCACAGTCGATAAACTAGGTTTAACGGTTACGGACAGAAAACTATAGTTAACGACGATAATCAATATTTGACGTCTGAAAACCATAGTTAACGCGATCATCTATGTTTTAGAAGTGTGAAATTTTAATAAACACTGAAAACAACAATTTGCGCTTACAAAACATAATTATCTGACTAAAATACTGTATATCCGGTAATTTTCGCGGTGATCTAATTTTCGCGAAAACAAAAACGGAAATAAAGTAGTTTCACGATCTTGAAACTATAATTAACAACTCTTTCCTATAGTTAAAGAATGTAAATTATAGTTTACAGATGTGAATCTTTATTTATTAGCAAAATCTATCGTTAACGTTAATTTAAGACGGATAAACTAAGATTTTCATTCATAAACTATAGTTTACAACTATAGTAAATATAGTTTTACAGATGAAAACTATAGTAAACGAATCGTTAACTATGGTTTGCAGTTTGTAAAGTATAGTTAACACGGGTTGACATTGCATATGATATCGGACATTTACGAAATAGATACATCAATACAACCGTATTGTTGACATTTACATAACCAAGCTTCAAGCCTACAATAATGCTATTAATTCCACTACACTCTGCTTAGTTAGAATAATGTAACTCTGTCTCGGGACAGGCCTTCACCACAGTTAAAATGCCTCCCATATACCCGTAATGTAGCAAAAAATTGCAGAATCGCATCGAAGCGATTTTGGAGAAAATTAATGAAGCTGCATTGAAAATAACAGCCAAATCATTCATAACAAACCATTTCGAGGCTGTAAATACCTTTCATCAAAAAATTTAATTCATATTAATGAAGAATTCAACACTTTTTTACCAACGTTTTTAGTCGCTTCAAATTTACACACCATGTTGACATTCAGAATTCTCCGTATTTTTCATAGTAATTGCCCTGTGTTAGAGGTATCTCCCGTATTTTCTTGATGAACAGAATAAATAGCATTTCCAATGAAAATTTACCGGTATTTGTATTATCGTTTCCGAGTTTATCCATGCAATTGATATTGTGAAAACATAAACTAAAGAGCCTCTCGTGATTTAGCGTGAATGTACTGCACATGCGCAAGATTGTAAAATCCAAAAAATCCTGATGATTTCCGGACTTTTTAAAGAAATTTTCGTTGATTATTAATTAGCGAAGCTTGATTGAGAAAAAATAAAAACAAATTGGCAATCTTCAAGTACCAATGATGTTTCATATATATAAAACAAAAGACAGTACTCTTCCAATTTCTCGGGATTAAAGCCCAAAAATTCGAGTCTATTATTTTAATATAGTAGTATAGATTGAAACAAATTTTATTTCAATTGAAACTCGTTCTTCATGATACATTAATAAAAGACAGCAAACAACTGAAGGAAAATGTTAAAGGTGAAAACCGACACATTGAACTTTATAATACAGGCACCGTCTTGTTACAAACTGATTGGTGGTATGAATACACAAACTGAAAATTTTAGTTCTGCATTTATATAAGTAATCGTTTGAAAGGATATTGGCATGGCAAGATTTTAATTGAAAAAATGCAATTAGATTCATCAATTTTCTTTTATTAAATTATAAATATCAAAAGAAAATCAGATACTGGTATATAATTAAATCAATATACATTATGGACACCATTGCATAAAATAACATCTGATACAATATAACTGAACAGTTTGATTTTCAAAATCAGATGTACCTGCACACAGATTGTTCATATACTTTATAAAAGTCACACAGTCAATGAGACAGGTGGCGTCCCCATACATGAAGTCACAGGGGAGATAATCCTACCGTCGTCTGCACGGTGCACTCGGTTGGACGTCACAGGTGTACGATCTGGTATATTTGAACCTACAAGGACGAACGACATTCAGCAGCTAGATACGTAATCAAACGCGGCAAAAGAAAACCAGTATATCTTTATTTACAGGAATCTATTAAGATAAACCTCTTTATCGTCATCTGTTTAATTTAACTCGCATGAGAAAATACAATAAATGATACCCATGCAACAAATCATTATATTTCCGAAGTTAACGTTAGCAGGTTGGTGTAATGAATCATTTGTATTATCTGGGAGACATTGTTTTTGTGACGTTTTTCACTGTAGGCACCAAGCAAAAACAGGTAGATGGAGGGCGTGCTGTTGTAGAATATCAAACAGGGCGCCAGCAATATTTAGAGAGCCGGTCCTGCAACATGCAACCAATTTATGATGAATTGATCAATTAATTTTTGATGCAACAGTTCCGCCAACCACTTTTAATCAGAAACTTCTATAAGATCTGAAATTACTTTTAATTGAGATATATAACTCAATTTGTAAAAATAATGACATTGAAATTGATGTAAATTAGCTGTACATATCTTTTGTTACTGTTAACACGTTCTCAAAACTGTTCGAATTCATTCAAATTAAGATCGTCTAGGTTTTGCATTCATGACAAAAATATTTCATCAAACCATTGAAAAACAAACCATTTATTGAATCAAACTCAACACTAATGCAAAAATCGTTGAAACAAAAAGAAAGGATAACGACATTCCAAATTAAAATGAATTGGGTTTACATTCCAAACCCTATGAACCTGAACGTTGGTGCAATTTTTGGGGTTTTTTTTTTTACATATGCGTAAGACGTAATACCAAGACACATTGCTCTGAGATAAATGCTGACATCAGATTGTATATGACATTCGAAACATTAGTCTTGATAAGTTGTACAGATGACCAAATGTAAGGGGATGATCGGGACCTTTCAACATACAATGGATATTTGGTTAATGCTATGAAAAGTCGAAATGATTTATGGTCTTGTTTGGTGTAAAGAAGGAGGGAGCGAGAAAGTATCTCATATTGTAAAGAACTCTAAAATAGAAAAGTGAAAAGAAAGAAGATATAACTATGTCAAAGAATAATCTTGTTTGGTTGTACCGGTAGCGCCTCGCTACTGAGGGTAATCGTCCCCGGAATCGATCGATCTGTGAATGCATCACTCTGGGGTTAAACAAATACCATACATTTAGATGGACGGCAAACAGACCCGGGGGACACCGATCATACACGCTGCACGGGACTCGGTATAAATCTGGCTGGGCTGAGATCGAAAGTTAAGCCAGGGATATCCAAAGAAAATGCGACATTTAAATAATGACGCATTTCGGAGTGGACTGTGTGATGTATGGACTATAACAGATAATAAACATTCCATCTTACAATTGTCATATTTTAGAATTTGAATCAAATGGATGATTGTGAATACAAAATTAACCGTATGTGACATGTTGGAAATATTGTGTTTACATCTACACAGTAAGACTGAAATCTACATCATGTCCCGCTTGAAAAGATGGCGTACTAGTTTTACCTACTGAGTGTGTACTGGTGTACGATAAGGAGGAACTATGGAACATAAGTCTGGGCACTCCTTTTGACATTTGGTTGAATCAAACCGGGATAATGTTTTTGTTACACAGTGAAATCTCTGTTTAATCTAAATTTATATACAAAATAAAATGTACAATGTGGGTCAAATAAACCCTTTCAAGCGTTTCATAATTAAATAAAATTAATCAGCTCAGATTCTTTGGCATACAGAAGCCATTTGGTATGGCATGATTTGTAAAAAAGTAAGTTGTGTGCCCTAGAACCTAAGTCAATTAAACATTTTACTCTCATTGTCAAAACTGTCAATAGGACATTTACGGATGCAATCAGAGCATCTTATTGTCAATTAATATAAAATTTCTGATAATGTGAAGATCAGTTTTGATGAACAAGGGAGGATACTGCAATTATTAAAATATCGATATCATTGGCAATGCACTACTTTGCATGAGAATTAAGTACTGATCGACCTACAATTAATACGATAAAAAATCAATATCTGCTCTATATTAAAAAGAGAAAGTGTTGTATGCAATTAAAATTATATATGACGAACGTTTCAATAGACGGAGAATGCATAAGGATTGTTTTATATTACATTTACAATTCATTGAGGTATTCCTTTATTGCTCAATAGAACCCTTACATCTGTTTAAAGGTTCATACGATGCTTAGAGTATGATGAAATTCCCCATGAAATATGTACATTCGAGTCTGTGGCATCGTAGTAAGTCATTGGTTTTGTCTCCATTCTAATTCCACCAATTTTGTGCAAATGAATGGGCACAAAGCCAGTATTTGTCTTTGTAGAAGACGTTTGATATTAAAAAGAAAGCGATTTCTAATATTTTGCAAAGTACTTGCCACAAATAAATTATTTACAGGAAGTTCGAGCTAGCGAATTTTGGCTTAAAAATTAAATGTGTAATAGTTATATTATATTAGTAAAAGTAATTATAACAGTGATATTGTTGTCAATAGATTTATTACAATCATAAACTAAAATCTATATTCCTGAAGTTTTGGTTAGCAAGCCATAGAACTTCTCCCCCCTCCCACCTGCTAAATATTCTTGCAACTCGATAAACAAAAACAAAACAACGATCCGTGAGTTTGTTTTTGACTTCATCATTTACATATTTTCCTGAAACATACTGTGCATGGTAATAGTTGATGCATTAAGTTCTTTCATCTTCACTGCTGATGTTGTTCCACCCCCCCCCCCTTTAATTTCTTAAAACAACATGTTTCACTTTTCTGGGTTGGTGTGGGCGTGATAAAGAAATGGCTGAGGCAAGATTAGAGATTATTTTAGGAATGAAATGTGGAGATCATTGGCATCAAATATTTCCACATTTACAGTTTGTAAGTTAAACTATTGAAAGATGAGTGCAGGTGTTCTCTAATACACGATATACATGTATATAAGGAGAATGTACATATACATGGACAAATCACTATATTCTCTTATTCTCTTTCGATCACTAGTATCATTGTTGTATACTTTATAATACTGCGGTCAACTGGTTCGATCGTCCCTAAGTTTACATTAGTTTCATTGTATACTTGATAATTCTGCTGTACATGTCAACTGTTTCGGTTCGATCGTCCCTCAATTTTCTGTGTAGAACCTAATCGGAGTTCTAAAGAAATAGTAGTCAAAACTTTGTGACCGTTTGATGAGTGTAAATTTATCCAAACAAACAAACAAACAAACAAACTAACATTTTATCGCTTGAATCCTTCAATAAGATGATGGATGTCTTCTTTCGTCTTTCTGTGTACATATAGTATCAGAGAAACCCCAAGTACATGAGGGGGGAAATGGGGGGCACAGCGCTTATATCATTGATTGGTTGTTTTCTTAACGTCCCTTTGAGACCGTTTTTTGATCAAGTTTCGGATATTGGCTAAGATCAATACATTTATTCGGCACTCAGAGTGATTTGTTTGTGTGTTTCGCACTGCAAGTCTCTAAAGTTTGTAGAAACCCCTTTTTTCAATACCAATCTCTAGTAACAATGAAAGTATTGATTGGATAAAACATGTTAGTTACTAAATCTCTATGTAATGAAGATATAGGGTAAAATGTGTTAATTAATCTCTTTGTAGTGTAGACATTAGGTAAAACGAGTTATTTATTGAATCTCTATGTAATGTAGATATATTGGGTAAAACGAGTTATTTATTGAATCTCTATGTAATGTAGATATATGCTAAAACGTGTTACTAACTGAATCTTTATGTAAATATACACACTGGGTAAAAAATCTCTATGTAGTGGGTAAAACGAGTAACTAACTGAATCTGTATGTAATGTAGATATAGTTACGCTTCATTAGGAACCAGCGGTTTATTTGGGCCAGCGCTGTCTATATCTCCACAGAAGAAAATCAACCTTATGTTTTCCTCCATCGATATAAAAAAAACGTATTTCATAGATATTTTTACAAAACGCACACACTGAGGAAAGATGCGATAACCATTATTTATATATAAAACTTAAGAATATTTCTCCAATCTTAAGACATTCATATAGATTAACATAGTGATTGATTGTTCAACCAAGCCTTTATCAATACGTCTTGAAGGGACCTAGATACGATTTTAAAACTTTAAAAAAATAAATTTAATGCATCGAAAGGTTTACTGTAGTATTTTGAATGCTATAAGTCAAGTTACAATCGAGATACTGACGTTAAAATTCAAAGCTTGATTCCTGTTTTTGTTTACAAATATAAAGTTCTGTAAGAAAATGCCATATCTTTCAAAAATTCTAGGATTCGAAGCAAACAAGATTAACTGTTTCAATGTTAGATAAAAACAAACTTCTTTAGAAAAAGAGCAAAAGTTGATTGAAACCTGTATCAATTCAACACATATACATATACAAAAAAGACCTGAGCTTTGTTTAAAAAACAAAGAATTCTGAATCTTAATCTCACTTGTAATTCGACAACTGACATCTAAATTTTGATGAAGCATCATAAAAATGCACGTATTCATTTTTATAGAAAATTGATAAAATAAAATATAAATTGTTGCTTTTTTAGGTAAATGAAATATCAATCTTTTCAAAACTAATAAGCCCTAGCACGTCTTTGAATTAAGCTCCAGGGTCCGATTCGACGAATGTTTTGTTTTTTGTTTGAAACTAACATAATTTAAAAACTGTTGTGTGTCAAAAAAGACTTTAGGGAATTGAAAAAAAACACACGCACACACACAAGGAATAACAAATGATGAAGTAAACTTTGCCATTCTTTAGGACACTTTCAATTCAAATTCAATTTTTTTTTTGGGGGGGGGGGATAAAAACAAAGCAAATTTTGTCTTGCAAATCATCCTTCTTTTTGTTTGCCATCCTTAAAATATCATAAACCATTATCATTATCATTCATAATGCTATTTTAAATCGGACCACACATGTGGATTTAATGCTCAGAGCAAAATATTTCTAAGTGTCAGTTTTTTTAGCATCTAAAGCATTTTTAGAAAACTAGTGCCCTACTCCAATAGGCAAGGATCAGGTCAAAAAGTTCATCACTTGAGTAAGCTTCGAGATTGTTAAAAAAAATCATTAAAACAAATCGAACAGTTAATCCAGGGCATTTTTGATGCAGTGGAAATTTCGATCCATTGATGGGAAATAATTAGGACAGCGTTTAATGGCGAGATAAAACATTTGTTTTACATCGATTCTAAAAAAACAAACATAAACTGAACCTTTTACTTTGAATAAGTTTGTTTTTTTCTGTGATTTGTTTTGAATCTTCCGATCTTTATAGCCCTCTGGAGATCAAGTACCATGGCCCATATACCCTTTTATCACTGGGTAGCTCATACGTGATGCTTTATATCATTAAATAGTTGGATTGTGTAGCATAGAAATATCGGATTGAAAATTCACGAAAATCGTGATTTAAGCACCTAATGGTCTCAACATTTAATGAACAAAACGACAAAAATAAACAATAACGTTTCTAAACTATTTGTCTATGTTAATGAAGTCGACGTTTTAGACAATGCGTTCCGTGAAATACATCCATGGGGACACAAAAACACATGCTTATAAATCACAATCGGTCAGCCCACGACACAGAGCAAATGTCACAATACAAGATAACCAAACAGGCTGGGTAATCAAGGTGCATTCATGTAAGTCAATGAGGTCACACTGAGATTGTTTAAAAAATGTCACAATCCCGCGAGAATATCGACACACCAATCAAATTACAGATTGTCAGAGGTAGTTCGCATGGAACTCTGGCTCATTAAATGTACCTTTTGATACTTTTTATTCCACCGGCAAACTATAGATCGTAGGGTTTTCCTGAACTCCTGACTTAGGCAGATATAAATCCAGAAGTTGATATGAAAATTCAAGAGAGTACATACATTTAGGATTGCAACTAAAAATAAATCTGTTTCCGGATCGAGAGCTTCCGGGTTAATGGTCCTTGTGAGGTATCGAAGTCCATTCGGAACTTCTACCACTAAACAAGTAACAACTATGACAACAATCATGAGTGATGTCCTCCGAATGAGCCTGGCCTCTCGGGTCTCTCGGTTCACACTTTGTCGTTCCGCGTGGAGACTGCCGGACTGTCGGGCTTCCTTGTCAAGCTTTCTGACCAGGAGGATGGTTGTAATCGCCAATATGATGCAAGGAATTAATTTGGCCAGGGAGAGTTTAAGTATTTTGAGTTTCCCTTCATAAACTGCCGGTACATCCGTCGCCCAGCACTCACAAACCTGATACACAATGCCGTTTCCGCCATTGACAACAATTTCTCTGTAGTTCAGATAAAAGAACTGAGGAAAGTACATGGCAGTGGCGAACACGTAGATGTAGACAAGGACGATTACCGACGCCCTGATAGTGCAATACTTGGGTCCTTTGAACGGGTGCGAAACCACCAGGTAGCGCTGGACGCCCAGCACCGTGGTCACCCACACAGAGACTGTGTGGAGGATGGTGGATATGACGGGCGCCACGTGGTAAAAAATACACCCCGGGTACTCCAGGGTGAACCTGTAGTTCTGAAGGCTGTGATAGTAAATGTGCAGGGGGAGGGTGACCGCCCCCACCCCCGCGTCACCGATGGCGAGCCCGATCAGTAGGGTGGTGGTGGGGGACTTCATTTTCTGTTTCAGGAAGACGCCGACCACCAGGATGTTAGTGACGACGGTGAGGATGGCCACAATGGGGTACAGGATCCCGTAGAACACAAACGCCTCTTTGTACACGTAAGGGTTGCAAAAGTGGTAACTTGTAAGGTTCTGATCCCCGCCGTATAAATAAGTCTCATTTGTCATGGCTGTTGGTCTGAAATAACAGAAAGAGAAAAGAGGAGACTCTTTGAGCGCTATCCCTTTGAACAGACGTTCGGCGTTATGATAAGCTTTAACTTTCCGACAAGTCGACTAATTATCTCCTGGGGATTCAAAGTGCCGAGTCTGATGGGTGCTCTCACTTTTAATCAGGCGCATTCTAGCTTTCTAGTTTTAACCACGATTAATATCTTTGCTCAGTCTTTCAATCTACAAAGTGTTTCAATTAAATGAACAGGGAATCGTGTGTTAAATTCATGCTGTCAATTAGCAGCGCTCCTATTTAGATTTACAGACTTACAACGATTTTCTGCAAACAATAATTAACATTTATCTAGAATTTCTCCAATTAACTACACAAAAGAAAAAGATGTTGTCTTTTTGATTTTTTGAAACAAGAACCCTACCCCATTCACAGTAACATCATCGTTCTGTGCACATAATATTTTCCTCAGATCTAGAGCTACTGCAATGTTTTCTATGCAGGTTATTTTTCTAACTGCTTGAAATACCTGTCCTATCTTTGCTAGATTACATCTAAAAAGGAATTCGGAGGTTCAAGTCCAGTTCGTTCAAGGTAGACCTTTACCTGGATTAATTGCAATATAGTCACTTATTCCGTCCGTGCACGTGACGAGCGTGAAATTGTTGCGAGATTACGAACCACTTGTTCACTTCAACACGGAACGCTCAGTGTCCGATGAACACATAACATCAGCTTGTGTTACTTCTTGCTTGGGTCTGATCTAGATGAATTCACAATCATATCGCGGTACCAACTGTCGAGGTGGGAGATTGGCAAAGATTTACAGCGCATTACGCGAATGATACGACGCACTTCAGTTTTAATTGAAGGAATTTGCGCAATAAACAATACAAAAAAGATTCATTAATTAGAGAAAAGAATCAGTAATTCACTTGCTAATGTGAATCTGATGAAAACACTTTATCTGCTTGGAATTCCATGTGCCGCTTCCTTTTCATTGCCGAATTATTTTTCTCTCCTTTATGAACAGTTGTTACTAGGCCATACCCTTAGCTACCAAAAATAACGGATTCATGTAGGATGGATACCAAGAAATAATCCTGCTTATCACTGACTCGTGTAGACCCTATCCTGGATGTAACCGCGGGGGTGGGGGATAGGTGATATCAACCCAACGAACCCACCGAGTCTTCTGACAGCTGCTAGTATAATATATGTCTTGAATTATTTCTTTGAGCCGAAAGACGTACCATATGATGATAAAATAAATATGAAAAGGTTAAATTGCTTTTTTAATGTTTACAAAAAAACCCCAAACATCTTGAGCACCTTTTCCAAAGAACATTGAATTCACCCTCGATAAACATGTTATTTCCATCTTTTAGAAAATTTGTTTTTACCTGGCGCGGTATTATTCTAATATATATTATGGAAAAGTAATGAAATGAGAAACATTGAATGAGATTTATAATAATGCAAAAATCCCTGTTTGATGAGATATTCAACTTTTGCACGATTGCCTTCGCTGAGACAGTAATCGTTTGTTCCTAGAACCTTCACCTGCCGTTGTTGGTTCTGTCCGCTGTAATAGAGTTGGACACTTTAGGTTTGGCTTGTCAGAGAAAACATGCGCTTCTCTTGACGATTGTGTAAGACTTATTACTATAGAACCCCGGAACCTGTCAGACTTCAGCCAAAACAATTCCATCCCGCTAGATTAATAAACCAGTGTGGTCTTCGTAAAAAGACAGAGATAACTCGAACGAGCAGGTGTCAAGTAAGGTATCGTTATGGGCGGGTGGGTGTGTGAGGGGGAGGGGAGGAGGAGGCTGCGTGCATGGCTTATGTAACTAATTAATTCGCACTTGAATTGCTGCTTGGTCGCGGCTCTAATAATTGAGTATGTAGAGGTTGGCTATGTACATGTACATGTACAATGTATATTGCATGACCATCTTTTATCTACACTGGAGTCAACAGCTGGGTCCGACGTTCATTGGACCGAGACTCCATTTTTTTTTCTTGTCGATACTGAATGTTTAATCCTGTTTATCACATGTTCACCCCATTACGTCAATATGTACTGAATTTTATCAATAAATTACATTTCTGATGTTACAGTGATGTTTTAAAGGAATTTAACCTTTTATTGCTGAATTGGCGTTTGGCCATTTTGCTTCAAAAAGCCTTTAAAATAGGGTCTTTAAAACTGAAAATTGAAATTAAAAACTTGATAAATAGAATCTCTCATGATTTGTAAGGGTATGGTTATTATTTTTTCTATAAAATATACACAGCTAATTGGAAAAAAAATCTCATATACCGCAACAAATAATAAGAACTCTTATATCTATCCGCAATAACATTATTTACGCGCAATTTCACGAAACTTCAAAACATGTTAATCGCGAAAATAAAGCCTATACTCATGCACGTAAATCTAATCAGCTATCCGTAAAAATTATTGAAATAAATATTATATATTGTAAAAATAATTATTTTACTTTAAAAAATTAAAGTAAACAGATTGTGTTTGTGTCAATTTTTCCTTTTTTTGAGGACAGAGTATAAAAAAAATAATAAAAAATGAAATATAACAAACCGTCAATTAATTAAAGCTCTAGCAAGACGATTATTTCAAAGGAAATCGACTGAACAAATTTGTGATTTAAATATTAAAAAATAATTTTTTACTATGTCTTTTTGGCATTGTGCATGCAGTATCAACGTTTTTAATCATACTTGCGGACGCTGTCAATGGCTGTCAAAGTTTTGCGTAATTGACAGGAAATCTGCGTTTCTAGACGCTGTAATTTGGGTATTTAGTGTCACCACAAGAGACGCTGTGTGAATTGTGACGAATATCACGCGACAAAAAGATGAATAGCGCTGTTAAAGACATAGAAATAGTGCGTCGTTATCGCAAACAAAACAAAAAATCCAACCAAAAAAATCATATCAAACATTTATGGAAAAGGTGTTGTAAATATATTATTTCCATGCAACGCGAGTATTTACAAAAATGAGTTTTTTGGCCGTTCGCTTAGATTTTGACGATAAAGTTTCCGAACGCTACTTGTTTCTTTGTTTTTGAATTTTAAGGGGAAAAACATGGTTTAAAGGAGAGAAAAAAGAAATCAATGTAATATTTCAATGTTGCAACACAACACATAAAATTCCAAAGCTACTGACTACTTTAGACACTGCAATAAATTACCTTAACGTGTGACTCTCAGCATCACTCATTTCTAAATTCCACGAAAATTATCACAAACTCCTAGAAACAAATGCCCTTACTCTGTCAAAATAATGCCCTTACTCTGTCAAAACACTCTGTACAGAGGATTAACAAGTAAAATGGACTGACCAGTGCAGTCAGCTACAAAACTTCGAAGGAAATGACGTCGGCTGAGGGAATCAGGCTCCACTGTCACGAAAAAAATTTCAAGTTCTTCCGCGAGAAATTCCGAGAGTTCCGAGCGTCACCGACAGAACCAGAGCTCCATTACGAGGCGGCGACGGAGTGGATTCTGTAAGGTGTGAAGGAACGGAATGACATTACTATCACTTTAATCTGTCTCCTTAATGCATATTGTATTCAGTGAGAGGTAACTAGATTGTGGAGCGGCAAGGGAGTTTTAAATCGGTCGGGGAAATACACTTTCTTCTTTATAGCGATCAATGTTGGTTCTAATGATTGTAATTAGTTATATGGTTTAATTGAGAAAAAAATCGAGATATCAAGGAATGGTTAAAGACATTTACTTAGAATGATGTTTGATTTATGTAATGCTTTTACGATGGATTAAAGACAATGGAATAATGATACGATATAAGCTAATCACTTTCATTGAGATATTATACGGATATCAAAATAATTGATGTTTTCATAAAATATAGAAAAAGAAGCCTCATGCATCAGTTACAAGCTACGCCTCCGAATGAGTAGCGGTATCAGAGGGATGACGCTTACCGTAATTGCAGTGTGAACCAGATGCTGCTTTATGTCCTCGGTACCTTTGATGTACAATTACACGCGCCACATCGACAGTTGCAGGAGCGATCGAGGTCTCGTTATGACGAATTCTCTCTTTTTTAAGAATTTGGGTTAAAGAATTGCACTTCAGTTATCAAAATATAGAAAATATTTTAAGATAAAATGCTTAAATGAATCGTCAGAAATTACTGTACGGACCAGAGAGTTTGATATTTATAGTGGAGCATCAATCACGTCATCCGTTAGTTTGATAGACAAGTAGTTCTGCTATGATGTTTTCTTATTCAACGAAGACCACGCGGAAGTTGAACACAGGGGTATAACTAATTATAAAGTTCACAGTGTTCCTCAATAAGAGAATTTTGGCGAAACTATTTGAAGGATGCGTATGAAAATATGCCAGAAGAGGTGCCAGGAAAGTATAGTTTTTTTTATGAAGACTTACAAACAGCGTGAATGGGGCGATTTCACCCGACTGTATCTCAGGTGTCACATGCTTATCTTTATAATTGAGGTGGTTACTGAAGGTGATACTAGTATGCTGTTTTATATAAAAATTATAATTAATGGGTTGAAAAAGAACGGTTTTCTATGAAATACTTTTAGTAACAGTACCGTCAGGTCGATGTGATGTACATTGTCAAAAGTCAATGCTCCAGAGATCCAGACTGAGTATATTTAAAATACAATAAAAAAGAAGAAAAATAAAAAGTCTGATCATTTAATCTCGGAGAGTCATTAATTACAGAGACTCGCCGAACTCGCCACCTGCTTCGCTTCCTCCGGCGACTGTAACAACAGTGCGCCATATTGTCAAGGTCCCAATCACTCGTGCTTACACCTGTAAATTGCACAGGTGTTACACACCTTGCCATTACAGGGGAAAATCTAAAGGTACGAGGGTTGATCCTAATGTAATGTCACAGATGCGATAAAATCGTGAAAAACTGACGTAAGATGACAACAATTTGTGCTTTGAGATATCTACCTATTTCAGGTCAGATCTGAAAATTTTAATGCATTATGAAAATTATTTCTGAAGATAATAAATCATATTTAAAAGAGCATGAGGTAAGGATAGTAGCCGCACGCCAGTGACGTCATTTCTGAATCCTTGGCGTTCTGGTAGAACTTCATAATGTAGTCCTATATAAAAAATGGCCATGATGCTCTATTCACATATTATTTTTTCATTAAGTAAATAATTACTCTTTTTATAATCGATGGAGTAGCATATTGGATTATTTAATGTGCGATCAGTTTTATCGATGGCTCGTCAAAATGTCTTAAACGTAATTTTAAAATATAGCTGATGCCAAAAAAAACCTAACTTTAATTTTCCTTCAAAGCGTATGTCTTCTGACTATCTAATTTAGTTATTAACATTACATATGCTCATATTGGAACCATGTTAAGGGTACCATGTTCACTCGCACTCACTTTTAGGTTGATATATCAATTCCAGTATCATTTTCTGATAATTTTTGTCTTTCGAAGCAAAATAATGCATCGTATTACTATTCACATATCCGGCTTTTTTATTCTGTTAACCGAAATGGACGGTAAAGTTTCCTAATGGTTTAAAACAGTTAGAAAAAAGTCTGTGTCATATCTGTTTTAAAATATTGTGTTGCTTGGATCTTTGTTCAAATGTCGAACCATGTTATTAAATCTAAATTAAAAACCTAAAAAAGACATAATATTATGACGCGGCGATGTCACGTATAAATCATGTTATAAACATTCATATCTTTTTAGCTATTCAACGAAGTTGTATCCAATTTTTCACTTGAACTAAAATTTTGATTGGGATAATTTTGAGGTATCATGTTATACAATACACTCCCATGAGAAGCGCTGTGCATAGTGTGACATTACTTTTGGACCAACCCTTGTTTGCAAACAAGATGATAAAAAACAATGCATCTTGTTACTGAACGAGTAACATGAGGCAACGTGGCTGAGTCTGTTATCATAATAAAACAATGGTTTCTAATCTAGATAATGTAGAATGTAAGCTTTGCAATGATATAGATACAGATGGAAATGTTTGACCAAGTGATCAGTGTATCCCGTTGTTGGAGTTTCCTGTTGTTACCGTGATGTTATCATCACAGTAAACGGACCAGACTCATCCCGTTGTTAGAGAAGGATAAGGGTTTTTTTTGTTCCTATCGCAAAGGCAAGTAATCGCACCCAAAGCCAGACAGGGGAGACAAGGTTTTAAGTATGTCGGGGTTGGTAGGCCAGAACGCAAATTATGTAATCAGTTATTCATAGAGTAGATCTGATTAAACAGTATAAAGGGAGGAATAGAGACAGACGTGGCAAAATATTGATGACTAGATGGATTGCTGCGTTATTTGCACGACTGAGGGACTTGTTAAAGAAAACAGACCTCAAATACGTGTCTGTAATTTTGTGCAGATACCAAAAATAAAGAAACCACTGCATGTATCGCTCAGCATTTGATATGTTAGTAAATTCAAATGTGGACGTAATTGCCTTTATTTTCTCCGGTATGATAGAATGATGTTCTGGAATTAAGGACAAACGATCTGAATTTTACATGTACATTGTATAGACAAGAACTTAGCAGAGTTATATTCTAACACGGTGACGTACATTGGCTTTTTCAAAATTGATGATCCAGTTTCAAGTACTGGCATATGCAGGATTTATGCGAACTAATCTAGATCTCCTACAATGCCTTTTAAGAGAATACTTTTACTAGGTTTACTAGTACTCATTTGGCTTTTCTATGGGCGGTCCCTTTTGCAAAATCAACAGACACCGATGCAAAACATACGAACATGCCCGCCGTTCATACTTTTCGCAAAATCCGTACAAAGAGAAAATCACGTTTATTATTATTTTTTCTCGCAAAGTCGTTCTTAACTCCACTGGAAGTTGAAACGAGACCCGTTTCACAAATATCACGGCACGTGAAACCGACGCGTGAGAAAGACTCACGTGTTTTGTCGGGTTTTGTTTTTTGTGTGTTTTACGGATTTCGCCGCTGTAACAAGACGAATCCAAACATTAGTTGGTCGACCTGGAAAATAATACAAGTATTGATGACGTGTCGAGCAGACCGCTTCAGGCGTCATATCCGGTGACAGTTGACCGGTGTCGATTTAATTTGTCCCTTTACTTTACCTGATGCTGTCAACTGTCAAACAGTCAACAAATCACTTAACGACGAATATTCATAATAAATCTAAAATGGCCTCTTCAAGTCACACTTTTTTCGCCTTTTAGATTTCGCGAACTCTCAATATTGTCTGCATGCAATGTTTCATAATTCGTTTTTTTCATTTATTTATTTTATATTCATTTATTTATTTATTTATTCATTCATGCATTTATTAACTTTTGTAAATAGACATGGGTATTGGGTAAGACTAAACGTGTTTATTGAAAGTAATTTATTAATGCGTTCTGTGCTGTGGATATTGTTATTCAGCAATGAGTACGAGTATGAGATACGGTATATTGTACATGGTTTAATGCCATGGTTACTCACTTGTCGACTTCCGCAATATAGACCCGACCCGGATTACTGTAAACCAAAACCTTGTCAGGAATGTCACTTCTTTCCAACAGTATATAACCAGGGATTTGTGAATTAGTTTATAATTTATTATTAAACTGTTCATTTAAAAATCATACTTCTTTTTCTGGTTATATAATACGAAAGCCTGTTTCAATCATTTATGCTTCTCATATATAAAATGTTTAAAAATGTTCGATTACGCAGTAAACCAAAAAAAAAAAAATAAATAAATAAAATAAATAAAAATTAAAAATTAAAAACGTGAATCGTCAAAACTTTTGATCACGTGCTCATCCAAGTTTATATACCAGCAACCTTACAAACATTGTTTATTTATCGATCGAATTGTTCTCAAATAAAGTGAATTAATAATGACTTTATTTAATTTACTCATGTAAACACTGAAAACGTCTCTTCGGTGTTAAATCGATTTGTTTAGAGTTAATTAGAATTGATAGAGTTTCATTTCAAAATAGTGTATCAAAGTGCTCTCCTGTGATTAATAAGTCAAAAGGTTTTAGGAATATAAAGGGACAACATCAGTCAAAAATTTGTTACTGTGAAAATTTGCGATTGTGTTTGAAAAATTCCATTTTCCGTGCAGTTTGCATGTACAATCTCAGTTGAATTTCACTTTACACAACCCTCAGCATTTCTCAAAATCAAATATATATCACCGCACTTCACAACAGTTAAGGTGGAATGCGACACCAAAACTGTATTTTATGGATCATTAAAGTATCATTTCTATAACATGATTTGGTTGCTCAAATAAGGATATATGCTCTCGTTTATTTTAAAAGATTTTTTGTATTTTTATGAGGTAGTGGACAATCTGTTTTTATTGCAATTAACAATCTGTATAAAGTTTATAATTTGGTGTGAATTAATGCCTGATATTGGTATCTAATAAATAATGTCCAGTAATTAAATAATACGTTTTAAGTTTATGAATTAAGATCTATAAAAAAAAAACATCTTTTGATCATACTTTAAAAAATATGGATGAAATCGTTTAATGAGACTGTCTTAAAAAGGGAAATGTAAGGTTATATATCATTTTAAAAAACCTTTGTTATGTAAACAAAGCTCGTGCCATGTTGTTGTTTACATTGGTTCATTATACTGGTAATAGTTCTTTTTCAAACTGATTTTTCTATCTGCTTATTCGTTTAGATTGTCTTATATTTCATTCCTATAAGACAAGTCTTGGTGTGGCAATATTGGTACTGACAAATGTTGAATGTTGTCAATGGTACAAGTAAGTGAATTTAAATAAAGGAGACTTTTAAAGAAATACAATTTTCTTTGCTAAAAATTCCTTAAATATTTGCAATTCTACATCAGAGGTTAAGGCTTAAAAAGTTTTAAAGCGTAAAATGTCCACAACACAAAACGTCCAGCAGCTAAAGGGAAAATTGATATCTAGGCCAATAATTATTATGGTTTTATTTCAATTGAAATATCTCAAAACTCAAGTCCTTCTAGTGGCTACTCGCATTGTTCCCTCCCCAGGGGTTTGTCCCGGACTTACTTGGGACTCCATGCCGGCGCCCAAACCCTAGCCTGCCTCTGACGTATAACGCCACCCTAAAGTAAATCTGGATCCACTAATGGTGCTGTAACGCCTTATTTTTAAACCAAATCAAAAACATCGTCATGAGACCACACACCCACAATTAATTCTTATCAAAATATGAATGGTACCAATCTGAATCTAATAATTATTTTGTTAAGTTATTTGCGTTATAAACTGCCATATCATGATGTAAATCAGTGATATATTTGCCAGATGTGATTTTCATGAGTTTAAAATGAGTCAAGGATTGGCCCATCAATTATGAGATATAGAGCTGTCAGCGACCACTGTTACAGCTGCTGACCCAATAATTACGGGGGGTGGGGCAAATAATCGGCATGGATTATGTTGAAGCGAAATTAAATCACCATAAATGTCTTCATATAGCTATTTTTAGACCTCTGTTTTGTGTGGTAACATGCAAGAGATCGTGAACGTGTGTAATGATTAACACTTAAAACCTGATCAGACCGGTGTTTTATTTTTCCTTCCATACATGATTTGAAAACAAGACCACAAACAATGAAAATCAATGTTTGAATTGAGTTATTTTTCTTGCCATTTCTAACCTTTCATACCATAATATTTGTTGGTCAAAATGGAGCCACTGTTCGGTTGGAGTTTATCGTGGATTTAATATCCCTATGGATACGGAGGATATGATATGTTAATTAAATATGGAAGCAAACTAAAATGAAGGTCTTTATCGCTTTTTATTTAATTTTCCAAACTATGCTCTGGTGTTTATGCATGCACAATGTGCTTTCAATGTCATTCTAAAAATAAGAAATCTATAAGAAAATGGGGAAAAGTATTCGCAAATGGTCAAATTGTAAAATGCAATTTCAAATTTGATATTTTCCATAATTTTATCATACAAGTTCTCTAAAGCACAAATTCTAACTTTGTTCAGTTCTGCATACGTGAACAAACAAAGTGCCTCAAGTTTCGCTGGCATATAATTCTCAACCCAAAAACCCTAGTTCTATAATGTTACCTTAGGTCTGGTGCTCTAACTTTTGAACCATTTCAGTTGTAACAAGTCTCGTTATATAATGCCTCTATATATGAGACGTTGGCCAAGAATTTACGGACTTGTATTACTAATCAAAAACGTGCAATTGTTGGAATATAAAATAACATTTCTAATGTATAGTGGGCCATCACTCCACGTATTTGCTGATTGAAATCGGTTCGTTTTCTATTAGACATAATTTAGACTATGGAAAAAATACGGGGCACAGGCCCAGTCAATAAAATAAAAGGCACTGGAGTTTTAAATAAATGACACTATTTGGAGGGTTTAATAAACATATGCCAGTTTAAATCAACATATATCAAGTATTAAACATCATTAAGGGTTCCAAACCATGCTATATAAAATATATATTTTTTTAATGAATTCTGAAGAAAAAAAAGTATTGGATTTGTTTTCTAAATATTTTCATTTCACAGTATTGTATCCGTCCTAACATGGACATTTTCACGTCTTATCCTCCCAGCGTCTTGATACCAAACACGGTTTTATCATCTTCAAGAGTTTTCTGTTCAAAAATTACTCACGTCAGTCAAAATTAATTGTGGATGAATTGTATTTAGTGTTATGTCTATCAAACACACAGCTTGAAGAATGAAGATCATTACAAAGCCACGTTTTGAAAGACTGCTAGAATTAAATTCGGAGACGCCGACAATATTTTTGATAGAATATAAGTATCAATTTAAGGATTGACACTATGCAAAAATAATTTCTCAAAGAATATCCAATATACCAGGGATTCAAACTATCATAATAAATTCAATAATTTTAAAGTTTAGATCGGTCATTTGCACTAGTATTGATGTAGAATTGCGCAGAGGAATTTATCTGGGGGTTTTTTTTGTCAGTTTTTGTGAAATACTTTAATAGAAGCAACCATATGGAATTAAATATAACTCTTTTCCTCGATATTGAGAATTCTAGGACGACATTTTATTCTTTAAAAGAATTCAGAATTTCGAAATACTGCGCAGCGTAAAGAAATAATTTTATGTCATTTTCCAATGTTTTACAAACAGGGGTGGAGGGGGGAGGGAGAAATGACAATACGTATAATAATGTACATGTAAAACACGTTGAAGAACCACTCATATTGTCACTAAAAGAAAATTAAGCATTACTTCAAAAGACCTTTTCTAAAGGTTACAAACTTTTGCCATTCACTGTTTTAATTATCTGTGTTTTTTATCACGTATTCGCAGCGTAGTTATTTTTATCTGTTGTACTGTGTATTCCAAATGAAAAAACAAAAGTTCCAACCAACCAACGCACATTAATTCTTCCCCGGAGAGGGGGCTCTTCATTAAACCTTACAAAATAAGGAATAATGTGTTTTTAATGATAATAAACTTCGCAAACTAATCTTATAGCTGTTTAATTGATGAACGCACACTGTAGGTATAAGCCCTAAATAATCGCCACCAATCAGGAATAATTTGATTAGATTTCCTCGGACTATTGAAGTGTTTACATTTGTCGACACGCTGTTTTACAATTCTTGATAAAATTCAGCAGGGAATTAAAAGGGTCTACAGTTACAGAGGAAATGCAGCGATTATCGAACATTCTGCGAGGATTCTACGAGCGTCTAAATCAGGGCTTTCGCTTTCCAGCTTTTTTGACCGGTAAACATATCCCAAACACAGAAATAAGCCTAATCAACACCAAGAAAGTAAAAAGAAAAAAATGAAAACAAATTATAATTATTGATTTGAGAAGTTCTATTTAATTCTATGCCTTATGGGTATGACGTAAAAGTCAAAATGTAAATAAAGGATTAAAAAAAAAACAAGGAAAATAATTAAAATTAGCTCTTAATTAATATTATTTGTAAAGACAGATAAAAACACATCTCGGTTATTTTTTTAACACTTGCAAATTGTGGTGATTATAATATTAAGAACATTCATAAAAAATGCTAAAACTCTACATTAAACTAACAACTATTCTTCATCCCTAAAATAATACATGAAATCGGACCATACTGCTATGAAGCATCCAGATTAAACTGAGAAAGCACATAATTGCCATATTTTTACATTGATGACAATACAAAATCAAAGTACTGAAGTACTGAAAGCCGGACTCTTTTGATGTGTCTTTATGCATATTGTGTAGTAAAGACTGAAAACCAACCTCTCTCTCTCTCTCTCTCTCTCTCTCTCTCTCTCATGCTTTTAATGTTGGCAAAGCTTCAGAGAGCGAATTTTGTAAGCGGCTATAAACAAAAACATGTCTGTCTAGTAGAAAAAAATTCAACAGTTGATGCCTTGAATTTTGCAACAAGCGTTATACATAAAATTCAATCCCCATTTCTTCAATGCGCAGCAAAGTTGTTCATGAAAATTCATGCGCATTGTTTGTGTCCAAAATGCATAGTCTTGTTTTTAAAACACAATAAGAAAACTAAAAAGATAGACAATTCTCTCGAATATAAAATAAAACAAACAAAACATCAACAGTTTGACAAAACGTGGCTCTTTGTGTAACTATTTAGTATAGTGGAAGCTTTTACTTTGACGATTTGCCTGCCTACAGCCAGGACTCTGCTTTCAGCAGAGCCCGGCTAAAAATTGATTCAACAAACAAATATAGAGAAAGAAAACATGATAAATAATCAGAAAATTATTATAACATATGAGTTATCTGAATACCAAAGGGTTTCAATATTTCCTGTAGGAAAATAATTTATCCATTGGGATATCAATTTTTAAAGTTAAATACCTCACCTATCAGGCGAGACACACTAAAACCTAAAGTGTTTATATATACTCTTCAGACAATGGGTCGATCATTTGGTATATATATGTGAATTATTACATAATTGCATCTTAAGCGAGTGCACAAATGCCACCTTGGTACTCAAGTCTGGCGTAATTATCCAACACATTGTATTATAAGTACCAAAACCCTGCAATACACAGTGGAAGAGCTTGACACTGTGGCATACAAAATCAGGCGCGTGGCACTATTTTGGAAATCGAGAGGCCAGGCCTAAGCCCCCAAACCCTAAAAATTTGAAATCGGTTTATAAGGTCTTAAAAGTGCCTGTGTGGAATGGAGGGAATTGGTTTTAATATTCAATGTGTCTTTAATATTTTATATAAAAGAAACTTCAAAATTGTCCCTTGCCCCCCCCCCCCCCCCCCGGTCATGGTCAACAAAAAGATAAAGACTTTATATATATATATATATATATATATATATATATATATATATATATATATATATATATATATATATATATATAATATATATATATATGCTTACTTGATGGCCTTTGAAGGGAAATAATGGAAGTGAAACGTGTGTTTGGTATGTAATCAGATATAATATACATGTAAATAAAAGCATCTAAAATTATTTCAAGACTTTTACAAATATATAAATTAAAGACTATGACTGTTTTCGAACACACTTCAAAATTCACACTCTCAATTTCTGTCATAGAAACCTCCAAAGGAACTATTTGTCTTGTTGAATACAAAACAAAATTAATTCCCTCTTTATTGACCATTCGGGGAAAATCTAGATCGCAAAATAATTTGTGTGTGCGAGGTTTTGATATCTCTGTCAGACACGATGTAGAACGACTAGATGTCCGATAACACGCCCTCTAGTGGGCCCTCCGGCCGCCTTCACAGCGCGTGTATTGATCAAAGTTCCGGTCCAGAACGATTCCAATTACAATCTTTCCGTAGATTTAATGTGAAATGATATAGCCGCCTCTCCTTTGGTAATGCTATAACGGTAAAAAAAAAATGCGAGCATCGCGTTACGGTAATGATGATTCCACAAAGTCTATTTCGAACACGTTCTTGGACATCATTCACTGATAAGATATATTGTTTCAGACTCTGGATGCCAGTTTAGCAATATCAAAGATCAAACAAACTTATGAATATGATCGGTTCAAAAATGAGTCACTTTGTTCGTTTTGTTTCCAGACCCAATCCAGAAAATATACATAAAAAATTAGCGGTATACAAACATTATGCAGGGGATTCTTTGAAATAGTGTATCTTGCCAAGGTGGCAAATAGGCTTCTCTCAATTCGCCAAAGAGCAAACAAAATATTTTGCAACCAACTGAATCGGCGATTATATGACCAGTCAGTGTATTCATCAGCGGAAAAATTTCAAGTGCTATAGCTAAATGAATTTCTTGACGTTTGTGAGTTTACGAAATTACGGAAATTTTCAGTCTATTCTTAGTAGTTTCATCATGCACGACTTATCCCGGATGGAGAATAAATAGTATTTATCATTACGACATTCGTTACAAAATTGTTGGAATCTGTATAATAGTATTAAATGGAAAAGAAAAGGAGGGATGAAAAGAGGGAGAAAACAAGTATTCCTTTTAAAGGAATAATTGGCATGTAATATCATTGTCTGTTAATGTATTACGAATGCATTACGCTACATGCAATAAGATATGTATAGCACCACTTTGTTGGTTTCCGAAATAGCATGGATAAGTTTTACTTTTAGTAGGCGAATTATACTTCCGATAAATATTCTTACGCATATGTGATGAAAAACGTGATTTGAATCATTAGGTATGTAACTGTATAAGTATTTTACTTCCAAGGAAAATAGATGAGATTAACGTTTTAATAATCTACGTGTAATTTAAAAAGATTTAAATGAGTTTGTCTTTGCATAGTAAATAAAGTAGTACAAGGTGCAATGCGTGCGCAATTAGTAAAATTTGCCGGATGTCTCATAAAGACAAAACCTGTGATCGACCGAAGCCTATCACAATAAATACATGTAAACATAAAATAGAGCATACATGTAGATACTAGGATATACCTCATATTAACGAGTTTTAGTAGGGATGCTCGTATAAATGATTTTAATACAAGTAAATGTAACAAAACATGAATAGTAATAGCCAGATTAGTGGCCGCTTATAACATTTAGAAGGACTTTGTTTATCTTATTTACAAATTGTAAAGTACACGTCATTTCCAAATGAACTTTGCCAAAGCATGTCCTATAATGTTAGAACGAGTGCCAAACTCATTCTGGACTAGACACCAGACAATTTAAAAACTAACAACGCCGCTATGATGTTATTTTCAAACTTCAGAGATCGGCTTTCCTTTATTTCCAGAAATGTTATTTTTCTTCGGTAATTCAAGAAGAAGTGTTTTGATGAAATTTGTCGGAACCGGTTCTCTAGCTGTGCTGTAAACATTGTTTTGGACTCGGTTGCTGCTTTGTGGTAATCTTATACATTAAATGTGATTGTTCAGTTTGGAAATCAATCTTCTCATTTTCCCTGGGCCAGAATGTTATTACATATGTGTCCATCTTTGCCACCATAACTCTATTCTGTCGTGTTGTGAATTACCCCTTGTATATGCCGGGGTCTGGGGAAAATTTGTCTGGTCACGAACTCTTGAAAACAAGAAGGTGTCCGACAAAGTGGGTCTTATAATAGTCCAACAGACCAAACACCAGGCAACACGCTAGGCCAGGGAGCAAAGGCATCACTAGTGATTAATGAGAGGGAAAAATTCAATGGAATTTCACGCACTCGGCAAATGACAGATCGATACGAATGGGTCCAGTCCTCGGATTATTTCAAGCCCTGTATTCACGAAGATCTCTCTACAACAAGCATACCTTTCTTTAAGTCAATTGAATTTCTTTACCCATTGTAGAAATATTAAAATCCTCTAAGAAGGCCAAAAAAAAAAAATCATATTTTACAAATCATAACTTTATTAAACTTATACGGGTTGCATACTAGCATTTCCAATAACTTTGATATACGCTTGAATGTGGGTTTTTTCAATTTTTTTTTTATAAATTAAGGGTCCTCCACACCATTGGAAAAAGGTCTACATACAGGCCCAAACTTCTAAATTACTTAAAGGTATGGAAAGACAGAAAAAAAAATCATTTTTTATTTTAGAATTTTACCGCTATTCATGAAAACAAAGGCCCCTACAGTATTCGAACTCGGGACCTGCGGGTCATTTTAGTGATACACCCTTTAGCGCTGAAAGTACAGACAAAAATTTTGGCGATGTAAACTGTTTCATAATGGGTCAAAATTGCCATCTTGTGACATACTGTCATAAAATGTGAAAGTCACTGTCACGTGTGTCACGGGGTGGCGATGATCCTTAATATTTTTTCTATGTATTACTAAGTAAGAATTACATATATAAACAAAACGTTTCGTGTTCAACAACTAATGGAACGCAATGATGCGTCTGATAAAAATATATAATTATATATAGAGGAAGCGTAATGGATTTCTGCTAGAAGTGACGGAACTCAATGATAGGTTACAGGAATATATGCCTTTTTTCATCTGATTTCTGAAGATTTATTTTCAGGAGATTCTAATTTCCATTACAACTTGCGTAAATGGCCGGCCGCTACAATGTATAGCTGCTTTGTTAATGTTCCGAACATTTCTTTCCACAATTACATCGCATTCACGAAATAATGAGGGTGTAGAGAGCGCCTTCTATGAAGAGAGCATCAAATAGATGATAGTCATCATCAGAGCCGAATCCCTAATTGTAAACGGTGATTAATTCTGGCGATCAGTTACTACGAATAAAGTTAAAAACAATATACATCGGTTATTTTATAAGAATTAGCGCCTCTGACTGACTTGCGCATTTACTGGAAGTCGTTGCTATTAGAAACCAGAGACTACAAATGCCTTTATATATACGAACAACTCTGTTCATCAAAACGGTAATTCGAATTTGATCAATTAATTCCTGGTTTTCCAAGAGACAAATCATTATATTGTTTAGATCTTTAAAACTACATTATACACTCTGTAAAATCCCTTTGTTTGAATCCACTTCTTTAACGAACTTCACGAGTCCAACACTGCCTGTCATTGCAGTCAGCTTGTAAAATCTCAGTATATGACCTTTCTGTACTGACCAATGCATACTGAACTACTTCAAGACAGTTGTGATTACAAATAGATCTCAGTTTAGCTCTGGAGGAAAACGAGTTTACAGCTAACTAAAGATACGAATTTATGTTGCAATGTCAAATTGAACAACTTAAACATATACAAAGTTTCTTTATTTCTGTAATCAATCAATTTTAAGATTTTGATAAATGTATTTGGAACCAATAAATTAAATATTCTAGTCGCACAGTTGGTTATATTGGGAGAAATTATACGTTAAGGCAGATCGAAGACAGAAGTAAGTGGGGAATAGGCCAAAGGGTTCCACGAATCTCAACTTGCTCCAAAATAAGTTACGCCCACTTAGAAATAAACTTACTTGTCCGTGGCATTACTTATTACTAAGAGATGATCTCATGTTTCAAACTTATATTCAAAAAAATTCAAATTTGGAACATTTTTCTTATTCGTAATACAGGACCTGTGCTCACATTAAGAAAAGTTAGCTGTTTAGAAAGAAAAAACAAATCTAATTTTTCGAGTTCAGCAGCGATGATTAAGTTTACATCGTATTAGTTCTGAGCAGAACAACACATTGCATTCAATGTCCTGTCCGAAATTTGTTATATCGATCATCTTTACATTGTGGTCAGAAAGAGTATGAATTCTGGATAATCTGTCGAAATATTAATTTTGTCGGCAATTGCCCGAGATGGTTCTATGGATAGCTCGGCCGGATAAATTGATTCTAATTGGAGAGGAGATATACGTGAACCAGTGTAAGTTACAAGGGTTGGAGCAATTGCACAGGGAGATGGTTTTCGTGTTCTGAGAGGGAATTGACCCCTATGATTGACAGCCATGACCCCTGTACGTCATAACGTATCAATGTGACAGACTCACTAGTTAGGACTCCTAATAACGCATGGCAGATCTTCGGAAATCATCGGGCATGATCTTACTCCAAAGGGTTTCCGCAATCCAAAACTGTCATGAAGTAAGAAATGATATTACTGTTTATACATTTGACGCGGTGAATATTATCTAACTTAATGTGGCGTACTGGTTGTGAGGGGAAAGTGAAAAGTTTATGTGTTGTTGATTTTAAAGACTAAGTGTTACCATCATCGCCGGGGTTGTGAAAGTGGTTCCCGCTGGGTAGTGGAGATATAAAACACGGGGAACCGAAATAAAAACATCTTATGTATGTAAGTAACGTGTGAGTATATAACTTAAAGGATGGATTCCGTCAATTCGACGCTCACTTTAATACAAGGAAGGAATCTTAGCAATGAAAGTGTTATGCTATGCAACCCTTTTGACTACCCGTCTCCGTTTGAAATCTACGCCGTGCTATGTCCTGCCATCGCTCTGCTGACACTTTTTACCAACATCTTGGTAATTGTGGTATTCACCAAGAAACACTTACTATCCCCAACCTCCGTACTCCTAATCGGGTTGGCGGTGGGGGACATTTTGGCGGGAAATATAATCTCCCCTCCGTACATCTACGCCTATGGGATAGCCGACCTCGGGCAGCCCCTGCCCTATCCAATGTGTCTGTTCTATGACTACGGGAGTATCCTAGCCGCCCTCTTCCATCAGGTGTCCGTTTGGATCACAATGGCGCTTGGAATACAAAGGTACGTGGTGGTGGCCTTTCCCATAGCGGGCAGGCGAATCTGTACCATTAAAAAATCCGTGCTGTGGGTGATCGTAATTAATATCGCAACTCTTCTTATGTACTCCATAACGTTCTTCACCTCAACCTATGAATCTGTGGAGATTGATGGAAAGTCGTTGTGTGTGTGCAAGGAGAACCTGCATTTCTCTGAGGTGGTGCAGATTTACAGCATCCTGCGGTCAGTGTTCGGACAGCTGGTACCGTGTGCCGTGCTGTCGGTCACAACGATTCTCCTTGTACAACGCCTCCACGCCACCAAAACCCAGATGGCCCGGATCAGGGCCTGTGATAACAGAGAGAGGGAGAGAAAGGACAACCGGTCCATGCGGAGGACCTCGTACATGGTCATCATCATCGTACTGTGCTTCCTGTTGGCGGAGATTCCGAATGGCTGTTACTTTCTGTTTAAGGCGATGAGGATGTCGGTGCTGTCGTATGAGGCGGACTTGATGATCTCCACCGTGCTGAATGTCTTGGTGTACGCCGTCAATCATATCAACTTCTGGATCTATGTATTTCTGAGTAGACACTTCAGACGCTCTCTCAAAAAGATTTTACGCTTGGATGCATTATTTCAGTTTTGCCGCAAAGGAAACTGGAAGTTAGACTCACACACCACGACCTATTTCAGTAATTCTCAAGGTGACCCTTTCTATGTCAAGGGCACAGAACGTTCGACAGCATCCTATCAGATATAACGCTATTTCATTCGTCAATGAAATAACAGTCGTATCATACTGGTATGAAATACATTCCTTATTTATCGAAGAAAGTCACATCAAGTCTTAGTGTAATTTTCAGATTTTTGAAAAAGAATATATTCTTTATATATTAGAGCTTACTTATGATTTACCATTAAATGAATTTTGTTTTGTTAAAAACGTGTTTGAAAATTTATGAAATACCGGTATATTTACTATGAATATTTATGTCTGAAGATTATGACTGCCGCAAAACGACCAAAGTTTTATTTTAACAACTTTAACGAATATAAAAGAATTCTATGTTTTCTGGCCATTTTTTGTATCTTGGTTGTCAAGTTAAATAATTCATCATTGGGAAGTTTCTCTCTTATTAAGGTCTTCCGTTTCCAGCGGAAGACCTTATTATTTTCGTACTGTTTATTATTTTTCCCCCAAATTTTGTGCACGCAATTTCTCGAAAACTATTCGACCGATTTCTAAATTTAAAAAAAATGAACAACAATTTTAGAAGAGAGGAAGAACCAAAAATGTTAGTATTCTTAAGACCTTTTTAAGGAAATCACGAAAAGGGGCTGGTCCCTTTAATTAGGGGCCAAGGCACTCGTTAACTCTGATTACAAAAAACTTAAAAACGATAAAGATTTTTTAATGCAGTACAAAAGCAAAGTTGTTGATCAGAACAATATCTATTTGGAAAACTCATTGCCACACCCATTTATTACGTAATTATGGATTTTAAGGGGCCAAAGTACTTAAACTTGAACGCGATTATCTAGATCAAGAGACATATTTTAAGCATTGTAGAAGAGAAAATGTCTGCATTGATGATACTAATCGATCCACTAATCAAAACACCAATGTCTGTCCCCATTAAGGATCTAAAGGGCTGGCCCCTTAAATATTCAATAATTTGTATCTAAAAAATGAACAACAATTTAAGATAGGTGTAAGAACAAAAAATGTTAGTATTCTTGAGTCCTTTTGAATGAACTCAAGAAAAAGGGACCGGCCCCTTAAATTAGGGGCCAAGACACTCGTATAATCTCTTACACATAACTTAAAATCGAATAAGATTTTGTATGCATTATAGAATTCTAAAATTTCATTAATATTTTAATCGTATCTTCTCAAAAATTGAACGGAAGACCTACTCGTTACTCGTATCGAGATTGTATCTAGTATTCTCATCTTTTGTTAACATTAATTTAAGTCTTATCAAACAAAAATATTCTCATATTTATATGTTTGCTATAAAAAATTGCCTAATGCTCCCATTATGATAGTACTTTCAAACCATTTACAGAAAAAAATTAATCATCCATTGAAAAAAAATAATTTGACATTAATTATCAAACATGCAGTGAACATACTACACACATTAATTTTCTTTTTCTAATTTGCGTTAGGTATCCGAGCCTCAGAATTCCTGTACACCACGATGTACACCTGTGTATCACGTAGTAATTAGTAAACACAAGAATTCCTGTACACCACGATGTATACCTGTATATCACTTAGTAATTAGTAAAAACAAGGATTCATGTACACCTGTACATCACGTAGCAATTAGTAAAAACAAGGATACATGTACACCACGATGTACACCTGTACATCACGTAGTTATTAGTAAACATAAGGATACATGTACACCACGGTGTACACCTGTATATCACGTAGTTATTAGTAAACATAAGGATACATGTACACCACGATGCAAAGTATCAGGATAAATCCCAAATATGCTGAAATATCAGGATACATACCAGTACAACAAAATATCAGGATACATAATAGTGCTACAAAACATTAGGATACATACTCGCACACAAAAAATATCAGGATACATACTAGTTCACAACAAAACATCAGGATACATACTAGCACACTAAAAATATCAGGATACATAATAGTGCTACAAAACATCAGGATATATACTCGCACACAAAAAATATCGGGATACATACTAGTGCACAACAAAACATCAGGATACATACTAGCACACACAAAATATCAGGATACATAATAGTGCTACAAAACATTAGGATACATACTAGCACACACAAAATATCAGGATACACACTAGTGCACAACAAAACATCAGGATACATACTAGTGCACAACAAAATATCAGGATACATACTAGTGCACAACTAAACATCAGGATACATAGAAGTACACAACAAAACATCAGGATACATAGAAGTCCACAACAAAACATCAGGATACATAGAAGTACACAACAAAACATCAGGATACATACTAGTGCACAACAAAACATCAGGATACATACTAGTGCACAACAAAATATCAAGATATATACTAGCACACAAAAATATCAGGATACATACTAGTACACAACAAAATATCAGGATACATACAAGTGCACAACAAAACATCAGGATACATACTCGCACTCAAAAAAATATCAGGATACATACTAGTGCACAACAAAACATCAGGATACATACTAGCACACACAAAATATCAGGATACATAGAAGTACACAACAAAACATCAGGATACATACTAGTGCACAACAAAACATCAGGATACATACTAGTGCACAACAAAATATCAAGATATATACTAGCACACAAAAATATCAGGATACATACTAGTACACAACAAAATATCAGGATACATACAAGTGCACAACAAAACATCAGGATACATACTCGCACTCAAAAAAATATCAGGATACATACTAGTGCACAACAAAACATCAGGATACATACTAGCACACACAAAATATCAGGATACATAATAGTGCTACAAAACATTAAGATACATACTAGCACACACAAAATATCAGGATACACACTAGTGCACAACAAAACATCAGGATACATACTAGTGCACAACAAAATATCAGGATACATACTAGTGCACAACTAAACATCAGGATACATAGAAGTACACAACAAAACATCAGGATACATAGAAGTACACAACAAAACATCAGGATACATAGAAGTACACAACAAAACATCAGGATACATACTAGTGCACAACAAAACATCAGGATACATACTAGTGCACAACAAAATATCAAGATATATACTAGCACACAAAAATATCAGGATACATACTAGTACACAACAAAATATCAGGATACATACTAGTGCACAACAAAACATCAGGATACATACTAGCACACAAAAATATCAGGATACATACTAGTACACAACAAAATATCAGGATACATACTAGTGCACAACAAAATATCAGGATACATAATAGTGCACAACAAAATATCAGGATACATGCAATTGTACAGCACGATGATAAATACTGTGCATATCAAACATAGATGTACAACAGGATGAAAAATAATCAGGATATTGCATAAAACTTTGAAAATTAGCCGGATTTTAAAATAAGACTGTTTTGAAAATAAGCCACATATTTCTTGCGTTGAAAATTAATCGAAAATAAGCCAGATTTGAAAATAATTCATGTCAATGCCATTTGGAAAAGATTTTTAACAAGTGTTTTTTCTACATGCAAGATATTGAACACTATTAATGTTCAATAATAATGTTCACAAATTCATTACTATTGAACACACGAATATTCGAATTATTTTTTTATTAATATAATATAGAAATAAATACATTCGAAAACTTTTCATTCAACTCTTACAAATGTTTACCCAAATATCTTACTTTAAGAACAAACATTTCACAATCGATCGATAACAATTTATTGTTTTGAAAATAAGCCGTAACTATTCTTTCATAACTTTTTGCTGGATAATAAGCCGCGATTTGAAAAAGAAGACGTTCTTGAAAATAAGCCCCGATTTTTTTTTTACAAACACTTGAAATAAGACGCGGCTTATTATCAAGGTTTTAGGGTATGTCTATCCTGATGTAAAATATCAAATTTTGTGTACATCCTAGAATATCATGATACATGTACAAGTTAATCAAGCGTAAAAGGATACATTCATAAAACATCACGATATCAATATCACAGTCGATGTAAATAATAGGACAAACATCATCATAAAATATCAGAATAAATGTACATTAGGGTGTAAACTATAAAGAAACGTGAACACCACGATATATAAAACATCAGAACGATAAAAATGTCAGCGACCCTTTCAAATGTGCTTAACAGTTGGTTATTTGTCCGGAAGGTAAGCTCACACTAAGTAAAAGGTATTAAATTTATTAGAAGTTAAATTATAAGTATCAGCTGTAGAGTTTGTTTGATTAGCCAGCTAAGTGATAAAGTTTATGCACTAGGCGCAAAGCGGCAGTTAGAATATATCTTCAGGAAACACTTTGGATTAGAGGGACCGAAATTTTTGTACTTTGGTGGGTTTTTTCTTGAGACAAAATTGCATGAAATTGCTCGAATAATAATTAAGATAACATTTCAAACATCTTTGAAACTGAATTTTAAATGCGTCCTTCGTAAAGATCTCGACAAAATTATATTTAGCGATAACTGATTGAACAAAAGAGAATCACCTTTGATTTTTCTTCTTAATATTGATCACTAAGTTTCAAGAATTGTCAATCTAAAGCGAACTTTATAATAACATATCCTTATTAACATGTACCTTATTTCATTTCTTCATTAAAATTGATGGTAATTTTTGTCATGTCAACGTCTACTGAGTAATAATTTTATTTAGGAATCAAAATGAGACTTGCAAACATAAATTACAAATCAAATCCTTCTCACACACATCATTTGTCAGCTTTATCATTGGAAACACGAGACATAAAGGAAATAAATTCAATTGCTTTCTATATATTTCTGCGTTTCTATTTTCTAATACATAACTGTGAACTAACATAATTTGTTGAAGAGAGATCAGTTCTATTCCGACGTAGCAAAATTGTTATAGATCCTTATCAGATCAGATGCACAGTGGGTATTCAATAATGCCCACAATTCCCATCTAACACGATTCAATACTGGAAAAAATACACCTTCAAACACTGTCTTGTTTCACGATGCGTTAATTCAATTGTGTTCCAAAATAATTTGCAATAGAATAAAGAATAGCATTACATCAGTGCCGGGTCTATAAGTAATCATGACTCTATCAATGACGAATCTCGACAACAACAGGGGAGCTAATTGACTGTAATATCTACTGAATGCTCGGGATGTACTAATTCGCTTATATGTAAACTGGTTAAGGAATCCGGAAGAAGACCCAAACATCAGAGAAAAGATAACAAGGGATGTGTAAGACTATCCGAGATAAGTAACTCGATTTCCCGTGGAGAAATTGTGTCTTATGTGAAGCGCCTCACGAACAGCCAATCAATCGAACAAACCCAGAGTATTGTTCGTGTGTCTTGATTCCAACTTATGTATGTATTAATGTTGGGCCCTTAACAATATCAATACTACATATCAAACATTTGGCTATATCGACATATTACATTACTACATGTATCAAATACAAACAAAAGTACTGGTTCGTTAATCCCTCTTTCAGACGATGTTAGTGATGACATTAAAGACAAAAATTAAAAGGTTCTTTCTTGTGTGTGTGTGTGTGTGTGTGTGTGTGTGTGTATATATATATATATATATATATATATATATATATATATATATATATATATATATATATATATATATATATATATATATATATATATATATATAAAGCACTAAAAATGGCTATAGACATTTTCGGGACAACCAGTCCCTTCTTCAGGACAAAAGAAATAAATTACATGGGTAAAATCAAAGAAAAGAAAATCTAGCATTACAACCAACACTACTAAAGAAACAAAAAACAGAACGACAACTACATTTTATACAGTTAAGATCAGTCTTAAAAAGGTGTTGGCAATACTGCCGATCGCTCTAAAGTAATCAATCGACCGCCAAATTGAGGCGTTGTAAAACATCTCAAGATGAAAATGAAAGCGCTTATGTTTTACTTTGACTTTGTGTTTTTTTTTCATTCAAGTTGTCCATATTTTATAGAGAGAGAGAGAGAGAGAGAGAGAGAGAGAGAGAGAGAGAGAGAGAGAGAGTACATGCACGGGGGTTGGTAGCATTAATACCTTGCTTTCCTAATTATTTTGAGGACGGTTGATTGACACCTACTTTGACACTCACTATGAAGGTGGAATGGTGGATCGGTTTTACATAAATCTAGGTCGTTTGGGGAAAACGAGGTTAATTTCATTGATCAGATAGTGATGTCATTGGAAAACAATTAACGTTTTAATCTATGAACCATTACACATTGAACGTTAACGCGTAATAGAGGGGTCTATGGTTCTAAATGAGAAACCAAACCTGATAAACGTTCTTATTTTGATTTCCGTAGGGTTCTAATAGGCGTTCTTCAGATATATTGCCAGATTTTGCGAAACTAAATTTTCTGTAACACAATCATCTGCATTCAATTTCTGAAAGTGCTCTTCCATTGTAACAACTACAGCCCAATTTATTTTCCACTTAATCATGATGTGTTTGTTGCAGTGAGAATTTGATTTCTTTTTTCTCGGTGATTCTAAACGTTGTCTGGCAGGTTTGAATTACCTCAAGGCAAAAACAAATTATATTGTATGCTTGTTTCAGTTTGCCTATGAGTTAAAAAGAGTCTTAATAAGTACAAGGAAAAATGGATTTAAAATACATTCAATAAAAATCACATGTACGTTCAATTCATAACAAAACTAAACCAGTTGACATATATACAACACAAATATCGACAAAAATATGATCGCCCAGATAATTGTAGGAGTTGTCAGCAGACACTGACCAATACCATATTTTATGTTGGCCTAATTTTTATATTCGGAACTAAGTAGTTCCGATCACCTTATAATCAGTTCAGGACTTTGATTCGAGAGAAAGGACTATGTGCGGTATGGTCAAATATCTGCCCCCAATTTTAACCAATTTTTAAATAGTGTCGTATAAAAATCAAATCTTTATCAATCATTGTACAGTGGACGCCTATCACTTTAATCTTGATTTTAGTCATCATTGCTCATTCGCTTTTTATCTATGACGTCGACTAAATGACCTAATTCCCGCAAATTTGTAAACAAATAAAAATATTTTCATTTTTGCTTTTTATTTTGCATTCGGAAGTATAGAGCGCAGGTCTGCTCAAGTAAGATTTTAACATATATTTTTCTGCAGATAATTATACACTTTATACTAAAAAATGGTACTTGAGCAAGCCTGAGCTCGATGTTTCCCAGTCGAAAAACCAACGGAAAACACCCATATTTCGCCACCAAACATCAATTTATCAAAATTATAATATGGAACGCCAAATTAACATATATTCAAATATTTGTACCTATCTTCAAATTGAATTAGAGATAGGTACAATTCAATTATACTTATCTTTAATTCATTTGAAGATAGGTACAATTGAATTGAAGATAGGTACAAATGCAATGAATTGAAGATAGGTACAATTGAATTAAAGATAGGTACAATTGAATTGAACCTATCTATTGGCAATAATGAATACTCCCTGTATAGTACGTCATTTCCGTTACGTCACAACTGGCGCGAAATAAAATCGGGATCGGGATGATAAAATAGGCAATATATGATCTTGTCAACTTTTCGAAAGATTGAACCTTTAAACAAACAAAAACTCATAATATGTTTTACGGTGTGACCGTTGGGGCGAGCGCAGAAGGAACCACACATCTGTCATCATTGTTAAATGCAACCCGTGGACTTGCCCTAACCAAAAAACTTTGGCTTTGTCTCGAAAACTTTTACCACCGCAAGGAACCAACTCCTATTCCAATGGCCCCTTCCTAGTCTTATACACTTAAACAAACTACCACTGAGCATTAATAAAATGTTAAACAGACTTACATTGTATTAAAATATTTTGATAAACACAACGCCGTTTTTTTTTTATGCAGATCCAATTATGTTTTATCTTTTCTTTACCTTTTAATAATGATCATTAAAATCAGTAAAAATAAATTTTGTTTGTTATTTCTCATTTTGTTCCTTGTTGTAACCCGTGTTTTAATTATTTTCCTCAGTGACATTAATTTTGTTTTAAATCTTTTTAATTTTTATACGCTATATAAGCGTTGTAGACATGTGCCCTCACCCCTTTCTTAGTGTGTGATATCCAATATTATTTGACCACATATGCAACTATATAACAAGTACATATACCGGTAGATATTTTAACAGTTTAATTCTTTTCATTTATCTATTCATTACAAAATGACGTGGCTGCACGTAGATCTAATAATGATTAGACTTTTCTTTCTTAATAATTTTTTGTCACCTACCTAACGTATGCATATATGATTGGATCAATATGACAATAAATTTAGCATGGAACTTGCATGTGTATTTACTAAGCAAAAAAAAAAAATCATCAAAACAAAACTAATCAGCCAAAGAGTCACCGTTAACACTGATACTGAGTACTTCCTACATGATCCAGTACATTATTAGAATCAATCATTATTACGAGTGTGGGATAGTGAAATTCCAGCGAGGGGACAAGATTCACTGTCTAGGACGAGGCTTTGCCGAGTCCTAGACCGTGAATCTTGGCCCCGAGGTGGAATTTCACTATCCCACACTCGTAATAATGAATGATTATTTTTCTCGCATTATATTAGCTTAAAAAATGATGTTTGACAACTTTCTGTTATGACGTTCAAAAGATTACTTTCGGTTTATCCCTCCGCGTGCTTCAAATAGTGCAAGTTAAATGAAAGTATACGACAGTTTTTTCAATTTAAATATGAAAAATTATAAATAATTATGCAACACAATTACTTAATGGATAATCTCAATGCACTTTTTTGCATTTCCCTACAGCAGACAACGTTTGTTTACATTTTAAAACAGCGTAGTAATACACAGTGTAAGACAGAAAAATCTCACACTGCTGTCTCACACCGGACAAACCGATCTCACACCAGTGATAATGCGAGAAATGCTTGATCCACCTCTAAATGTATCGCGGGAAATATTAAAACGCGAGATCTTTGTGACGTCATAGTTAACATTCTTTTGCGCTTGACAGTTTTCGGAGAAGGAAATGACGTCATATGTCAGCAAAAGTTCAGTTTTTTTACGTAAGCTTATGTGTTGTTTACTGTAATGTTTTTAGAAAGATTTTTTTTATTGTTAAATGAAAATGATGTATGCGATGTAGAGGTAAGAATTTTCCGTAGAAACACTTTCTGTTCCACCATGTTGCTATGCACCGCAAAGGATCACTGGGATAGTAGAACGTTTTCACGTGGCCTCATAAAATTTTCTTTGAACAATGTGCAGATTTCAACTCGAATTTCCTCCGTTCGTACACGTTGTCTATGGAGCTCGCTACGCGAGCGGCGCTTCGCGCCGCCTCGCTGCGCTCGCTAATAATTGTTACCGCTTTAATAAATAGAGTGATTATCAACTGAATAAGACATTCTTTGATAAAATTATAGAAAAAAATAAAGCCAGTTTTTTTATTTACGTAAATAGTGACCCTGACTACGTCACTACCCTAACTCAATCACTTTTGGGGTATTCGGGTATACATGTTTTTCGCTTACTTATTGATATACATGTATATTTTAATAAGTAAACGATGCCTTTTGCAAATATATTGCCAACATATATATATATATATATATATATATATATATATATATATATATATATATATATATATATATATATATATATATATATATATATATATATATATTTCTTCTTTCATCTTCGTTGTTGGTGCTTTCCTCGTTTCCCTCCATGTTGAAATGTCTTCAAGGGAGCGTTCATTATTTTCAACAATAAACAAAACGAATTGAACCTAGGTATAATTGAATTGTACCTATATTCAAATCCTTTGTAGATATGTCTGAATTGAACCTATCTTCAAATGAGTTGTACCTATCTTTAAATGAATTTTACCTATCTTCAAATGAATTAGAGATAGGTATAATTCAATTGAACCTATCTTTAATTGAATTGCAGATAGGTACAATTATTTGAAGATAGGTACAAATATTTGAATATATGTTAATTTGGCGTTCCATAAAATTAGGCATTCTTCATGACGTCATTTCTACATTTTGACGTCACTGGAGTGATAACCTTTTGCACCCTTAATTTCAATATGATTATAGGCCTAACTATCTTCCGCACCTTATAAAATTTTAATTTTGGAGGCAAAAAATGCATAATACCGCACATAGTCCTTTTAGGACTTTGTATTCTGGAGCGGGCAACATATCGGAGCAATGAACTATACGACAAATTGGCCCTTGTGCGAGTTTCCTCTGATTTATTTAATTTCCTCCGTCAGAGCGTAATTAGAGAGGACTGTCCTGAAGTAATGAGAAACAAGATATGATGCTTACACTTCCTGTTTTATTCTACTTGTAGTCTATGTTACGACTAAGTTCATCACATACTCTGATTATGACCTTCTGAGTTTTCGATTCAGATGTAATTTAATGTCACTGTCAGATATATATATATAACAAAACTTTGAAAAACCTTATTTACTTGTTTGAAATTGTATAACCCCCCCCCCCCCCCCCATACAATGTTTCTGAGAAAGCAAAAACTGGTAAATTGATAATTTTGTTTTGATAAAACGCCAGCGTCGTCAGTAGC